>OY757011.1:33025698-33365014 GCA_963580285.1 Lucinisca nassula
AAAGCATCGTTAGCTTAACGAGCCGAAAGTGGTCCTATTGTTAACTGTTCTTGCAAGTTTCATATTTAAAATTTAGGTATTTTTGCTGAAAAAATGTGAGCAAAGCTGCTCACATTTTTCAGCAAAAATATTAGCATATTTGCCATAATAAAACGATATGTTAACTAACGACGACGTTAGTTTTGAACAACTGGCCCCTGAAGGGAGGATTAGAACCTTAGCCTTCGACGCCAAAAGTTTGCTTCAATCTTCATAACACTATACTAGAATGTTTGTCCTGATGAAATATCTGTCATGTTTGAATGTAGGTCATGTCGGATCTAAAACTAGAACACTGGATCAAAATGCTTTAAAACCTTGTTCACCCTTTAGGGGCCACAGGATACCGAGGCCCCGTTTTTTGATTTACATGTATCCATTGTGGATGGGTTTGTTTCTTGCAAAATTTATGATAAACGCAATGACTTTGATTTTGAGATTGTAAATTTTCCTTTTTTGGATGGTAATGTTTCACGTGCGCCATCCTATGGCGTTTATGTTTTACAATTAATTCGATTTGCCAGAGTGTGTAGTCATGTAACTGACTTCAACACTCGTAATAAATTGTTAACGGCATATCTTCTTAATCAGGGTTATCGGTACCATAAACTACGCAAAGCCTTTTCAAAAAATTTTTAGACGTCATTCTGATTTAATTTCAAAATTCAATACTGGACTTAAGTCTCTTCTGCAACAGGGTCTGTCGGAACCCGAATTTTATGGTAACTAAGTATATAAATTTAGAAAATTTATAAGCGCAATGACTTCATCACCCAATTTCGTAAAATCATTCTTCGATATAAAAAGATTGGGTACAACATAAATGTTATACGACAGACTGCATGCATGGTAGTTAACCCAATCACGGTTGACAACTTTGCTTCCCTCTTTAATTGCACGCCGGTGGGTCAGGCCCCAGATTCTATGACGGTTCCAACGCAAAGGCTTATGTTGGATGGTACCTGATGCTCTGTCTCTGTCGGGCCCATCGGAGTCTAACTGTTGGTTTTCTTTTGCTCCAGCATTTCTGTTGTTTCTTGCTGTTGAGTCCCCACCGTTGAACGTAAAATCGATTTAAGCCCCCCCCCCCCCCCCCCCCCCCCCCCCCTGTGGAATTCGTTTCTGCTGACCGTTCCAAGGCGGTTCTTTTGACGCGTTTTTCTTTTTTTTTGTTATGGTTTGTCTTTGGGTGTTTGTGTCGCTTATATTATTTTATTTTGGATAGCCTTCTGGCCATTTTGTGGGAAAGTAACTGTCTTTTTGGCTTTCCGCTGTTGGTGTTTCCGTAAGGGTCTGTGCTTCATGTTTGTGTTTCTTACCCTTTGGTGTCTCTGATAGGAGCTGTGGGTTAATTGTATCGATTCCTGATTTTACCCAGAATGTTTGTCTTTGTGATATCTTGGTCAGGTTGGGATATGGATCAAGCCAAGTGAAAAAGAAGGTCACTAGGTCAAATTATTTTAGAACAGTGTTCAATCACAGTTTTGCTTAGTCTTCATGAAACTTTGCTATAATACTTGTCTTGATGCTATTTCTGTCAAGTTGGAATAGAGATACACAGAATAAAAAAACTAGGTCACTAGGTCAAATATCTTTAATACATTGTTCAACATCTAAAATGAGAGGCCACAGATTCGCTTCAATCTTCATTAAACTTCACCAGAATGTTAAACTTTATCTTGATGATATTTATCCAAAATTGCTAAACTGGTTCCCTTCAGCGAAACAAATGGCCAACACAGCTTAAAATAACAAGATTCATAAACAATATCTTCGATTTCAAAATAATTTCACAGAAATGTTCCTTTAATGCTGCTCTCCAATGAAAAAGATGGCCTCAAAAGCTAAAAATAGAAACACAAAAGTCTTGGTCCTCATGTACTTAAACCAGTGACGCCTTCTTTTCCATAAGCTATGAAACATCATAGACTCAGGCGAGCGACCCAAGGCCATCATGGCCCTCTTGTTTCTTTCACCTGTCTCATTTCTGGTGCATAACGGATCAGGTAACAAGAGGGGAGGCAATCCGTCGGGTTGAAGCATGTCTTAACCCTTGTCCTGCTGAGCCCGGATATGGCCTATCTTTGAAACAATGTAGATCCAGATCAGATGGCTTCTGACGAAGCCATCTGATCAGGATCTACATTGTTTGCCATTCAGATTGTGAATTTGTTGCAATAATTTGCATCAAGTAATCTGATTGGTTGATAATCGGTAGTGGGTGTGGCATATATGAGTATTCAGCAGAACAAGGGTTAAGAACATACTATCTTGGATGCAAGGCAACATGTTGAAACAAAACGCAGAAAAAACAGAAGTTATCGTGTTCGCATCTGAACGTAATGCACGCTTGGTTACCGGCATCTCCGTGGCTGTTGGTGACTCAAATATCAGGCCTTCATCATGTGTCAGAAATCTGGGTGCTTGGCTTGACTCCAAGATGGACATAACACGTCTGTAAATCTTGTTTTGGGCAAATACGGCAAGTTAGTCATATCAGACAATACTTAACTACGAACGCAACCAATCCTTTGTGAATTCTCTTGTTACATCAAGATTGTACGGAACCCGGGAAGGGACATTTCTGTTCCAGTATATAGCAGAACAGAATTTAAAACGATAAAATTAGAGTGGAGAGGAAAACAATATAATATAAAAAAACTATATAATATGTTTAAACGACATATTTCTTGTTTTTCTTTCCACTCTGGAAAAGTAGGGTGGAATTTAAAACAATAAAATTAGAATGGAACAGAAAACAAAAGTGTGTCGTTTAAACGACATATTTCTTGTTTTCCTTTCCACCCTGCGAAAGTAGCATGGAATTTAAAACAATAAAATTAGAATGGAACAGAAAACAAAAATATGTGGTTTAAACAACATATATTTTGTTTTCCTTTCCACTCCGAAAAAGTATAGCGTGGAATTTTAAACAATAAAGATGTCGTTTAATCGACATAATCTTGATCACCCATTGGTTAATATGTCGTTTAAACGATATAATCATAGCCTTGCATTGGCTGGCTCGTTTGTTCGATTTGAAGTTTAACGCCCCAGTCAAAACTGTTTAGGTCATTTTGGATACCTCGACTTTTACCCGACATTGAGATGAAATGAAATCTCAAGCCCTGTATTCGAATTAAACCAAAAGGGTTTATATGCATGAACGGTCCAACTTGCAACACTTTTCTTAGGCATGCTTAGAACCTCCAAGCGGTTTACCAGTAGGCCTACTCATGTACGGTTGTTTTCAGCTCTACGTGGAAACACAATGCAGCCCGGCACTGATCTGCGAGGGTCGTCCATTGGTTGTTATCACGGCTTATACTCAAATTATAGGTCATATCCAGAGAAACGAACCTAGGATCATAGTGTCAGCTGTCCTTATCGCATGCCCGTCTGTCTGACTAACGCCCTTTTCGCATGCCTGTCTGTCGTTATAACCGCCTCGCCAACGAGTACCCACAACATAGGTATTGGAGCAGAAAATAGAAAATGTAGATCCCTGTAAATCCCAGTTGTAGAGTTGGACTTACAGGGGTTTTCATTATATTTATTTGTGAACATGTTGCGTTTTTGAACTGTAGTAGATCGGACTGACTGGGCTTGTTAAGATAGTCGCGTCACCAGTTCAGCAAGGTTTTATTAGCTCATTAAGCTGAATAGGACACGACCAGCTTATGTTTTCGCCTTGTGTTTCTGTGGCATGGAATACCAGCTTCTAGATTTAATATGAAGGAAGGAATTTACTTCTCGGTCAAGTTAGTCAGATAGACGAGCATGTGAAAAGGACTGCTGGCAATTTGATCCTAGGTTCATTTCTCTGAATGTGGTGATACGGGGTGGGGCCCTGAAGAAATAGAAAGTACTATTTTAACAATTATTGAACGCGTATTTAGGAGGATCGATAGTTTCGAATAACCAGTGCTTCAGCTGAAGTGCACGACCCGCCGGATGCTTTTAGCTTTATGAGTGTTACCATATATGGGTATGGCGGCCATTTTGGTCATGTGACCTGGACCTAAAACGGTTCCCCAAATAAATGCGCCTTATCGTAAGGAGCAAAAATATATCTTTTACTTTAGTACTGTATTCTGAATCGTTTGCAGGATAAAACGCATTCTCGCTTTTCCAATACAAAAGCATATGTGTCTAAGTTTGACCTAGGCACAAATAAGGTCAAAGTCAACCCAGGGTCACCATTTTAGCAATTTATGATGGGCCTACGTCCCAGATGCTATTTATCAAGTTTCGTGGAAATCTGCCCAGTGGTTCTGGAGAAGACTATTTTTGAAGGGTTTTTTACCATATATGGCTTGGCGGCCATTTTGGTCATGTGACCTGGACCCCATGAGCAAATTTTGGTTTCCCCAAACCCATAGAGGCTCCATATGAAATTTGACTTCAATCGGCCCAACGGTTTCCGAGGAGAAGCATTTTGAAAATTTTCACATTTTTCGCCTCGGTGATGCTTTACTAAATGGAATGTAATATTTCGCAAGTTCATTGGTTAGATCTCATTGATATCTATCAGTATGCCAAAAATTGTTTAAATATTCCAAGAAAAGCATATGTGTCAAAGTTTGACCTAGGCACAAAGAAGGTCAAGGTCAACCCAGGGTCACTATTTTAGCAATTTATGACGGGCCTACGTCCCAAATGCTATTTATCAAGTTTCGTGTAGATCTGCCCAGTGGTTCTGGAGAAGACTATTTTTGAAGGGTTTTTTACCATATATGGCTTGGCGGCCATTTTGGTTATGTGACCTAGACCCCATGAGCAAATTTTGGTTTCTTCCATCCTATAGAGGCTCCATATGAAATTTGACTTCAATCGGCCCAACGGTTTCCGAGGAGAAGCAGTTCGAAAATTTTCACATTTTTCGCCTCGGCGAGGCTATACTAAATGGAATGTAATATTTCGCAAGTTCATTGGTTAGATCTCATTGATATCTATCATTATGCCTAAAATTGTTTAAATATTCCAAGAAAAGCATATGTGTCAAAGTTTGACCTAGGCACAAAGAAGGTCAAGGTCAACCCAGGGTCACCATTTTAGCAATTTATGATTGGCCTACGTCCCAGATGCTATTTATCAAGTTTCGTGGAAATCTGCCCAGTGGTTCTGGAGAAAACTATTTTTGAAGGTTTTTTTTTACCATATATGGCTTGGCGGCCATTTTGGTCAAGTGACCTGGCCCCCTTGAGCAAATTTTGGTTTCCCCCAACCCTTAGAGGCTCCATATGAAATTTGACTTCAATCGGCCCAACGGTTTCCGAGGAGAATCAGTTCGAAAATTTTCACATTTTTCGCCTCGGCGAGGCTATACTAAATGGAAAGTAATATTTCGCAAGTTCATTGGTTAGATCTCATTGATATCTATCAGTATGCCAAAAATTGTTTAAATATTCCAAGAAAAGCATATGTGTCAAAGTTTGACCTAGGCACAAAGAAGGTCAAGGTCAACCCAGGGTCACTATTTTAGCAATTTATGATGGGCCTACGTCCCAGATGCTATTTATCAAGTTTCGTGGAAATCTGCCCAGTGGTTCTGGAGAAGACTATTTTTGAAGGGTTTTACCATATATGGCTTGGCGGCCATTTTGGTCATGTGACCTGGACCCCATGAGCAAATTTTGGTTCTTCCATCCCATAGAGGCTCAATATGAAATTTGACTTCAATCGGCCCAACGGTTTCCGAGGAGAAGCATTTCGAAAATTTTCACATTTTTCGCCTCGGCGAGGCTATACTAAATGGAATGTAATATTTCTCAAGTTCATTGGTTATATCTCATTGATATCTATCAGTATGCAAAAAATTGTTTAAATATTCCAAGCGGTTAAGCTACTATCACCAATTTTCACAAACGGGTTACGGACGGACAGACATACAGACCATATATTGCTTGGCGGCCATTTTGGTCATGTGACCTGGACCCCATGAGCAAATTTTGGTTTCCCCCATCCCATAGAGGCTCCATATGAAATTTGACTCAATCGGCCCAACGGTTTCCGAGGAGAAGCAGTTCGAAAATTTTCACATTTTCGCCTCGGCGAGGCTATACTAAATGGAATGTAATATTTCGCAAGTTCATTGGTTAGATCTCATTGATATCTATCAGTATGCAAAAAATTTTTAATATTCCAAGCGGTTAAGTCACTATCACCAATTTTCACAAACGGGTTACGGACAGACTGACAGAATGACACGGTGATTTTAGGGCACTCTTAGAAATCAACCGGCTTCAGTCGGTCGCTTTTTCTGCGGGTCGTGCAATTGTTCAGCGAGTGTATAATTCAAACGATTAAATCTGCAAGATGTGCAGAAAAATACATATATTAGAGAGGTTTTAGTTAATTCACGCAACCGTCAATTCCTATAAAAATAATAAAACTTACTTAGTAGAAAAGGATATTATAAAAAATCATACTATACAAAATAAGTTTTCATACTTTATAAATCAATCATAGATATATCCTTTTTCCAGTCAAGGGCTTGAAGAAATATATGGGCTGCATGATGCTTCCACGCAGAGCTGAATCCGGCCCGCACACTAGTACTGGTAAACCGCTTAGAGGATCTAAGCCTGTCCAGGAACCGCGGTGCGAGGCGGACCGTCCATGCTGATAAACCATATTGGTTTCATTGGGCTACAGGGCTTGAGATGTCATTTCATCTCAGTGTTGGGTAAAAGTCCCACAAAATTGGAAGCAACGTCTCCAAAATGACCTTTACAGTGTTGGCGGGGACGTTAAACCTCAAATCAAACAAACCATTTTCCAGTCAAATAGATCATATATTATTTTTAGAATTTCAAGAGAGGTAGTCAATCTGACACCAATAAACTCTATTTTTTTCAATAGATCTATATAAAGTGGAAGATATCATTCCGGAAAATTGGATTTATGAGAATCCAAAATATATTGTCTTCAGCACACACTCTCACACAAAAAGACGGCTAACTGTTAACAGTAATTTTTCTCTCTTGCGATGCCTTCAGGAAACACCCAGAGCAAAATTAACTAAATATCTATTGACATGAGCGATTCTCCTTCAGTATCTCCCGGGTCATAAGCACACACACACAGAAGGATTATATAATAGGCCTCAGTCAAAGGGAGCCAGTCTGTGTGTAACACCATCCAATGGAAGCCATTGGTTAAAGATGTCGTTTAAACGACATCTTTAACCAATGGAAGGCCAAGATTATGTCGATTAAACGATATCTTTATTGTTTTAAATTCCACGCTACTTTTTCTGAGTGGAACAGAAAACAAGAAATGTATTTTTGTTTTCTGTTCCATTCTAAGTTTTTGTTTTTAATTCCACCCTACTTTTTCAGAGTGGAAACGAAAACGATAAATATGTCGTTTAAACGACATAGTTCTTGTTTTCCTCTCCACGCTATTTTTAATGTTTTAAATTCTGTTCTGCTAGAAACTGGAGCAGAAAGGTCCCTTCCCGGGTTCCGTAAGATTGAACTATTGCAATGCATTGTTGAGTGGTGTACCAAAGACCATCTTAAACAAATTACACAGAATATCGGTGAAACCGATGGATGCTCCCCGAACGTGCAATAGTCGGAACAGGAACCATTATCCTAGTTAAAGAGCAGTATACTGTGTATACTCACTGTACTTCAAAATGGAGTATAACAAAACCTGTCGGTGGATAGATTAGCTTGCCTGATGGCACTGTCATACAAACATCAGAAACACAAAAGTCGGAATAAATGAAAGGAAGTGTCTTCAGGTACGATACCATTCCACAAGATCCTGGGTGGTAGTTAAGCTATATTAATTGGGTAAAACTATTTAATACAAATTATTGAAAACTTACTCTCGTACACAGAGGCAATCCTCATAGGACTGTCTCCAGGTATGGTTCCGTATTGGGTGCCTGTACATGCATATAAAATATCAGACGGGTTCGAAAATTATATTAAAATCCATCAGCAAATGTAGATGCTAGAGCGATGACAAAGTTTTTCTAAAAATAGCCGCAGTGACCTTGACCCCAGGACCCTGAAAGTCGAACATGCTCAAGGTATTATCATACCCAACATTTATGTGAAGTTATATTAAAATCCATCAGCAAATGACGACGCTAGAGCGATGACAAAGTTTTTTTTTTTCTAAAAATAATCGCAGTGACCTTGACCTTGAGCCCAGGAACCTGAAAGTCAAACTTGCTCGAGATATTATCATACACAACATTTGTGTGAAATTATATTAAAATCGCTCAATAAATGTAGGCACTAGAGCGATGACAAAGTTTTTTTTCTTCTAAAAATAACCTCATGACCTTGACCTTGACCCCAGGATCCTGAAAGTTGAACTTGCTCGAGATATTATTATACCTAACGTTTTGTTGAAGTTATATTAAAATCCATCAACAAATGACGACGCTAGAGCGATGACAAAGTTTTTTTCTAAAAAAAACCACATTGACCTTGACATTGAGCCCAGGACCCTGAAAGAGATATTATCATACTCAACATTTGTGTGAAATTATATTAAACTAGAGCGATGACAAAGTTTATTTTTCTAAAAATAACCACAGTGACCTTGACCCCAGGATCCTGAAAGTTGAACTTGCTCGAGATATTATTATACCCAACATTTGTGTGAAGTTATATTAAAATCCATCAGCAAATGACGACGCTAGAGCGATGACAAAGTTTCTTTTCTAAAAATAGCCACAGTGACATTGACCTTGAGCCCAGGACCCTGAAAGTTGAACTTGCTAGAGATATTATCATACTCAACATTTGTGTGAAATTATATTAAAATCCATCAATAAATGTAGGCACTATCTAGAGCGAAACCAAAGTTTTTCTAAAAATAGCCACAGTGACATTGACCTTGAGCCCAGGACCCTGAAAGTCGAACATGCTCAAGGTATTATCATACCCAACATTTATATGAAGTTATATTAAAATCCATCAATAAATGTAGGCACCAGAGTGATGACAAAGTTTTTTTTTTCCAAAAATAGCCACAGTGACCTTACACTGCAGCTTTAAACAAAGTACCATAACTGTGTGACGAATCATCCAACCAGACAGCACGGATAATATGCGCATCCCCTATTGCTGCTTAAGGTTCCATTGAAGTTTCGTTGAATTTCTGCAAGTAGTTGCTGAGAATTCGCGTGAACACGAACAGTACCCTATATATTCATGCAGAATTCATCAAAGGGCCATAGCTGTTGGAAAAATCATCGAACCAAAACACGCAGGTGATATGCGCATTCACCTTCGATACTTAATATTCCCAAGAAATTTCATTGAAATCCGCCCAGTAGTTTCTGAGTATTTTTTACGTAGACAAGAGCGGCACGGACGCACGGACACACGAACGCACTGACAAAGTGGCGACTATATGCTCCCCCGAAATTCCACGGGGAGCATAAAAATGTTCAAAACACAGCTGCCCGTGTTGTTACCAGGACATCTCGCTACTGAGATATAACCCCTATACGGAAAGCACTTCATTGGCTTCCTGTACAATATAGAGTCCAGTATAAAATTCTTACTCACACGTATAAAGCTCTGCATGACCAATCCCCAGTATACAAGCCACGTAGAGAATTTAGGTCACAAAATAGCTCTCTTATTCCTAATGTGCCAAGAAGCCGCACTGTGTCGTATGGTGATCGCAGTTTTACAATAATTGCTCCAAAGCTGTGGAAGGCACTCCCATCTGGGTTTCGGGACTGTAGTTCACTCTTTGCTTTCAAAAGTCACTTAAGACACACTTATTTATGCAAATGTATGAACAGTAAAACATTAATGAATCCGTGTTAGTTTCAGAGTATAGCTGAACGTTAAAATAGAGTGGTTTTATGTCTTAATGTTTTATTGGTACTTAGTTTTATTTTTTTTACTTGCGCACTTAACACAAAAATCAAGTTTTTATTATCAAACCAAACAGCGGTATACACTTTTAATTTATTGTTCCATTTGTAAATTGTTCTTTTTTGTGTTTGTGTACTCTTAACATGAATTTTATGTTAAGCACTTTTGAGCATATGTTCATATGAGGTGCTTTATAAATTTGGTATAATAATAATATAATAATAACAGGTCCATGCAATGGTTTGACCCTTTTGCTAGAGTCAAAGAGTATGGTTTGTCTTCGGGTGTGTGTATTGCTTGTATTTTTTGATAGCCAGTTGGCCATTTTGTGGGAAAGTAACTGTCCTTTTTAGCATTCCGCTATTGATGTTTCCATTAGGGTCTAGTTATTTCATGTTTGCGTTTCTTCCCCTTTGGTGTCTCTGATGGGAGCTGTGTGTTAACTTCTATTTTGTAATAATTATGCCTAAATTAGCAATATCGATTTTTTTCAGGTGAGGCCGAGAACCTCGTACAGTGATGTCAGGTTTTGCATTAAGTGAACAAGTCCGTGAAATGAACACCCCTAAACCCCACTTTACATAAAGGAAACGAGAGTATACATTATTTTTTCTTATTTCTGCTCCAAAACATATGTTGTGGGTACTCGTAAGAAAACTATCACGGATTTTCTTTAGAAATGTTACCAATTTGGAGATGTGAAAAATGCATAATATCGCACGAGTGTGTTGTCATAATGTTTGTTTACGGTAAGGTTACAAAAATGCATTCATATTTTAAACAAATAGTGTAGACTCAAGAGATCAGACGCCGAGTTCTGTGGCATCTGGCCTGGGTCGACACCACTTGCTAATGTCTCATTTTTAAGACTCTGTGCATATATGGGTTAATTATAAATGGCAAATTGCAAGTACATGTGTGTTACCAAGCCTGCCTGATATGTCAGATTATCTGAAAATACATTTTTTGTCTTCTGCGTTGGGAGGCGGTAGGTTGGGTTGATGTGGACATAGAAACGACCCTATTCGCGCGTACTTCCATTCTTGCAATACATCGCGTGAACGAGTCCGTGAAATGAACACCCCCCATAAATGTTCTGAAAAAGGGATAATCCTTTGGAAGTAAGAACAGCAGCACAGACTGACTGGAGTGTACACGATTTTTCTGGGCCAGACTAGCCCCAGCTAGTTTCGGTCAATGAGGCCTCAACAGTGACCCTCAAACATTTTCGAAATTCTGTAATGGAATCACTGATCCCAAAGGATTAGAAAATAAAAGGGATAATCTTTTGGAAGTAAGAACAGCAGCACAGACTGACTGGAGTGTACACAATTTTTCTGGGCCAGACTAGCCCTAGCTAGTTTCGGTCAATGAGGCCTCAACAGTGACCCTCAAACATTTTCGAAATTCTGCAATGGAATCACTGATCCCAAAGGATTAGAAAATAAAAGGGATAATCTTTTGGAAGTAAGAACAGCAGCACAGACTGACTGGAGTGTACACGATTTTTCTGGGCCAGACTAGCCCTAGCTAGTTTCGGTCAATGAGGCCTCAACAGTGACCCTCAAACATTTTCGAAATTCTGCAATGGAAACACTGATCCCAAAGGATTAGAAAATAAAACCCACACTATCATGAAGGGCAGGGTGACTTTTTACGGCCGCCACACATTCCCTTAACACCAGCTGTGGTGAAGTTAAATATTCTGAAAAAAAAAAAGGAAATCCGTTGGAAGCAAGAATTACAGCACGGAACTGAAAACTGTGGATTGTACAAGATTTTTCTGTTCCAGAGAAGCTAGTTTCGGCCAATTAGGCCTCACCATTGACACTCAAACCCCACTTTATATAGAGAAAACTGGGATTGACGTGGGTACACATTATTTTTCAAGACATTTGTTGTGGCTACTAGTTAGATGCACTCGCCTCAATGTACTCGTACTCACGCGCCTCAATATACTTGCGTCAATGAGGCGATTCTAATGACATCACAACACGCCTATATTATTTTGACCCCCTTAAATCCCACTTTTATATAGTAAAACTGGGGTTTACAGGGGTTAACCTAATTTTTCTTATTTCTGCTCTAAAATATAGATTGTGGGTACTCGTTAGAACGGCCTCGATGGGGCCGTTCTAACGAGTACCCACAATCTATATTATGGGCAGAAATAAGAAAAAAAATCACAATTTTTCATTTTAAAATTGTCGTTTTTTTCGGCGGTAAAATTTACAATTATTTTTGAACAGACGTGTTTTTGTAATGAGCGCCTACAGCCTACGTTGGTGGATAATAAGAGAAATACGATACATTTTGACTAGAAAAATGACCCTTTTAGAGCTATAAAAAATGGACTAAGTCTCATGGCTTTGTTATCGCAATCAAATGCGTAACGCCAATTACGCATATTACGCATGTGCGTAGTGTAAAATATTTGCAATAAAGAGAAAGCACCTAAATAATAGTGTTTTCTATCACAATTTAATTGTCGGCTCCTCTTAAAGGAAAGAATTTGCTCCCGGAGCAAATTCTTTCGTTAGCCCCATCCCGGAGAAAGATGTTTTACACAGATGTTTCCTTGTTGTGCGTAATAATAATTTGGTTCTAGCTACGCGCATGGTAATGTTAATCGATCTTCCCGTTTTTATCTCCGTTTTGGTCGAGTTACGACATTGTTTACAATTTTTTTCTTTCTTTCTTTCTTTTCTTCCTTTCCTTCTTTCTTCTGCCATGAAATGAGGAGTAAAAACATGCATCACAGGCAGGAGAAAATTTATATTCTCCGACAAATTTTCATTGAAACCAGTAGAGTAGAGTGTAAGAAACCAGTAGAGGGTAAGAAATCTACACTGCGTCAACCGCAAACCAATATTTGTCTGAAGTTTAATGGACTCCTACATCATTTAGTTTCGCGACATATATATTACATCAATGGGTCATTTTATCTTGTTGTCAGCAAACACTTTAGAAATAAGCTTTTATTAATATTGTTTATCCTGCAAGATTATTTGATTTATTGAAGACATAACCGGCATATATTGGATCTATACTTAACATCAAAAGAAACGAGTACCCTAACAGGTCACGAGCGCGAAAATATTTAATTGACTTATACGAGATTTGTTTCTTTGAATTGAGGTTTTACGTTTAGATCACTTCCGATTTTGTGAGGATATTACCCGACATTGAGGTGAAATGACACCTCAAGCCCAGCCGCCCAAACAAACCGAAAGGGTTTATATGTAGGGAAGGCCCGATTCGCACCACTACGCCTGGGCAGGCTTAGACTCTATGCGGTTTATCAGTACTCGTGTGCGGTCAGTTTCAGCTCTGCGTGGAAGCAAGTGTGTGCCGCACAGTTTGCAAGTACGTGCCGCACAGTTTGGTTTTGTTTTGTTTGATTTGAGGTTTAACGTCCCCGTCAACACTGTATAGGTCATTTTGGAGACGTTGCTTTCAATTTTGTGGGACTATTACCGGGCACTTAGATGAAATGACATCTCAAGCCCTGTCGACCAATTAAACCAATAGGATTTATAAGCATGGACGGGCTGACCCGCGCCGCTTTGCCTGGGCAGCTTAGACTCTCTAAGCGGTTTACCAGTACTCGTGTGCGGTCAGTTTCAGCTCGGCGTAGAATCATCAAAAATGCTGGTTTGGTTGCAAGTGTGTGCCACACAGTTTGATATATGCGACGTACGTAGATTGCAGGCTGCCTTCAATCTATGTACGTCGCATATACCAAACTGTACCTTTTAACGTGCCTATTTACAATTTGTTTGTTTGATTTGTGATTTAACGTCCCCGTCAACATTGTATAGGTCATTTGGAGACGTTGCTTCCAACTTTGTGGGACTTTTACCCGGCATTGAGATGAAATGAAATCTCAAGCCCTGCCACCCAATGAAACACAATAGATTTTATAAGCATGGACGGTCCGACCCGCACCGCTTTGCCTGGGCAGGCATAGATGCTCTAAGCGGTTTACCAGTACTCGTGTGCGGGTCGGTTTCAGCTCTGCGTGAAAGCATCATGCAGCCCATCTATTTCTTCAAGCCCCGATGGGCAGGGCCTTCGACATTGAGATGAAATGACATCTCAAGCCCTGTCGCCCAATGAAACCAATAGGGTTTATAAGCACGGACCGCTTAGATCCTTTAAGCGCTTTACCAGTACTCGTGTGTGGTAGGTTTTAGCTCTATGTGTGGAAGCATCATGCAGCCCATCTATTTCTTCAAGCCCCGACGGGCGGGGATTGCGCTCAGTTTGGTGTATGCGACGGAAGTAGATTGACTGCAGGCTGTCTTAAATCTACATTCGTCGCATATACCAAACTGTAGGCTGCCTTAAATCTACATACGTCGCATATACCAAACTGCAGGCTGTCTTCAATCTACATACGTCGCAAATACCAAACTGCAGGCTGTCTTAAATCTACATACGTCGCATATACCAAACAGTAGGCTGTCTTTTAATCTACATACGCCACATATACCAAACTGTAAGCTGTCTTAAATCTACATACGTCGCATATACCAAACTGTAGGCTGTCTTCAATCTACATACGTCGCACATACCAAACTGTAGGCTGTCTTTAATCTACATACGTCGTATATACCAAACTGTAGGCTGTCTTAAATCTACATACGTCGCAAATACCAAACTGTAGGCTGTCTTAAATCTACATACGTCGCATATACCAAACTGTAGGCTGTGTTCAATCTACATACGTCGCATATACCAAACTGTACCTTTTCACGTGCCTATTTGCAGTGAAAACAATGATGACTCACTCTTGAGCCCTTGTGTACTCTTCTCATTACTCCAAAATAAGAAGAGGTTTATTGAATATTTTTTAACGACATGTCAACCCTGTCTGCCTTTTGTGTCAGTTTATATATTTGTGCATTGGAGTTTAACGGCCCAGTCAAACTATTTTAGGTCATTTTTGAGCCGGTCAGTTTATCTATCCACACTTTTCCTGGACATGCTTGTACTTAAGCGGTTAACCAGTACAGTGCACATTTTTCGCCAGAAACTGACGACTGCCTTTCTTGAATCAGCGGAAGGTAGATAATGACCATAGAAACGATTTCATGATCAATCTCCGCGAAAGAATGTTGCCGACCCCGGCAGGTATCGAACCCGCGTCCTCCTGATCTCAAGTCAGGCTTGCATCCGACTAAGCTACCGAGGCCTTTAGGGAGAAAAGAGATAGGAGAGACAGCAGAGGAGATGAAAATGGGGGACTAGGGCAGAAAGAGGAAATGAATGGAAGTTTAAAAACAGAAAAATAACAACATTCCGCCTCTACCCTTACTTACTGCAAGGACAGCAGGTCTTGCACAACAGTTTGACGCCCCAATGACGTAAGATACACAGCACTTTTGCCTCATCCAACCACCCCCAAATAAGATTTGTTTTGTTTCAAATGAGGGTTTACGACCCGGCAAACACTATTAAGGTCATTTTGGAGACGTTGCTTCCAACCTCGTGAGACTTTTACCCGACATTGAGATGAAATGACGTCTCAATCCTTGCCACCCAAACAACCCAAAAGGGTTTATATGTAGGGACGGTCCGACTCGCACCACTTTGCATGGGAAGGCTTAAAACCCCTAAACGGTTTACCAGTACTCCTCGTGTGCGGCCGGATTCAGCTCCAAACAAGAAAGGATAATCATATAGCATCACATTAACAAGTCCGTGAAAAGCGCACTCCTCTAAACCCCATTTTATATGGACAAAACTGGGGTTTATGGGGGTATACATTATTTTTCTTATTTCTGCTCCAAGACATAGGTTGTGGGTACTCGTTAGAACCGCCTCAATGAGGCGGCTCTAACGAGCACCCACAACCTATGTTTGGAGTGAAAATAAGACAAAAAAAAAAAAAAAAAAAAAAAAAAAATCAGAAAAATAGAAAAAGTCGCACGGATATGTTATCATAATGGTTTCATCTTGAAAATGTATCCTGTGTGTACTCATTAAAATCGCCTGGATGAGGCAATTTTCAATGAGGACACACAACATATCTTTATTTGATAGAACATCGAAATGAGGTACCTTAACTCCCCACAATGCATCCCCGACCTTGCCAGTAACCATCAGTGGTGCGAACTACCCCTGTCTCGAACACATTTTTATGGTTCAAAAACGCTTCGATCAATTTAAGTTCAACTGTGCGGTATTATTGAATTTATTAAACGAGTTTAGGAAAATGGTTAAATGTGAGCCTTTGCCGAGCATTTTATGCCTTTTCCTCAACGAGTTTGATAAATTCCATAATACACGAACATTTGATAAATTCAATAATACTAGAACATTGAAGAAACAAGTTGTTAAGGATCTATACTGAGCATTAAAAACAAAGGATTTGCGAAATGTTAAGACTAAGAGTATGTACCTATTGCCCTTTTGTAATGCAAACATTTCACATAATGTGTCTTGTCAGTTGTTCAAATATTTGTCTGCAGGTCCGCACAAAAGGAACAATGTAGGTAATCGATTCGGATTTCATTTATCAAAAATGTTTAGTCTCGAGTTTATTTACTAGAACTGCGATGTTCTCTGATAATTAAAAACCTACATTGAGTGTTTATGTATTATTGAATTTATAAAACGAGTTTAGGAAAAGGCATAAAATGCGAGTCAACGAGTTTGATGGATTTAATAGTACATCAGCACAAATGCAATATTCTATTTATCATAAAAATAAGTGTGAGGTATAAAACATATTTTATTTACGATTGTTTTACAAAAATGTCAATATTGCACCATTAGTAAACGCGACGTCGTTCAGGACGTCGTAATGTAACGTTACGGAGCATATCTAACTAATTTGCATATTTAATCCACAATTGGATTGCCGAATTTATTACATGGCGTTATTACATTCTCTGACGCGACGTCATATGATTTAAGATGCTCCCACTATGAAATATCAAAGAACGGAAATGTCACCCTTTCCCACTTCGACAGCTGGACTATGGAATCGTGTCCCGCCGTCTCTCCAAAAGGTGTCCCATAGCTCCAGACAAGGAGTAGCAATGAGAATAATTATAAGATATTTATTCATTTCAGATGAATACCAAAATTATTTCATCGTATCATCAGAATTTTTACGAGTGCGGAGCGATGTACGTGACTTTTGCTATGTACTGTAATTGACCAGTTATTCGTTGTATGCTTCGCACTCGTGAAAATTTCTGGTACATCTCCAACTATTTTAATACTGGCAAAAAGGTAAATCAGGGTATAACGAAGCTTCTTTAATAATACCTCAAGGTCAACAGAGTTGCGTAGTGTGACAGTCTATAATTTAATGATGGGTAGTCTGATAAGTGAGTGAGTGTTTGAGCTTTACGTCTCACCAACAGCTAAGGTCATACTGAGACGAGACCTCGGTTTAAAGACTCAACCCGAAAGTCTGGAGAAGCCCGGGATCGATCCTGAGACCCCTGGTTTGCAAGGCGAGTAGCATAACCACTACACCACAGAGGCTTCTTGTAGTCTAATAAGAGGATCCTCATCATGAAATCACACATATTCAAGCAATTTTACCACCCAAATAATAATAATAATAATAATAATAATAACGAAAAAAATCTGACATTTTTCACATTGCTGCACCAAAACGCATTTGTGGGTACTCGTTTGAATCACCTCGCCGGGGTAACTAACATACATTTTCGAGGGGTGGGAGCGGGGGGATGTAGCTTAAATAAACAAGAGGGCCCAGATGGCCCTGATTTGCTCACCTGAATGTCACTGTCTCTAGTACATTCTATTTTTAGCTCTGGTGGCCATCTTGTTTATCAGAGTGGAACGATATTAGCTATTTTGGTAGGGCGTCACCCAGACAACATTCCTATGAAGTTTGAATCAAATTGACCCAAGGGTTTAGGAAGAGTTCGCATTTGAGGCAAATTTACAATGTTTTTTTTTTTCTATTATAGCTCTGGCGGCCATATTGTTCATTGGAGCAGGATCGTTTTAGCTATTTCGGTAGAGGATCATCTAAGCAACATTCCTTTGAAGTTTGAATGAAATTGGCCAAAGGGTACAAGAGGAGTTGTCGTTTGAAGATTTTTTTTCTCTGTTTTTAGCTCTTGCGACCACCTTGTTTGTCAGAGCGGAATAATATTTACTATTTTGGTAGGAGGTCACCTTAGGCAACACTCCTGTGAAGTTTAAATCAAATTGGCCCAAGGGTTCAGGAGAAGTTCGCGTTTGAAGCAAATTTACGATGCTTTTCTCTTTTTAGCTCTGGTGGCCATTTTGTTCATCGGAGCGGGATCATAATATTTTGGTAGAGGGTCATCTAAGCAACATTCCATGAAGTTTGAATGAAATTGGCCCAAGGGTACAAGAGGATTCGCGTTTGAAGTTTTTTTTTTAATATTTTTATATTTTTAGCTCTGGCTACCAGCTTGTTTATCAGAGCGGAATAATATTTACTATTTTGGTAGGGTGTTATCTGGGCGACATTCCTGTGAAGTTTATATCAAATTGGCCAAAGGGTTAAGGAGAAGTTTGAGTTTGAAGCAAATTTACGATGTTTTTCTATTTTTAGCTCTGGTTGCCATTTTGTTCATCGGGGCGGGATCATTTTAGCTAGTTTGGTAGGAGGTCATCTAAGCAACATTACTATGAAGCTTAAATGAAATTGGTCCAAGGGTAAAGGAGAAGTTGTCGTTTGAAGATGTTTTCCCATTTTTAGTTCTGGTGGCCATCTTGTTTGTTAGAGTGGAACGATTTTAGCTATTTTGGTAGGGAGTCACCTAAGTAACATACCTGTGAAGTTTGAATTAAATTGGCCCAAGGGTTTAGGAGAAGTTAGCGTTTGACGCAAATTTACAATGTTTTCCTATTTAGCTATGGCGGCCATATTGCTCATCAGAGCGAAATCGTTTTATCTATTTTGGTAGAAGGTCATCTAAGCAACATCCCTATGAAGTTTGAATGAAATAGGCCCAAGGGTTAAGGAGGCGTTCGCGTTTGAAGCAAATTTACGATGTTTTTTTATTTATTTTTAGCTATGGCGGCCATATTATTCATTGGAGCGGGATCGTTTAAGCTATTTTCGTGTAGGGTCATCTAAGCAACATTCCTATGAAGTTTAAATGTAATTGGCTCAAGGGTACAGGAGGAGTTGTCGTTTAAAGATTTTTTTTCTATTTTTAGCTCTGGTGGCCATCTTGTTTGTCAGAGCGGAACAATTTTAGCTATTTTGGTAGCAAGTTATCTGGGCAACATTCCTGTGAAGTTTTTAGCTCTGGATGAGTTTGCGTTTGAAGCAAATTTACGAGTTTTTTTCTGTTTTTAGCTCTGGTGGCCATTTTGCTCATGGGAGCAGAGCCGTTTTGGCTATTTTAGTAGAGGGTCACCTAAGCAACATTCCTATGGAGTTTGAATTAATTTGGCTTAAGGGTACAGGAGGAGTTGTCGTTTAAAGTTTTTTCAATTTTTAGCTCTGGCGGCCATTTTGTTCATTGGAGCGGAACCGTTTTAGCTATTTTGGTAGTGGGTCACCTAACCAATATTCCTATAAAGTTTGAATGAAATTGGCCTCAAGGTACAGGAGGAGTTGTCGTTTAAATATGTTTCTATTCTTTAGCTCTGGCGGCCATCTTGTTCAGCGGAGCAAAACGACTTTAGCTACTTTTGTAGAGGGTCATCTAAGCAATATTCCTATGAAGTTTTATTGAAATTGGCTCAAGGGTTTAGGAGGAGTTAGCATTTAAAGCAATTTGTTGACGCCGCACGACACACGACGCACGACGGACGGCGGACATTGACCGATCACAATAGCTCACCATGAGCACTACGTGCTCAGGTGAGCTAATAAATAGCATGGAAAATAGAAGTGCAGACAATGATCAAGAATCATCGATACAATTAACCATAAGTCATTAACAATTATGTCATAAGTCATTTGGTATCTCGGCTGCTCGTTAGTTTTCGAGATTTATCGTACATTCCCGGATTACCGTTTCAACCAAGTTTGAGAACAGGGTTGCTAAGGCCAAAAAGTTGTGCATTTAAATAAGTAAAATTTACGTCCATATAAACATCTGATATTGAGAAAAACGGCCCCGACTGAAAATGATCGATCAAATCTCAAAAGCACGTGGATAACCCAGATGCAAAAGAAGACTCATGCGAACCTGTCAGCCCTAAGATGCCAATCACAACAATTGTCGTCTTCACATTAAAAGACAGTGTTGCAAAACGTGTGGACCAGATCAGACTGCTCCACTTGTCTCAGGGCTAGCCTGTATTTGTTCGGATATATTCTAATACTCGTGGCCATAGTGGCCTGATACATATAAAACGCTTAACTAATGATCGGTTATATTGGTGTCCATCTTCCAAAAATATTGCTCTAAAGTCATATTATCTTTATATAACTATTGTAAGAAGGTTAGGTGGTTTTTCTCCGGGTACTCCGGTTTTCGCCCACCTCTGATTAACGATCGGCTCCATATGAGTGAAATAATCTTGAAAGGGCCGTAAAGCCCAAACAAAAAAAAACTATTGTAAATGTTGCACATGTTTAGTATGTACTATATTATTCTCTTATTGAATACTTGAAAAGTTTGCAATAAGATCAGCAGACGACAAATGACAAATGACAAAAACAGACATTTTAGGAGTTTTTCTCGCGTCTTACGATAATGGAGCTGATTTACAACGATCCTCTACGATCGACCACAATGTCTTACGATCCCCGAGGATTCTTCTACGACTGCACCACGATTGCTTCAAGATATCAGACGATCATACACGATTTCTCACGATCCCTGCAAGACTGCTCTACGACCAAGGCACGATGATCAAAGACTCAGTACGATCATGGAGGATTCGATACGATTTACTCATGATTAACCAAGACTTCTCCCGATTCGTCAGGATTTATAACGATCTGGGTATATAAAAGTGTTCATCAAATGCACAGTGTCATTCAGTTTCAACCATTTCTGTAGAGAGCATCTGACGAAAATGTTTTTGCAGCCAGGTCAAAGGCTTCTGTATCTTCAAAATTTAGTTCAGCTCGAACAAGACATGATCGAAAATGACATTGCAATGGCTGAACAACTGGAGGTGCAGAGGAACAGGAGGGACAGGTGACAGTTGACCATAGTTGCTTGGGTAATTATATGTACAAGGTTACATGGAGAAAGTAGTGCGTTCGACGTAGCATCGGGATAAATCGTGCTAGCGTCGTCATCAATCGTAGTGCATTCCTGGTGAATCTTGCATTGTCGTGAGCAGTCGTCATGATATCGTAGTAGATCGTACGGCAGTCGCAACGGAATCGTAGAGGCATCGTAGATGATCTTGTCTCGTCGTAGCACAATCGTGGTAGAATTCAGTCACGATTATTCACGATTGGCCACGATTACCACGACGACGGCTCACGACTGAGCTACGATTTCTCTGCGACCGCTCTACGATTTGAAAAATGATGCCGACTCGTCACGAATGTTTTGAACATGTCCAAAACAGTCGTGGTCACTCCCGAACTATCACGATCAACCACGATTCCTCAAGATCTCTGCCGACTTCTCTACGACGTTGTTCACGATTTACCACGATTTAAAAAATCGTGGTGAGTCGTGGCCAAAATCGTGACAGTGTAAGAGCCCCTTTACGGGTTAAAAGCGTGGACACGACGACTGGATCGATACTGTGCTAGACAAGTATGGTACCTATACTTCTCCCTGGGCTTATTCAGCAGACGATAATTTTTTTATATGTTTCAGAATTTCACAGAAAAACAGGATTCGGTATTTCTTGCAAATTATGCCAAATCGGAGACAATTTTCTTGACATACCAAATCCTCTTTTAAGAAAAAGAAAGAAATATATTTAGAAATGTCGTCTGCTGAAAAAATACCCAGCATTCATTTGATCCCAGGTCATCTAGGATTGACTTTTGCTCCGGAAGCATTTCATAAAAGGTCATGACTGGTTGACTGCTATTTTCTATTGACTGGTCATCATTGTTATTTGTCACAACAATTAAAACCCGAGAATGACCGGAACGCTTCCAAAAGTTCATCACAAGTACACGTGCTCTCATCCTTACGAAAACACGCATATACAATTTTACCATTGAAATACGAAAATTTTAAGATGAAAAAAAAAATATATATCTTTCTTATTTCTGCTCAAACTACAGATTGTGGGCACCCGTTAGAACCGCCTCATCGAGGCGGTTCTAACGAGTATCCACAATCTATATTTTAGAGCAGAAATAAGAAAAATAAGGTTTATCCCTGTAAACCCCAGTTTTACTATATAAATGCGGGGTCAAGGTGGTCAAAATTATGTAGGCGTGTTTTTGTGATGTGCTTACAAAAATAAACATGTATTCTGTGTTAACATGTTGACTTGGCGGCCCCGCCCATAGGGGCTTGAAGAAATATACGGACTGCATGATGCTTCCACGCAGAGCTGAATCCGTCCCGCACACTAGTACTGGTAAACCGCTTAGAGGATCTAAGCCTGTCCAGGAACCGCGGTGCGAGGTGGACCGTCCATGCTAATAAACCCTATTGGTTTCATTGGGCGACAGAGCTTGAGATGTCATTTCATCCCAATGTCGGGTAAAAGTCCCACAAAATTGGAAGCAACGTCTCCAAAATGACCTTTACAGTGTTGACGAGGACGTTAAACCTCAAATCAAACAAAAACAAACATGTTGAGCTTTGCCCCCATAATACAGTACATCTGCTGTTTGTTTTCACTTCTTTGAAGAAAAAGAAAATGTAAACGGTAAATCAAGTCGATCAAACACTCACGCTAAAGGTAGACTCAATCTTTTTGTAAAAGCTAAGACTTGTACCGTTTTTCTTTCTTTTTCTTTTCGATCGGTTTTCTTAGAAGGCTGAACAACTAGTTTGCAAACATTTCTGACCTTTGTGGAGAAAAGTCATTCAGAAGAAAGTCATTCTTTCCCTTTGGTATGGAGTAAGTTAATTGTATCAATTCCTGATCTTTGTTTTACTTCTACTTTTCAGAAGAACCTTAATCAAACTTCTTAAAATGTAACTTTGCTTCTCTAGATATTTTGTGTTACTAAACTGACTTAATTTCAAGCGTGCGCGGGAATGGGAACACCTTCAGGGGAGGCAACTCTTGCGAAAGTATTTTTGTCTCCCATGTCAATAGGGGTCAACTCTTAAAGGAAAGAATTTGCTCCTGAGTAGCAAATTATTTCCTTTTAGGGTTGACCCTTTTTTCCTCGGGACAGAGCTAATAGAAAAGCGAACAGGAAGTCCCAAAAGTTGTCTCCCTTTGAAAAATGGCGGAAAATATCTGCCAGGTGTTCCCATTCCCCTCAATAAGTAATTGAGTTGGGCGTAGTGCATTTCACGAAAGAAAAAAAAATGACCGTCACAATATTCCCTGTCATTCTTACAGAGATAAATCATAAACACTTGGACTGGTCCGATTCTTGCTGGTTGAGAATGACTTTTTGTTCAGTTTGACGTGATTCTTTCTTTCTTTCTTTTCTTTCTTTCTTTCTTTCTTTCTTTCTTTCTTTCTTTCTTTCTTTCTTTCTTTCTTTCTTTCTTTTCAGGTTTCATCACGAAAACACCCCTATATAATTGCGACCCCCATTGAACCCCCGTTTTATATAGTAAAACTGGGGTTTGAGGGGTAAACCTTATTTTTATTATTTCTGCTCTAAAATATAGATTGTGGGTAGTCGCTAGAATCGCCTCGTCGAGGCGGTTCTAAACGAACACCACAAGTTATATTTTGAGCAAAAATAAGAAAAATATCACAATTTTTCATCTTAAAACTTCGTTTTTTCGGCGGTAAAGTTTACAATGTATTTGTATAGCGTGTTTTCGTACTGTTGTCGGGCTTTGGCTATTTGTAAGTGGGACGTAAGGCCCAAACCGACTTTTGACCATCAAAAAAAAAAAAAAAAAAAAAACACGCATATATAATTTTGACCCACATTAAACCCCAATTTTATACGGTAAAACTGGGGTTAATAGGGGTACACATTATTTTTCTTATTTCTGCATGTTTTTGAGCAGAAATATGAAAAATGTCAGAATTTTTATCTGAAAATTTTCATTTTTTGGTGGTACAATTTTCCATTTATTTGAATAGGCGTGTTTTCGTATGGGTCCATACGATCAGCCATGAGTTTTTGCAGGTTTTCACTGTTGCACTGATCCCATCGGAGTCTAACTGTTGGTTTTCTTTTGCTCCACCATTTCAGTGGTTTCTTGCTGTCGGGTCCTCACCGTTGTTTCGTCTCTGTGGTTGTTTGATTTTTGTGTTCACGGAAATGTTGCACTGACGAGTTAAGAGGCCTTCATGCGGACAATTTGTCTAAATCGCGACGGAAGTAAGGGCGGGGATTGTGACCGCGTTGAATCGATTGTGACCGCGTAAAATCGATTTAAGCCCCTGTAATTGCTTGTCTTTGAGTGTGTGTATCGCTTGTATTTTTTTTTTTTTTTTTTTTTTTTTTGCTTTGGATAGCCAATTTTACATTTTTCGGGAAAGTAACTGTCCTTTTGGCTTTCCCCTAGTGATGATTCCTTTAGGATCTGTTGTTTCGTGTTTGTGTTTCTTTCCCGTGGTGTCTCTAATGGGAGCTGTGGGTTAATTGTATCGATTCCTGATCATTGCCTTCACTTCTATTTCTTTAAGTTGTGTTCGGGCTAAGATTCTAAAAGCGCGATATAAAAGCTATGTTTTGCTATGTCCTGGCCCAGTTTGTATTTTTTTCTTACGTTCTTTCAGGCAACCTCTGCAAACATTTTTGGTCTTTGTAGTGAAAAGTCAATCAGTAGAACCTTTCTTACAAGAACCTACGTCCAACTTCTTTATACGTAAAAGTTATAAAAACTTCAATAAGTTTTCTGAACAGGATAATTCGGTAATGGTGCTTTTTGTTTGCCGTACTTTTGTGTACATATTGATTCAAATACGGCTCAACCTGTTTAGAACTATTAAAGCGAAATTAGAGCGAAGTGGCTTATAAATTTTTCTCTCTTGAGATATATTAAATATTTCAACAGGTTATTACATAGTATTATTCTTGGTAAAAGTGCTCATCATAAAGATTGGATTTCGTATGAGAGTGTAAGAGTATTTATTTATTTATTTATTTATTTACAGTAAAATTCCTGTCTTTAAGACCACTTTTGAACAGTCCAAACATGGTCTCTAACCACAGGACATGGTATGCAGAAAACATGTAGAAAGAATAACTACTAGATAAGCTTTTTAAATGAGAATTAGTCTTTTTTTTTAATTTCATGTGGTCTTAATAGCGGAATTTTACTGTATTCATTTATTTATTTATTTATTTGATATCCGTTAAAAGTAAAAATTAATAAATAAATAATAAAAAAAAATATATAATAAAATGCACTTCAATCACAATCGCCCTTAAACGTAAGGACGCCTAAAATAGAAAGTCCAGAATTTTATGCGGTTATTGAAATATTAAGTAAAGCCTATTTTAATATGATATATAATACATATATTTTGCATTATTGTATGTAGATTTAATGCGCTCCGCCCTTCGGGGCTTGGAGAAATATATTGGACTACATGATGCTTCCGTGAGTACTGTTAAACCGCTTAGAATATCTGGGTCTACCAGATTTTTAATAAACAGTTTTCAAAGAAAATACAGGAGTCGTAAGTGTAGGCATCAGGTTAATTAGTACGTGAAATGAAGACCCCCCCCCCCCACTAAACCCCATTTTATATAAAGAAAAGTGGAGTTTACAAGGGTTTACATTATTTTCTTTATTTCTGCTACAAGATATAGGTTGTTGGTACTCGTTAGAACCGCCTCAAAGAGGCGGTTCTTACGAGCACCCTCAACCCAGGTCTTGAGTAAAAATAAGAAAAAAGATTTCACCAGAAAAATGTCCGTTATGATATGAAAAAAATGTACTATGCCATACGAAGTGTTATTATAATGAAAGTGTTGATTAATATTGAAATGATTAATTTTGTTTGTTTGATTTGAGGGTTAACATCCCCTTCAACACTGTATAGGTCATTTTGGAGACGTTGCTTCCAATTTTGTGGGACTTTTACCCGACATTGAGATGAAATGATATCTCAAGCCCTGCTGCCCAATAAAACCAATAGGGTTTATAAGCATGGGCGAGCCGACTCGCACCGCATTGCCTGGGCAGGGTTTAAACCTCTGAGCGGTTTACCAGTGCGCGTGTGCGGGTCGGTTTCAGCTCTGCTTGGAAGCATCATGCAGCCCATTTATTTCTTCAAGCTCCGATGGGCGGGGGCCCGCTTAGAGTAAGTCTGCCTAGGCATAGTCGGACCGTCCCTACTTTTTAACCCTTTTGGTTTGTTTGGGCGGCAGTGCTTGAGATGTCATTTCATCTCCATGTTGGGTAAAAGTCACACAAAATTGGAAGCAACGTCTCCAAAATGACCTATATAGTGTGGACGGGGGCGAAAAACCTCAAATCAATCAATCAATCAATCAAACAAACAAACAAACAAACAAACAAACAAACAAGTCCATCCAGTGCTGTCATTGCTGTGATTTCATTTTCTCTCTGGCGCTTTGGAAGATGTGAGCCAAGACAGGATTGAAATGATATTTCTTTCTTTCTTTATCTTGATAAGTTTAGTTGACGAGAAACACAATAGAGATCAAAATTGATTTTAAAAACACCGAAATGTTGATAAGTCAAGCCTTTTGTGATTGTACCCGCTTAACCCAGCCAGTACCAGAAACCCCTAAACGGGTACTTGGCAAACAGTGCAGGCCCAGATCAGACGCCGCAGAACGCGGCGTCTGATCAGGGCCTCCACTGTTTGCTAAAAGTTTAGTCATTTTCCAAATAAATTTTGAAGAAAGCACAACCTAACACCCCTACATTTTAAAATGGACTCCTACTGTATATAAGGAGGAAGATTCCATTTGGTACAAAAATGGTTAATATATCGTCATAACACAAAGGAAGGGGAAAGTCATATAATCATCAAAGAATTTGGTTTTCAATAATGTTGTAATAGTCGATTAGATATATTTCAATCTATATTTCCTCTCTTGTAATTTTAGTTCACCTTTAGAAAGAACTTCTGCGGTCACACAGACTTCTAAATCTACTTTTCAATATCCAAATCTGTGCACTGGCGTTATTTTCCAAGTAACAGAAAATTTCCAATATTAAGACCACCTTTGGAACTGTTCAAAAGTGGTCTTTAAGACCATTTTGAACAGTTCCAAAGGTGGTTCCTAACCATAAGAGACTGTTTCAGAAAACTCAAAGAAAGAATAACTGGAGCCTTCTAAATAAGCTTTTTAAACCAGAATTAGTCATAATTTTAGGCGGTCTTATGCATGAGCGGCATTTTACTCTATTGTCAGTGACCAATATAAACCGTGCGGCGGCCCCCGTCCATCGGGGCTTGAAGAAATAGATGTGCTGCACGATACCTCCACGCAGAGCTGAAACCGACCCGTACACGAGTACTGGTAAACCACTTAGAGGATCTAAGTCTGCCGAGGCAAAGCAGTGCGAGTCGGACCGTCCATGCTCATAAACCCTATTGTTTTCATTGGGCTACAGGGGTTAAGATGTCATTTCGACTCAATGTCGGGTAAAAGTCCCGCAAAATTGGAAGCAATGTCTCCAAAATGATATATTCAGTGTTGATGGGGACATTAAACCTCGAATCAAACAAAACAAAAACCGTGCGAATTCCAGGTAAGGGTTATTTATAGTCGCTCAACACTGTGATTATCAATGACCAATGAAGTTTTTGTTTGTTTGAATTGAGATTTAACGTCCCCGTCAGCACTATTTAGGTCATTTTGGAGACGTTGTTTCCTATTTTGCGGGACTTTACACGACACTGAAATGAAATGACATCGCACGCCCTACTTCCAAATGAATCCAATAGGGTTTATAAGCATGACTTACACCGCTTTGCCTGGACAGGCTTAGATCCTCTAAGCGGTTTACCAGTACTCATGTGCGGGTCGGTTTCAGCTCTGCGTGAAAGCATCATGCAGCCCATATATTTCTTCAAGCCCCGATGGGCGGGGGACGCTTTGTTCGTTTGAATTGAGATTTAACGTCCCCGTCAACTCTATTTAGGTTATTTTGGAGACGTTGTTTCCTATTCTGCGGGCGGGAAATTTTTCCGACAGTGAGATGAAATGACATCTCACGCCCTGCCTTTCCAATGAAAAAATGGGGTTTACATGCATGGACTGTTCGACTCGCACTACTTTTCCTGGGCAGACTTACAATTTCTAAGCGGTTTACCAGAACTCATGTGAGGCCGGTTTCAACTCTGCGTGGAATCATCATTTCTCCAAACCGCAACGGGAGGGGGCATGACCAAACCGCCTGCAAATGAGGCTAAAGAAGTAAAATATTCCGTCAAATATCCAGTCATAATATGGGGTGACACTTTGTTTTATTCCCTTGTAATACGTTTAGTACAGAGGTCCCTCGTTATAACGACAATACTTGTTCCCTATTACTGTTTAGTCTGTGTGCTGTTGTAAAGAATCCCAGTTAGGAGTATGATAGGTAATAAAGGGCCTTTTCCCCATTATTACTCCAAGAAACAAATGCTATAGACATTTGTACAAATCGCCTCGGTGAGAATGTAACATACTAGAAAAGTTCAACAGGATTTGAAAACTTATACTAATCACATGCAATAAATGGGCATTATATTTCTAGTTGTTACTATAAAATTCAACAAAACAAGATGAATTGTTGAGAGTGTCAACAGCAGAGAGAGAGAGAGAGAGAGAGAGAGAGAGAGAGAGAGAGAGAGAGAGAGAGAGAGAGAGAGAGAGAGAGAGAGAGAGAAGAAATGCAAGTATTGTTTATGATCTATCATTGGCATAGACATAGATCTTTTATTTTTGTCGATTATAGCATGACACGTAACATAAGCCCTTATGTGGGACTATCTCTTAAAACGCTTTACCTTACGGATACAAGTTTGTACAACCTTAAAATGTTCTTCATTAACACGTGCTGAGAGCCTGACAGTAGAATACCTACGCCTCAATTATTATGTTTGGCATTACGATACCGTGTGCGCTCAAGGAGACAGTGTTTAATGTTTTCTATAGCTCCACAAACGCAATTTTGACTAGTTACTAAATAGCGCCTATACGAATAATTATTCAGTGAACTGTATTCCGTGCGAAGTTTTGTATGTAGTAGGGGAGACCGGGACTAGTTGGTCCGAAAATTGCATTTTTTCAAATGCTGACATTATGATTCATTAGCTTGTAATAATTTTACATTATGCAACAAGTATAATCCATTCTCCACCTTATTTCATAGTTTCACGTCCGGAAAATGACAGATTCTGACAAATATTGCCGTTTTCCAAGACGAGATAAAACGGACCAACTTACCACACTGTCGGGGTAAGTTGGTCCGAGCCGCGGGGTAAGTTCGACCGACTGGGATTCAACCAGAAAATCAGTAATGATGGGTCGATAAATGCCACCTTTTACAAAAGATCAGATAAATTACGTGGCTTCAGTAACAATGCAGTAGACTGCCAGGCTACTCTTAACACAAATTCCCCAGATGATCAGCCAACTGTGCATTTTGTTAGATATTTTTCTTAAAAACCGCATATTTGTTTGGAAAACCCCATTTAAAAGCCTTACAGTAGAGTAGACCGCGGCTAGTTGGTCCTAAGATTATGATTTGTCTTCAACAGCTGGGGCCAATATCTATTTCTCAGAACCATTTTTGTACTATGTAACTTGTTGAATAACTCGCTGCTGTTTTTCATTCAGAAAATGCCAGGTTCTGATAAATACAAATGCTTTTTCGAAAAGTCCAACTTGCCCCGTCGCGAATGAACCAACCTACCCCGACCCTAGCACCTGGTAGCAGAAACGTCATTAATTTAGAAACAGCAAATACACTCATTTGGATACCTTAAAAATGAGCTTTCGGGAAAAGCATAACATTTGCATGTTATTTGCTACACAAAGAAAAGACAAACAAATGAGTCCAAGCGTGATAAAGTCACTTTTGTGACACAAAATCAGTTTTTGTTCTCTTAAATGTTTACGCCATTTTTGATCGCCATCTAATTTTCTTAAGAAAGTGTGTCACTATCAAGGATTCCATTGAGCCAAATCATTTTGCTATGACCCTTCTCAGTTAAGAGAAATTGCGCTCGGACCAACTTGCCCCACGGACCAACTAGCCCCGGTCTCCCCTACGAGATTTGTTCTTGCACACCAGACAAGGAAATCCGGGATTTTACTCTGGGATAGAAATTTATTTTCTGACCCTCGTGTTCCGACCCAAAACGGAATATATTCGCGTGTTTGATAAATGCATTGATTGATTACGACCTCGTATGCGCCGTCGTTAAGGTTGACGTCACAGCACGTTACGTGACGTCACTAAACATTCCTGCAGTGTCATCGCAATATGGCGGCCGTCGGTAACCGAAGTGACTGTAGCATTAAAATTCCGCGCTAAGAAATGGAAGGTATACAAGAAAAAGTATCCTATATGGGTGTGAGGGATGGATAAAAAATCCGTCCCTCGGGATCACTGTCCGGCATCACTCGGCAAGTCTCGTGATGCCGGACAGTGTCCACCGGGACGGATTTTTCCATCCACCCCTCACACCAATATTAGATTCTTATATTCTATACGATTGCTGCAAAAGATATATTGAGGGACTTTGTTAGGATCCTGTGATTCGGCATATTTGTGTTCATTAGGGCACGTTTAGCTGAAGATAAACACACTGCCATAAAGTGCAGTTCTCGAGTGGATAAGGCTGTAGTTATCTGCGTTACGAAGTGGATAAGACGAAACATCACAGATATGGAGTGGCAATAAGTTACATAGGTAATCCGGTGCAAACAAAGATGCATTCTGCGTTTTATCCCATCCAAGTTTTTCATAAAGTTTTGTAGCCCCTGACAATACGGCCTGCCTCGAGCTGCTGTTGTCCCATACAATATCAGCGTATTCGAGGATCGGTCGGTCTTATGAAAGTAAAACTATATCCTTTGAAGCAAGGGGTTGTCGTGAACAGCGAGATAAGATTTAATTCGAAAGCAAGTCTGCATGGAAATTGCATAACGTATAGGTGCATGGAACATACAAAAACCATGAGTGCGTCTTACGTTTTTTATGTGTCTGTCTGAGCATTTATTAGAAAAACTGTCTCGCTGTAAAATGTTTAAAAATGTTTACACTTAGGATTTGTGCAATCTTTTATTCATATTTTTCCGCACATACGCAACTTTTCAAACAACTTTATGCAAGTGCAAATGGGATTAATCTTTAATACACTGTGTGTATCAAAAAGTTCGATTAGTATAATGTTTATTTGGGCCCCGTCAAGCGATTTTAGTACTTATCGCCTATGCGAGCAGCGAAGGTTCAGACGAGCCTGCGCATCCGCGCAGTCTCACCAGAACCTTCGCTGCTCGCCCATACAAGCAGTGAATCAAGAGGAACCTTCTGACAGAAATAAATATCCCTGGCCCTTCTGAATGGCTGGGCATGCGCTGTTAAAATTTGTCATGACCGAATGCTCGAAGACACAAATTCGCTTGGCGGGGCTCATTTTACTTGAAAACGGATTTGCATACTCGAAGATCAACCTAAATTATTTAAGCTCTCTGAACCCATGGACTCCCATGGAACAGTCTAAAGGTTTCACTGAATGCTCAGTAGTTTTTGCGGACGTCTAGAATGGTGCTGTCCTGTCCGTCTGTCCGCCCATCCTTCTTATCCCTTAGACTAGCTATAATTTGTGCGAGGATCTTGGAAACCCCAAAACAGAATGAGTTTAAAGCATAGGCTGAACTTTTTTCTTTTATGTCGGGCTTCTCATTATGGAGTGTCTGTCTCTTTTTGGGTTGATTCTTTTTCAATCGACCCAAAATTGTATATACAATAAAGTTGTATATGCATAGGGAACCCTGTGACACTACTCATGATATATTATACAGTTATTGCATGGCAATTTGGAGTGCAGTCAAAACTATTGCCCCGAGGTGCTTTGGACGAGGCCGAGACAGAACTATACTCAAAGCTGCCATGAAATGATTGTTTTATTACCCAAATCCATCGAATGCAGTGTATAAAACACCAATGAACAGTTTTTAAAGAGATACGATACTTTCGGATCTAGACAATAAAGACAGACCATTTTTCAATTATAGTAAAATTCCTGTAATAAGACCACCTTTTTGACTGTTCAAAAGTGGTCTTAAGACCACTTTTGAACAGTCCCAAAGATGGTCTCTGACCAGTGTACCATGTATGCAGAAAACAGTAAGAAAGAATAAATACAACCTAACAAATAAGCTTTTATAAGCAGAATTAGCCTTAATTTTAGGCGGTCTTAACAGCAGAATTTTTGTGTATTATTGTGACTTTAATAAACACAACAACACATATAAACAACACACTAACTATGTTTTCACTTGGTTCTTTATATTGCTGTTTCGGATATACCAAGGTTCAAAGAAGGATTCCAAAATCCATTAAAGATGAGTTTAGGACGCCACCGGTCGCTAAGGAAATGCCATTCGTCGATTCCGTATTTTTGCGCATGTGCAGTTTTGTGTGGCAAGAAAATAATAATAATAATAATAGTTTGTCTGTTATTACTGACAATGACCAATCATAATCACATTTGAGAAATGTAACTGTTTGTGTTCTAAGATGGCTTAGCTTATGAGACCATTTCTAGCTCTGAACTGTCTTTTGCAGATAGAGCAACAAAGGTTAGAGGAAGACAATTCTGTTGGTGATGCCTTAGCTCTGGCTTTACGGTGTGTCCGTTTCTGCTCAGTTTCACTGATTCTTTTTGCCTCGTATTCACTATCACCCCTTCTGGTGAAGCCTTGCCACTCTGCTCTGTCCTGTGCAATTTATTCCCATGACTCTGTCGGAATGTTGAGGTCCCTGAGGAAGGCTTTGAGGGTGTCTTTGTAGCGCTTCTTCTGACCGCCATGGGAGCGTTTGCCCATTTCTAGTTCTCGATTGAGAATTTTCGTTGGCAAACGTTCCACATGCATTCTGGTAGCATAACCTGCCCATCTGAACTGTGATAATTTCAGAAGGGTATATATGCACACTTTGCATCCCGGCCCTGTTCAGGACTTTCGTGTCTGGAATCCTGTCTTGCCACTTAATCTTTTAGAGTTTTCTAAGACAGCTAGTATGAAAGTAATTAAGTCTTTTGGCGTGACGTTGGTAAACTGCCCATGTTTCATATGTATACAATAATGTTGGCAGCACCATAGCCCTGTAGACTTTCAGTTTTGTGTCAAGTCTGATTCCACTTCTAGTCAAGACACTACCACGTAGTCGACCGAATGCTGCACTGGCTTTGGCAATCCTGGCATTGACTTAGTTTATACTAATTTATTTTAGTTCGATTGCGATGAAAGCTTTAAGCTTATTGAATCGCTCTCGAACACTCATTCCGGGTGTTTTCACGCGCGCGAGAGAGAGAGGCAGTGGCTTTTACACCACTGCTACCCATTTACACCTGGGTGGAGTGGGGCAGTGTCATTACGTGTCTTGCCCAAGGACACACCTCGATACCGGTGGCGGATTCGAACGCACAACCTCTCGATCATGAGTCGAACGCGCTAACCACTGCGCTATCGAGGCTGACATTGACTTCATCATCAATATGCACGGCTCTTGACAGTTTGCTCCCAAGGTAGGTGAACTTGTCTACCGCTTGCAATCTTTGACCTTTCACTGTGATGGTGGGCTCTTTGTAAGGCTTGCAAAGTGCTGGCTGATAGACTACCTCAGTCTTTTTGATGCTGATTGTGAGGTCATATCTGATCTATACCTTTTACATCTTCTTTTCTGCATCAGCAAAGAGGAACTCATCGAACAACTCTGTCTGCACCTTGGATTTGGTGTGCAACCTTCTGAGATTGAAAAGCTTCACATCAAAGCGATACCTAATGGGTATGCCTTTGTCACCATCCTTGAAAGCATCTTTAAGCATGGCAGAGAACATCATGCTGAATAGTGTTGTTCTAGCACACAGCTTTGCTTGACTCCGTTTGTCACAGGGAATGGAACCGGAAAACTCAACATCATTTTGGAATTTTGGACTAGTGCAAGCATACCATCGTGGAACTCTCTCATCATTGCTATTAACTTAGTTGGACATCCAAAACTTCACCATGATTTTCCAAAGATCCTTACGACTGACTGTGTCAAATGCTTTGGAAAAGGTCAACAACGGTCATGTGTAGGTCCATGGTCTGTTCTGTTATATCATTTCTGTCTGGAAAGGACTGGATTTCACCAGCCTTGTTGCTCAGCCAGGAGTCTTGCATGTCTCTGAGTCGTGTTTGGACTGTCTTGCATATAACTGAATAGGTCGGCTTATTCGATACTGAGCTGGTACCGCTGAGATATGCCTTGTGTTTTTGGTGCTTCTCTTCGAGGAGTCCCTTGATTTCTTCGTCATTCTCGTCAAACGTCGAAACTGGACCTAGGGAATCCAGTGCTGAAGAGTGAACAGTGTCTCTGAAGACTGTCCTGTTCTCTTCTGGATCATCTGGACTGAATTCCATTGCATCTAGTTTGCTGTAGATGATATGGATGAAGTCTTGCTGTCTTGTTTCATTTTTGAGACATCCAGTCTCTTGGGCCCTTTCTTGTCTTGTGGTCGCCCTGCAGCTGGATGCGCAGGTTGAGTTTGCTGACCACAAGCCTGTGATCTGTTCAGCAGTCCGCACCACACACAGCTTTTGTCACTCTGACATCTTGTCTGTCCTTCGTTCTAACTATGACATAATCAATGAGATGAGATACCAGTGTTTGGAGCAAAGATGCATGTTCTGTGTGGCAAGAAAATAAGATAAACCGTTAGACAGAATGATTCGAACAACCATTATTTATTCACATTAACCCATTGTATACCAGTGGACTCTTCCATTGCTATATGTTGAAGAAGTCCATTTGTCATATAAGGGGTGGTAGGCCTATTTTTTAGTTCTTATTCTATTTTTAATGAAAAATTCTGTTAGCAAATAGTGCAGGCTCTGATCAGACGCCGCGTTTCGTGGCGTCTGATCTGAGCCTGCACTGTTTGCCAATGTACCCCTTTAGGAGTCTTCCGCATGCATGTGAGAAGTTTCAATAAAACGTAACGAATAATAGACCAAAGACCGCCCAATAGAACCGTGCCATATCAAGTGACTCGATTGTCATTGCATTGCACTATTTTTGAAAGGAACGTGCAATGAAATATTATTTTTCAACCGTTCAGTAATAAACTTATAAACTAGAATTATTTGACCGTGTCGACATGAAAACTGAAGTTGCAGTATCATATTCAACATGACCGGTTGTCTTGTCAGTTTGATCATGTTTGTGGTAAACTGTGTTGAATTTAACAGTTTAACAGAGTTGAATTCGACAATGACTGATCAATGGGCCCAGCCTTAGGGATATAACAAACCGACAAGCGCAATCAACAAAGAGACTGGTCTTCTTTATACATGTACTTAGCACCCTTCTTTTCAACACCAAGAACACCAGGAGTCCATTAATTCCGTGCGTGTTTATAACATATTATTATTATTATTATCATTATTATCAACTCATTCATCGTTTTCTATATTTATTATTATTACTGATGGGTTTTCAGCAAGTGTTTATTCATTTTTCCAAAACATATATTACAATAATAATAATAATAATAATAATAATAATAATAATAATAATAATTGGCAGCCTCGATAGAGCATAGGTTAACGCGTTCGACTCATGATCGAGAGGTTGTGCGTTCGAATCCGGCACCCGGTATCGATGTGTGACCTTGGGCAAGACACGCAATGACACTGCCTCACTCCACTCAGTTGTAAATGGGTAGCAGTGGTGTAATAGTCATTGCCTCTCTCTCGCGCGCGTGAAAACATCCGGAATGAGTGTTCGAGAGCGATTAAATAAGCTTGAAGCGAACTAAAATAAACAAGGCATCGCATGCGATACAAATCCCCTCGCACAAGACAACTTCGTGTGTGGAAAACATTGAAATGGCAAGAGTCCAACTTGCTTGAGATATTATCATATGCAACATTTGTGTAAAATTTGTTTAAAAATCCATCAATAAATGTAGGTTCTAGAGTGATGACAATGTTTCTCTAAAAATAGCCATAGTGACCTTGACTTGAGGCCATGACCGCGAAAGAAGATCTTGCTCAAGATATTATCATATGCATCTTTTGTGTGAAGTTCTATTAAAATCTGTTAATAAATGTAGGCGATAGAGGGATGACAAAGTTTTTCTAAAAATAGCCACAGTGACCTTGACCTTGAGGTCATGACCTTGGAAGTCAAAGCAATTCAAGATATTATCATAAGAAACATTTGTGTGAAGTTCTATAAAAATCCATCAATAAATGTAGGCGCTAGAGCGATAACAAAGTTTTTCTAAAAATAGCCACAGTGACCTTGACCTTGAAAGTCTAGATAGCTGGAGATATTTTTATAAGGAACATTTGTGTGAAGTTATATTGAAATTGGTGAAAATATGTAAGCGCTAGAGCAATGACAAGAAATGTAGGCGCTAGAGCGATGATAAAGTTTTTCTAAAAATAGCTACAGTGACCTTGACCTTGAGGTCATGATCTTGAAGGTAGAACTCGCTCGAGATATTCTCATAAGGAACATTTGTGTGAAGTTTTATTGAAATTGGTGAAGAAATGTAGGCACTAGAGCGATGACAAAGTTTTTCTAAGAATAGCCACAGTGACCTTGACCTTGAGGCCATGACCTTGAAAGTCGAACTCGCTCGAGATATTTTTATAAGGAACATTTGTGTGAAGTTATATTGAAATTGGTGAAGAAATGTAGGCGCTAGAGCGATGACAAAGTTTTTCTAAAAATAGCCACAGTGACATTGACCTTGAGGTCATGACCTTGAAAGGCGAACTCGCTCGAGACATTTTTATAAGGAACATTTGTGTAAAGTTATATTGAAATTGGTGAAGAAATGTAGGCGCTAGAGCGATGACAAAGTTTTTCTAAAACTAGCCACAGTGATCTTGACCTTGAGCTCATGACCTTGAAAGTCGAACTCGCTCGAGATATTTTTATAAGGAACATTTGTGTGACGTTATATTGAAATTGGGGGAGAAATGTAGGCGCTAGAGCGATGACAAAGTTTTTCTAAAAATAGCCACAGTGACCTTGAACTTGAGGTCATGACCTTGAAAGTCGAACTCGCTCGAGATATTGTCATAAGGAACATTTGTGTGAAGTTATATTGAAATCAGTGAAGAAATGTAGGCGCTAGAGTGATGACAAATTATTTTCTAAAAATAGCCACAGTGACATTGACCTTGAGGTCATGTCCTTGAAAGTCGAACTCGCTCGAGATATTTTTATAAGAAACATTTGTGTAAAGTTATATTCAAATTGGGGAAGAAATGTAGGCGCTAGAGCGATGACAATGTTTTTCTAAAAATAGCCACAGTGACCTTGACCTTGAGGTCATGACCTTGAAAGTCGAACTCGCTCGAGATATTTTTATAAGGAACATTTGTATGAAGTTATATTGAAATTGATGAAGAAATGTAGGCGCTAGAGCGATGACAAAGTTTTACTAAAAATAGCCACAGTGACCTTGACCTTGAGGTCATGACCTTGAAAGTCGAACTCGCTCGAGATATTGTCATAAGGAACATTTGTGTGAAGTTATATTAAAATCGGTCAAGAAATGTAGGCGCTAGAGCGCTGACAAAGTAATTACGTACGTACGTACGGGACAAATGCTAAATCCCCCCTCACAACTATGTTGTGTGAGGGGATAATTAGTATAAACTACTACTAATAATACATATAATAATCAAAATCATAATAGTTGTTGTAAAAGTAGCAGCAGCAGTTGAAATAATGGACGAAACAGTAGTAAGTATTATTATTATAATCATCGTTTGGATTATTGAAATTATTATTATCATTATTATTATTGTAGTTGCAGTAGTAGTAGAAGTAGTGGGGGTAGTAATAAGTGTAGTATTGTTTGTTTGATATGAGATTTAATGTCCCCGACAACACTATTTACTATTTAGGTAATTTTGGAGGCGCTGCTTCCAATGAGGTGAAATGACATCTCAAATCCTGCCACCCAATGAAATCGATACCTGCCACCCAATGGGGTCTATATGCATTGACGGTCCGACTCGCGCCACTTTGCCCGAGCAGGCTAGTAGTAAGAGTTAAAGTTAGAGTATAATTATTATTATAAATAATTATTATTATAATTGGTTTTAGTATAAAAATTATCATTATCATAAGTAGCAGAATTAGTAGTAGTAGTTTCTTTGAATCCCCGTCAACAGTATTTAGGTCATTTTGGAGACGTTGCTTCCAAGTGTGTGGAGCTTTTATCCCGCATTGAGATGAAATGCCATCTCAAGCCCTGACGACCAGAAAAACTAAAATGTTTATAATGTAGGGGCTGTCCGACTCGCATACCCTTTAAGCGGTTTACCTGTACTCATGTGTGGTCGGTGTCAGCTCTGCGTGGAAACATTATTTTCTGCAAACCCCGATGGGCAGCGGCCCATGTAGTAGTAGCAGTAGTTTAATTCTTTTCATCATCGTTTTCATAATTTACATTATTCTCAGTAGTAGTACAAGTAGTAGTAGTTGTTTTTGTGATATTATTATTATTATTATTATTATTATTATTATTATTATTATTATTATTATTACTATTATTATGTACATTCCTACAAACACTATTGGCTAGTTTTTATCAAATTTCGTTTTCATCACGTAAACACGCTCTCAAAAGGTCCGTTTTAGAAACTTGTGAGTGAAATGGTATCTTGTGGGAGCCAGTACCACGCAGTGGTTGATAGCCCATGTTTGTATATTTGCTGATAAGCTTAATGGCGGTCATTGATATTGCGAGGGTATATTGACACACTGATGACGTTTAGCCCATTTTTACTGAATGGACTTGTCCCACAAAATTGGAAGCCACGTCTCCAAAATGATCTATTCACCTTATTTGCATTATCTGCTGGCTACTAGTCTGAAGGTTATCAGTGTTGGAAAAACAGGTAACCAGACCCCTCTGACCTTAAAAGGTCAGGGGGGTCTGGTTACCTGTTTTTCCAATATTGACAATTTGCAAGCTGGGAGCCTGCAAATAATGCAAATATGGTGAATACAGTGTTGACGGGGACGTTAAACGTCAAATCAAACAAAACAAACAAATACTGAATGGACTATTCCGCCTTATATATAGCTGGTTTAGCGGTGTTACGTTATTCGTAGGATGTATTTGCTGTAATGTGGTTGAATTTCAGATCCACAGATGTAATGTTATTGGCTCTATGAGCAACCAAAGTGGGTGGGGTAATTCTACCCCATTGAGAGACCTGTGGTTCTTAAGCTATTATCTGTAGCACAAAACATCCTAGAAAGTTGGTCTTTTTAATATTGTTTATACCTTCATAGCTGTTAAACATAATGTATACGTTTTTGTGGAAAAAATCTTCACTTTACCGCTATACCCACTTATAAGTCGAACCTAAATTTAAGCTAAATTTACTGACCGTCTTTACGCAAAACCACAACATAAGTTTATTTCCAAAGCTATTGCAAAACCATTGGACAGGGATAACTAAAATATAATAGGCATTGCCAAATTATGGGCATTTCTTTCTTCTGTTATTACTTATAGAGTTATCTGCCACTGAATCCAGTTTTTTGTCATATTTTATGTCATATATAAAATCTATAAATATATTGCAAAAGGATTCTTCAAAACAGTCAAAAACTCAGCAAGCAATGGTTTTCTGTCGATATAATGAACCTAATAGGTGTTTTGTAAATATCTTTTTAAATAATGACTTAAACAATATGGGTGGTTTACATACACCCCTATGCTATTTCTACTGCAAAAGTTCCTTGGCTTTATGTAAACTTGTCTTCACAAATCAAACACGTGAAGAGTAAGCACTAGCGCATACTATAATTAGTGGTAGAAACAATAATTGTTCACATTCGTTACACCAGAAATGTATAGCAATAAAGAAATTGTTCTTTTATTGAATGACAACACTTACTTTTGCATCAGTTTCTATATTTATTCTTTTGCTCTACTTTACATTCTATTAAAAGTAATACCCTCGATAGCTCAGTGGCTAGTGCGTTCTACTTACAATCGTGAGGTTGTTGGTTCAAATCCGGCCACCAGAGGCAAGCTGTGTCCTTGGGCAAGACACATAACTTGGCACTGCCCCACTCCACTCAGGTGTATATGGGTAGCAGTGGAGCAAAAGTCACTGCCCTAGTTATTTGTCCTGTTTACACGTTTTCAACAGCTGTTTCAAATAATTTACTTGTTTGATTCAGCTATTGTTGAAACAAGTGTTATTCAAAAAGTAAAAAAAAATGACGGTTTAGTGTACTAACGCATATTGTAGAACGTCTTGAAAGGTACTGCAGGTATCTGTTTTAACAATTTCGTTGATACCGGGTTATGAAAATAATTTGTATCTAATATCTATTAATATCCAATTCATTATGGTGTCAGATACACACCATGGTTACTGTTATATTCCTTTGTGAAGCCTGCTTCGAGGTAAGTAAGCAAATCATATTTTATTCTACTAAGTTTTGCCCATTTATGGCTAATTTTCCTACAAACTTTATTCCATGTGAGGATTCGTGGGTTCAATGCCGCCTTCTCCAGACTTTGGAATGAGACTAACCCTTTTATAGAACATATTTAACGTCACTACACTACAGCTGATTTGTAGGAATGTGTAGCGGCCGCAAAAAGTCTCCCTGCCCTACATCATAGTGCAATTTATATTTTCTTGTCCTTTGGGATCATTGATTCCATTGTGGAATTTTGAAAATATTTGAGGGCCACTGATGAGGCCTAATTGGATGAAACTAGCTAGTCTGACCCAGAAAACATGTACACTTCATTTTTTCCTGTTCTGTGGTGTATTCCTTGCTTCCAAAGGATAACCCTTTATAGAACATATTTGGAATGAAGTGGGGCACGCACAGTTGGTTGTTGTGCACATTGTAGCATCTGTACTCGGGTACTTAAGACACAATACAGAAAATAGTGACACTAAACCTAACAGAGCTCACATAGACCACGTCGTAGATGCAGCCATAGACACTTGGAGTGCATCAAGTGAGTCTGATGAAGATGAGTAGAACAGGATAGAAGACAAATGCACCAAAGTCAAACATCAGACTTGTGAACCCATTAACAAAAGTAAAAAGGAAAGGTTCAGGGAAAGCTATAATCACAAGATGTGGCCAAAGCAAGGACAGACAAAATAGAAGTGAAGGCAATGATCAGGATTCGATACAATTAACCCACAGCTCCCATCAGAGACACCAATGGGTAATAAACACAAACATGAAACAACAGACCCTAATGGAAACATCGATAGCGGAAAGCCAAAAGGACAGCCACTTTCCAACAAAATGGCCAATTGGCTATCCAAAACAAAATAATATAAGTGATACAAACACTCAAAGACAGACCGTAACAAAAATAAACCGCGACAGAAGAATCGCCTTGGAACGGTCAGTGAAACGAATTCCACTAGGTGGCGGGGGGGGGGGGGGGGTGGGGTGGGGGGCTTAAATCGATTTTACGTGGCCACAATCCTCTCGCCCTTACTTCCGCCGCGATTTAGACAAATACTATGTTCAGTCCGCATGAAGGCCTCGTAACTCATCATTGCAACATCTCCGTGGACACAAAAAATCAAACAACCACAGAGATGAAACAACGGTGAGGATTCGACAGCAAGGAATGCTGGAGCAAATGAAAACCAACAGTTACGACTCAGACATATACATATAACATGCAAAAAATCAACAATTTCTAACTCACAAGGGGTGATTAAAATGTGAAACAAAAGACACAAAACCAATGTAACACACAAAGGGGACATCAACAGGCCAAATTATTACATGAGCCACACCAGAACCACTGCCTTTGAATGGTCGGTAGCACAGACTACCAGTGGGATGGAGGACCCACTACGTCCAGCCAACATTCACCATGGATTCAGGTGTAAAATATTGAATGCTTGTTTCGTTTACTGGATTTCTACCATAACTGTCGGTGTCTAAATCAGGATATGTGTAGTGACTCTGCTTCCTGTCAAATCCCTTAACAATTTTTGGTCAGCCAAAACTGATAATCTATTGAAAATTGACTGTCAAAATCACTTGATGGGTAAATTCTTTAAAAAAAACACCTAACAGTTGGTAAGTAGATAAAAGATAAATACATATATGTGGTGTCAAGAGTTAGATGAAAGGCCCAAAGAGTACCAGAATCAAAGGCCAGAGATTACTGAAGGCTCTAAAATGATATACAAGTGAAGGGACAGAGTAAGCAAGTGCTTGATAGGCTCTGCAAACTAGAAGTAAAACAAAGATCAGGAATCGATACAATTAACTTACTCCACCCATCAAAGACACCAAAGGGAAACAAACAAATACACGAAACGACCAGACCATAATGGAAATCATTTCCTGGTTTACCTTAAAGCATATATGAAGCCTAAAACTGCTGTGGAATCTGACCAAGATGAATCACTATTTTCCACTAACCATTTTGGCTGCAGTTCCAAATACAAGCAAAATCAACTGAAAGGCTTCAAATTAAATGTTGCGATGTAATGCAAGATTTATTAAGTCCAGTAATATATCAATTTTATTGGTAAGTATGACCTAAAAGGAGACTTATTCTAAAGATTATGAGAAAGTTTCGTTTTTTCTAACTTCATATAAATTGTCAGTCAGATAGATTTATTACGATGAGCTGACATAAAGCCAAGGAATTTTTGCAGTAGAAATAGCATAGGGGTGTATGTAAGCCACCCATATTGTTAACTCATTATCAAAGAAGATATTTACAAATCACCTAATAGCTTCATTAGATCAACAGAAAACCATTGTTTTCTGAGTTTTTGACTGTTTTGAAGAATCCTTTTGCAATATATCTATAGATTTTAAATATGACAGAAAATATGACAAAACAACTGGATTCAGGGGCAGATAACTCTATAAGTAATTACAGAAGAAAGAAATGCTCATAATTTGGCAATGCCTATTATGTCTTAGTTATCCCTGTCAAATAGTTTTGCAATAGCTTTGGAAATTTTGGAAATAAACTTATGTTGGGGTTTTGCGCAAAGACGGTCAGTAAATTTAGCTGAAATTTAGATACGACTTATAAGTGAGTATAGGAATAAAGTGAAGAATTTTTCCACAAAAACATATACATTATGTTTAACATCTATAAAAGTCTAAACAATAATAAAAATACCCACTTGCCAGGATGCTTTGTGCTAGAGATAATAGCGTAAGAACCACAGGTCTCTTAATGGGGTAGAATTACCCCACCCACTTTGGTTGCTCATAGAGCCAATAAAATTACATCTGCGGATCTGAAATTTCACCACATTACAGCAAATACATCCTATATTGAGTCTGCAAAATTTAAAGAAAATCAAAAGGGGCCATAAAATGGGCCTTATAGGGACTGCTCCTTTGTTTACATCTAGGACAGTGGCTGAACACAGTAAAGATCCTGATTAAACGCCGCATGTTACGGTGTCTGATCTCAGTTTGCACTGTTTGCCAGTTTTCTGTAAGGGGTTTCATGTATGAAATGGGCTGTCATCTCTTGGTACCAACCCTTTCAGCACTACAGACCGGTACGGATACCTACCCAAACAGTGTAGATCAAGATGAAGCGGCTCAGGATAAACTCTATTTGCCATTTTGCTAAGGAGCGTGATAGCTCAATGGTTAGTGCGCTTGCCTCTGATGCTAGAGGCCGCCCCCGGTTCGATCCCCGAAGGAGGTGATTATTTCGGTGTCCGAACACGCTGCATTGGCATCATTTGCTGGGATGAATGCCAAAAAGTGCACCGTCCTTCGGATCGGGACGTTAACTGTAGGCCCCCTGTGCAGGAAGAGTCATCTCCTGTGCAGGTTAACGACCCCTACCGTAAATACATGATTACTGCGTAGGGTTTCAACCCTGCAACCTGCAGAACGCGGCTTGTGATCTGAGTCTACACCGTTTGCTTAAAGTACAGTATTTATGAAAAACTTACCACAAACAAAACTAACCTGATATCCCTATATTTGGAAATGGATCACTCCAAACTCATTTGGTGGAATATTCCATTGTCATATATGGGCTAATCCTTCTGACTAAACCCCCTGTTAACACGAATAGATGTGTCCAAATTCAAATATTTACATTTCCAGTGTAAAGTCTAATGTAAACCTATAGAAAACAATTGCGTTCATACGTCCATGAACGCATCGAATCACATGATTTCCAGTGACGTTAAGTGGCGTCATTCTAAACCATTGTTCTCTACGGGCGTTGATGACGTCAACGCTGCTCCGCTCTTTGTAGAAAAACAGCGTGTAAATGTTTTTCAGCGTTAAAAGTTTGCCCTACATGCATTTTTTCGCCCAGTGATGAGGGGCAAATAATGTAAATATAAAAAATAAACTTAATTTTTCTGCTTTTCATGAAAGTATGAACGCAAATGGGTCGCTAGCAAAGTTTACATGAACCCCTTCGGGGTTCATTTACTTTGCACGCGACCCACTGCGTTCATACTTCCATGAACTGCAGAAAAATAAATTTCATTTCTTAAATGTGCGCGACTCTACTAATACTATAACACACCGTGTGACGTAATTTATACATTCTGCCGTATCTTAAAAAATGCTTTTTTTTCTGATGAAAAATTGACATTTTTCTTATGTATAGTCCAAACATAGGTTGTGGGCGCTCGTTAGAACCTTCTCATTTAGGCGGTTGAAACGAGTACCTACAACCTATGTCTTTGAGCAGAAATAATAAAAATGTTATATACCTCCGCAAACCACAGTTTTCTCTATATAAAGCGGGTTTTAAAGGCATGTTCATTGCACGTTCATGGAGGTGGAAATCATTTCGAAAACGCGCCTATACAAATACATTGTAAACTGCACCCCCGAAAAAAGAGAGGAAATTTTAAGATGAAACATTGTGATATTTTTCTTATTTCTACTCAAAATATAGATTGTGGTACTCGTTAGAACCACCTCATCGAGGCGGTTCTAACGAGTACCCACAATTCATCGAGGCGGTTCTAACGAGTACCCACAATCTATATTTTAGAGCAGAAATAAGAAACATAGGGTAAACCCCAGGTTTGCTATATAAAAGTGGGGTTCAAGGGATCCGGAGTCAAAATTATATAGACGTGTTTTCGTGATGGCTTGGCAAAAATAGATCATGCTCGGACCTATGCATGGACAAAGGCGTGCAACATATGGTTCAGGTCACATGAAAGGATGATTGATTGATTGGTTGGGTTAAACGACACGTCAATCCCTGTGGGTCATTTTGTGTCGTCTCCCAGAGAAAGGGTGAAAAGAGATAGCAGAGGAGATGACAGTGTGGGACAGAGAAGAAAGAGGAAAATGAATGGAAGTGTAGAAACAGAAGAAATATCAACACCCCTCTTTCCCTTTCGTACCTGCTGCAATGACTCGCTCCACTTTGCCCGGACAGGCTTATAGACCTTATACGTGTTTTACCAGTACTCATGTGCGGTCGGATACAGCTCTGCGTTGGAGCACCATGCAGCCGAATCTATTTTTCAAACCCATGTTTACACGAATACATGTGTCCAAATCCAAAGGTGGGCTACAGCTGGAACTCAGTGGTACGATGTCGAGTCGAGATTATTGTCCGTTATCACTTCGTTGATGTGTATAGATTACTCTTTCTTTCTTTCTTTTTGTAATAATTGTATTAAATTTCATTAGGAATCTTTGCTTTATTGTAACGTACGCAATTAAAAAGAATATCAACTGGCGTACCTACGGAACCCGGGAAGAGGCATGTTTTTTTTTATTTTTATTATGTTGTGCGAACAAGATAATATCTTGAGCGGACAAGATATTATCTTGTTCGGACAACATATTATCTTGTGCGAACAAGATATTATCTTGTGCGGACAAGACATTATCTTGTGCGGACAGAAGATATTAAGTTGTGCAAACAAGATAGTATCTTGTCCGCACAAGATAATATCTTGTCCGCACAACATAGATCTTGTGCGGACAAGATAATATCTTGTGCGCACAAGATAATATCTTGTCCGAACAAGATATTATCTTGTTCGCACAACTTAATACATGTATCTTGTCCGCACAAGAGAATATGTTGTGCGAACAAGATAATGTGCGCACAAGATAATATCCTGTTCGCACAACTTAATATCTTGTTCGCACGACATATTAAATAAATTTTATGTCACTTCCCGGCTTCCGTACGTACCTAAAACAACGGAACTTTTGCTGAAATTTGTTAGATTAAAAATAAGTCCCAATTTTCAGAAAAGTATTAGTGTTGTTGCTGTATTGATGTAATATTACGCAATGCACATCACGCTACTTTAAATATGTCGCATCTTCAAATCAGCGGACAGAGTACGTTACGTCCGGGTTATTCTCACGCTCTGCATACTGGGTAATTTTTCAGACCATGGCATTTTGAACTATTTTACTTATTGTTCTCCAGAAAACAGAGTTTTTTTTTTATTTTTTTTTTCCAGAAATATAGCAACAACTTGTCGTCTGCTGAATTACATGTAGCCCAGAGCATGGTAAAGGTTAAATCCATTGCAACGGGCTTTCGTTCATTCAATAACCACATTGCACTTTCACATGTATCTACAGTGTGTGATTGTAAGAAATTCTGTTTGTTTGTTTGTTCGTTTGTTTGGAGTTTAACGACCCAGGCTACACTGTTGAGGTCATATCGAGCTGTAAGGTTCCCAAACCAAACTTTTCCTGGGCAGGCGTATACATAAGCGGCCCAAGTTTGCAGTGCCTATAGTTTCGCCAGAAAACGACAACTACCATTCTTGAATAAGCTGAATGGAGAGAATGACCGTAGATCAATCTCCATCTCTCATTTTCTCAAAAGCTCTCATTTTCAAAAAAAAAAAAAAAAATGGTGTGGTCGCTGTATTGATGTTATATTTTGCAACGTAACGTACATCACACCCCTGTTACACGAGTCGTATCTCCAAACGTCGAACAAAGTTCGTCACGTGCACTACCAGTATATATTATCTTACAGGTAAGTTGTAGTGTAAGTGTTTTCGCACACTTAATAACTACGTTGCACATTTTCAGTGTTTTACAGCGTGTGAATTTAACCAGAATTGTCGGCACACGAAATACCGTGTATGATTTATAATAATCTCTCCTTTCTTTTCTTTTCGTCAGTATTTGCAATGGGCAAATGAAGACTTATTTAAATTTAAGGGGAATGGGAACACCTGGCAGGTTTATCAACTAGTTTTCAAAGGGACACAACTTTTGGGACTTTCTGTTTGCTTTTCTGTAAGCCCTGTCCCACTGAAAATGGGTATACTCTTAAAGGAAAGAACTCGCTCCTCATGAGCAAATTCTTTTCTTTAAGAGTTGACCCATATTGACATGGGAGACAAACATGTTTTTTGCAGGAGTTGCCGCCCCTGAAGGTGTTCCTATTCCCCTGAAGAGTATAAAAACAACCTCTACTCCATTCTTTTCTGTTGAAATAAAGGAGTATTATGTACATAAACAACCACGTAAATAAACAAACCAAAAAAAAAAAAAATAAAATAAAAAAAAAAAAAAATAAATAAAAAAAAAATAAAAAAATAAATAAATAAACACCGAGGGTATTGGCCGGTCGATTGTCTCTGAGTCTGAGAGTGCAGGCTGGAAAATGGGTCCTGGACTGAGAACTGAGCTGTTTCGTTCAACTCTTAAATAGTTCTGGACTTAGAATTAAAACTGTTTTAAGCATACAATGTAGACCCTGATCAGACGCCGCGTTCTTCGGTGTCTAATCTGTGTCTACACTGGTTCCCATCTCTCAAGCCTAAGCCATGATTTCAGATTAGATTCCATAGAAAAGCCTCTTACGCAGCACTCTGACCTCACCGTGGCTATTTGCTATAAATAGCCGTTATTCCGACAAGTCTTTGATAGTCACGTGGACTTTGTCACTGAGGAGCTTTTTGCTTAGTAACTTTGGATCGATTGACAAACAATCCACAAAATAACTAAAATACATAGGACATAGAGGATCTTACACGAGCAGTCATGCTTATAAACCCTATTGGTCTCATTGGACGACATGGCTTGAGATGTCATTTCATCCCATTGTCGGGTAAATGTCCCACAAAATTGGAAGCAACGTCTCCAAAATGACATATACAGTGTTGACGGGGACGTTAAACCTCAAACAAACAAACAAAATCATGAATTACTGAATTTATTAAACGAGTTGATGAAAAGGGATAAAATGTGAGGCTCCGCCGAGAATTTTATTCATTTTATCCCTTTTCCTGAACGAGTTTAATACATTTAATAGTTCATGACTACAAATCTATTTATTATATGACATTATTCACGCTTTTTTACAAAAATGCCAATATTTCGCCATTAGTAAACGCGACGTCGTTAAGGACGTCGTACGTGTAACGCTACGGGGAGTATCTAACAAATTTACATATTGATTCCACTTGTGGATAACTGAATTTATTACATAGAGGATCTTATTTGAGTGTTCATGTATTATTGAATTTATTAAACGAATTGAGGAAAAGGGACAAAATGCGAGGCTTTGCCGAGCATTTTATCCCTTTTCTTCAACGAGTTTTATAAATTCAATAATACATGAGCACGAATGCTTGATTCATTTCCTCATATGACATATAAAACGCATTATATTCACGATTGATTAACAAAAATGTCAATATTCCGCCATAAGTACACGCGACGCCGTTAAGAACATCCTACATGTTACGTTACGGGGCGTATCTAACTAATTTGCATATTTAATTCGCTAGTGGATTATCGAATTTATTACATGACGTTATTACATTCTCAGACGCGACGTCATTTGATAAATAGAGGTTATTATATGGTAAAGGTGTGCCTCTAAGTCATATTGGCACCGGTATGTCATATTAGCCCGAGGGCCAATATGACTTCCGGTGCCAATATGACTTAGAGGCACACCTTCACCATATCATAACCTCTTTATTACATCATTTATATAGCATAGTTATATTGCAACGTGAAGAAATGAAGGCAAAGAGAATATTTACTTTTTAAAGGTTGATGCCGGGAACGTTTCATCGAGTGGGTTGAGGATATATTTTCGGTATCCGCCGAAAAAAAGCGAAATTTCTTTTCAATTATATAATTGATTAGTAGGCCCACACTAACCATGCTCACGGTAATACAGTAACATATTAGTGCGCAGCAAATTACGTCACAAGTGACGTCGCAACTTTTAACAAAACAAAAACAAATCGCCATTTTAATTACAGAATTTCTGCAATTCAAAGAATGCTTTTTAAGGTATTTTACAGAATGTTTTGTGCTTATTTAAAGACCATTTTAATTTTAAAGGCTCTTAGTGTCATTCATCAAGCTACTGCATAATCGATTCCGTGTGTAGCAGTCGGTCGCCCTGGTTGTTTATGTTAAAATACAAAACAATTTTTGTGGACATTTTTTCCTCCCACAGATTTCTTCCGCACAATTTCCAGCTCCTCATAAGTGAAGGGATCTGTTCGGTTAAGGTTGTTGACAAGACCTTATTGTTTCAAATGTTGGGACATCCCTGATGTGCTTGAAAGCAACGTCCTTCACAATGCTTCCCAATCGTGAGTGAACTTCTTTTAAAAAGTATTTTGTTTTTCATTTTTCATGCGTGCCAAGAAATGTCAGACTTTTCTCAAAATCAAGTGTTATCACCGTCTTCTATCGCTCTGTCTAGGTCCAGAAGTCGGGTTGACATTGCTGCAAGTGATTTTTCTGCGGCCATTTTGAAGCTTATGGGGTACGGCATTAACGTTCTATTGCTATAGTAACAGAGTGGAGCAGTGCCAATATGGAAAGGCAGTGCCAAAAATCCATATTATATGGATTTTTGGCCCCGTCGCGTGACTGTGCCATCAAAATAGCGAAAACATGAGCCTGTATTGAAAGATTCTAATGTAATTTTCCTGTAGTAGGTATGTAATAAGTAGCGTTATTTCATTCTCAGACGCGACGTCATATGATAAAGATGTATTTTAAATTCATATACAATAACCGTATACTTCAAAGTCAATTTTACTAAAAGTCCCATTTACTTTTATGGCTATATAATCAATGGGAATTTTGTTTACATCAAAGGTAGTTGTTGAACTACGCATAACAGTTTCAATTACGAGCAATTCATTGAAGAATAAATTATATACAATGAAAATATTGATAGCTAAGCTTTGTATTGTATTCAGCCACGAGTTTGTAAGTTTCTTGTTGAAGCATCAAATGGAAAATTCTATTAATTTCATCCAGTACCTGGCCGTGGAAATTAATAAACATTTATCGCTGACGTCATGATTATATCGTAAGTAAATACTGAAAATTAAATCCTGGAGAAAAGTTATTGAACTGGATTATATCTGAAACTTATTTCTTGTATATGTCAACACAAGACAAGTTAGTGGTAAACAGGATACGCAAAAATATGAAATCACCATTGACGGAATTCTATCATTTAAACGAAGCACGCAAATAGGTGAATGGAAATTAATATATTTTTCTTCTCTGGTGTATGACATGGTGCATTCTTTAATGAATACAAGCTAACACTTTCATGGAAGAAAAATGAAAGCAAAACAAAACAAAAAAAAAAAAAAAAACGGATGAAAATCGTTCTTATTTCTGCTGAAAATATCGTTTGAATCTCCTTAACCCATATTTGACAGTGAAATCCTCCACCTTATAAGTTTGAAGTGGCCCATTTTCGGTCGATTGTTTACAATCAATCCAAATTTACTAAATGGCAAAATCCGAATTCATGCTGTTGTCCACGTGACCATCATTGGTTTGGGAAAACCAATATTATGGTTTTTAATAGAAAGGGTCGCGCTAAGTCTATCGATGTTACATGTAGGTCATTTATAGAGTATGGACAGGAATCGTGTACTGGGTTTGGCAAACACCGAATACCCAGAATATGGAGTCTGCTCAGCCGGTTGCACAGGGACTACACTGTTTGCTTAAATAGTGGCATTTAAGGGTTAATTGAATAATTGTATTTCAGGTTGCTCACGTAATGAAAAGAAAACAATATAGACCACGCTATCACGTGACGACTTTTGGAACATTCCATTCATAAAACTGTTAGATAGAGTCGAGTGTACAAAAAGTAAACAATAACTTTTCGCACTTCTGCTAAGAACTTAAATTTGTTTAAGAGCAAAAATGAGCAGCCCAGATATTTAAAGGTGGCATCGTTATTAGGCACACGGCGTAGACCCAAACCGGATAGACAGTACATTCCTTCTGATCAGAGTCTTTTTATTTCTAGGCCTAAGGTGACCAAACCTGGTACACATATTACTTCGGGGCTGCAGATGTGCATACGGGTATCCAGATTTTGATCTGATCCCCTGGGGCCATGGGGTGAGGCCAAAGGTCAAATTTGCAAGAAAATGCAACTATCTTTTATTTTATTACTTGGTATTTGGTGCACAGATTGCTTAGGGACTGCAGATGTGCATGAAGGTATACAAATTTTGATCGGACCCATGGGGTCATGGTGTGAGGTCAAAGATCAAATTTCAAGAAAATGCTTGTGAATGCAAAAGCTTCTTTATTTCTTGGCCTATGGTGAGCAAACTTGGTACAAATATTGCTTAGGGATTGCAAATGTGCATGAAGGTATCCAAAATTTGATCCGATTCCCTGTGGTCATGGGGTGAGGTCAAAGGTCAAAATTAGAAAACGCTGGTATTTGCGATGGTTCACCATATATACATATATAGTCATCATTAAAATGACAAGACCGTTGCGGGGATAGCAAATGTTAGCATGGCATTCTTATACAAGTTTTATTATTATGAATCTTGTTGCCTAGTCACCAAGTCTCGTATTTTCTATTACATTTTTTTATTCGATTTAAAATTGTTATATGATAACCGGAACTTTACACTCGCAATTTCATGTTATTTATTAAACTCGCTGGAGGTCTGTTTGATAAATGAATCATCGCATGACAAATTCTACAAGAGGTCTTGAGCGACCAGCGTAGACTCAGATCAGCCTGCGCATACGCGCAGTCTGATCAGAGTCTTCGCTGATCGCATGTACCTACTATTGGCTAATATCTATGCAAAAATACATAAGCAAAATGTCTTGTCATAGTAGATGGGTGCGCAGGTTGATTTGAGTCTCTGCTGGTCGCACCGGTCTTATTGTAGGTTTTGTCGTCAAATTTCATATGAAATGACCACTCGTATAAGATACTATGTTTCTGCTATTACAGTTTTCCACAAGAGGCATGGTATATCGCGAAGAAACGAGGCTACAAGTTAGCAACATGGTAGCCCAGATTGAGAACAACGCAACCTCATTCTCAGTGGAACCTGTGGTCAAATCCGGATCATCGAGCGGGGGGCGACCAACAGACATTGGCGGTGCAGTTTTTCAACAGAGTGATGTTACTCCAGCAAGACCCTTGTCTTTGCCACCACCGATGATCAAGCCGAAAAAGCGACAAACACGATCTTGCCTGGGAAACAGTTTATTCCATGCCGTATATAAATGCCGTTATCAGAAAACAAAGTTCCTTCTTGAAAAGGGACTCGTGGTGAACTCAAAGAACGACTATGGCTACAATGCGTTGTTCGCCGCGTTACAAATTGAAAATGGTCCTGGTAGGCGCCGAATGTTTCGTCTGCTGTTAGAATATGACATCAATCCTTTTGAATGCGACCATAAATACAAAAGGAATACTCTTCACTGGGCGGCTAAAATGGGGCGGAATGATGAAATTAATATACTTTTTGATTCTTATTTGGGTGAATTTGACTTTCATCAACGGGATAACGAGGGTATGACGCCAATTCATCTTGCCACCTGTTCTGGTCACGCAGGAGTCGTGCGAACTATAGTAAAAGAGATGGTCCGGTATGGTATGTCAGTCGACGTCACTGATTTCTTAGGTCTGACCCCATACCTTCGTGCAAAACGAATGGGGTATGATGAAATAGCTGAAATACTGCGAGACGAAGGTAAAGCAAGTGTCGGAAAAGCAGACGAATTTTCGTTCAGGAAAGCAGACGAATGGAGAGAAATAGGTCTGAAGGAAAGAAACAGAGACTTTTTGGAGAAACGCTTATCCAACGCTGCCATATATGGAAGAATGAAGATAGCTTTCAATGATTCAGCAAGTGATGACCAGTCAATTACTTCAAACAAGCGAGTTACCTTTGTGCCCGAAAGTATCACCAGAAAACAGACGACAGATCCCACCAAAGGCGCCAAAAGTGTGGATTTCGCTTTGGAGGGTACAAACTGGCGGCTCAGCCGGTGCCCGGGACAAACGGCATCCGACATCACAAAAACTGATATGTACAAACGGGGTAGTCCGACATGGGATTTAGAAAAGTTGATGGACTATTGGGGCCAGCAACATACAAGATCATTCCGAAGTCCAGTTGTTCCGAAGGTCACACTGGAGGAGAAAATGGTTCCGTGTGGGAAGAAAAATGCTAAAGGGTTGCGCAAGCATCACAGAAAAGGCAAAACAGATAAATAGTGCGAAGTTAAGATATCCAACAGCATTCACCATATTTGCATTATTTGCTGGCTCCCAGCTTGCACTTAGTCAGTATTGGAAAAACAGGTAACCAGCTCCCCCTGACCTTGAAAGGTCAGGGGGTCTGGTTACCTGTTTTTCCAACACTTATAATCTTCTGACTAGGAACCAGCAGATAATGCAAATAAGGCGAATAATCCAAAAAGTGACAAAATGTCCCGACAGACAGTTGAATGCAGATCCCAATCGATTAGAGTACAGCGAAATTCCGCTGTTAAGACCACCTAAAATTAAGACTAATTCCGGTTCAAAAAGCTTATTCAGAAGGGTGCAGTTATTTTTTCTTTACGTTTTCTTACAGCGGTGTCTTCTGTTCAGGGACCACTTTTGGGACTGTTCAAAAGTGGTCTTAAAGACCACTTTTGAACAGTCCCAAAGGTGGCCTTAATATAGGAATTTTACTGTATTTGGATAGTGAACTACATTCTTTGTTATTTTCCGCTGGTCCAAATATGCACTACAGCAATCACGGAGCAAATCCTCAAATACAATGTTAACTTATGATGTTTCGATGACTTGAAAATGTCACACGTATGACGTGCGGTCGGACGAATTCCCAAGGTTTCCTGAACTTATCCATATTCATTTAAATGGAAGATCTATACCCGATTTTGATCAGCGCCTGCCCCAATCTTTTGAGGTGCCGTTTTACTATTTAATCGAATTTTCAAGATATCTATAAATAAAATAAATGATATCTATAATAAAAATATAGAATATCAATAAATATTATTAGATATCTATAAATAATATTAGATATCTATTATTTATTTTATGATATCAATATTTAAAGATATCTATTAATCGATATATAGATATCAAATATTGAATAACATTTTAGGATATCAATAATTACATTTATTGATATTCTTAATATATTTTCTGATATCCATTATTGGAAATTGTGATATCTATAATTCAGCCTTTTAAATGATATCTATAATTTGATTTTTAGATATCTATATATGCAAAGGAATAATGGATATCATAAAACAAATCTGTAGATATCAAGAAATATATACTACATATCATTGATTACATTTTATGATATCAATAATACTGATAATTACATATATCAATAATGTTAATTATGCATATCTATAATTTGAATATTAGATATCTATAATTTGATTATTAGATGTCTATAATAAAATATAGAATACCAATAACTATAATTAGATATCTATAAATAATATTATATATCTAGTATGTGTTTTATGATATCTATAATATGATAAGGGACATCTATAATTCCAATTATAGATATCTTTTATTCGATATATAGATTACAAATATTGAAGAACATTAAAGGATATCAATAATTACATTTATTGATATCCAAAATATACTTTCTGATATCCATTACTGAAAATTGTGATATGTATAACTCAGTCTATTAAATGATATCTATAATTGGATTTTCAGATATCTCTATATGCAAAGTAATAATGTATATCATAAAACAAATTTATAGATATCAAGAAATATATATTACATATCATTGATTACATTTTATGATATAAAAAAATATTGATAATTATAGAAATCAATAATGTTAATTAAGAAATAATCTCCACGTACCGTGTGTTATCGTGATTAACACACGGTGTTGGAGGGCAGATTGCGAAATATTAATTCACGACGGCGAAGCCGGAGTGAATTAATATTCGCATCTGCCCGACAACACCGTGTGTTAATCACGATAACACATCGGGTGCGTGGAAATTATTTCGATTCTTACATGATGCTAAACTGAAATACAGTAGTAACAAAGCGTTATCTTGGGGACTATTTTGCAGCGGATGTCGACAGAAGGAAATGTTTACATGCAACGTCACGATGACGCCAAATTGCACGCACCACGTTGACGACGTGAATTATCGCATATTTGCAAACGCTGACGTTTCCACTGGGTTCAATGGGAAAAACGTTAACGTCATGTTAGAATTATGGATATTTATAATTTGATAGATATCTCGAAAGTGTATTTAAACGGCACCCCATACAATCTTCTTGCATTGATTAACTTACTGTGTATTTTGTGTTTGTTTATGTTTGATTTGATGTTTAACGTCCCCGTCAACACTGTAAAGGTCATTTTGGAGACGTTGCTTCCAGTTTTGTGGGACTTTTAGTCTTTTACCCGACAATGAGATGAAATGACATCGCCGCCCAATGAAACCAATAGGGTTTATAAACATGGACAGGCCGACTCGCAATGCATTGCCTGGACAGGCTTAGATCCTCAAAGCGGTTTACCAGTACTCGTGTGCGGGTAGGTTTCGGCTCTGCGTAGAATCATCATGTAGCCCATCTATTTCTTCAAGCCCCGATGGGCGGGGGCTAAATGTGTAGTTTGTGTACAACAAGCTCATAGTTATAATGTTCTGCGAAACAACGACATCAACATCGAACCGCATCACGAAAACACGTCTATATTATTCTGCACCCCCCCCCCCCCCCCCCCACACACACACACACTTCAACACTACCCTTCTAAAGTAAATCTGGGGTTAACAGGGCTAAAAACATTATTTTTCTTATTTCTGCTCTAAAATATGGATTATGGGTACTCGTTAGAACCGCCTCGAAGAGGCGGTTCTAACGCCCAAAATCTATATTTTGAGCAGAAATAAGAAAAAATATCACAATGTGTCATCTTAAAATCTTCGTTTTTAGGGCTCTAAAAATTTACAATGTATTTGTATGGGCGTGTTCGCGTAATCGAGAATTGTCGCAACAGTCCCTTTTCTAGTATGGATTTGTGTGTTTGTTTGTTTGACGTTTAACGTCCCCGTCAGCACTATTTAGGTCATTTTGGAGACGTTGCTTCCAGTTTTGTGGGACTTTTACCCGACATTGAGATGAAATGACATCTCAGTCCCTGCCGCCCAATGAAACCAATAGGGTTTATATATACTGGAACATTTTGCCTGGACAGCTTAGTCCGACGAAGTGGTGTGCGGTTAGTTTCAGCTCTGCGTCGAAGCATCGTGCAGCCCTATCTATTTCTCAAAGCCTCGATTGGCGGGGGCCATTTTCTAGTATGGAATCCTTACTGGTAACCCATTATTGACGATAAACTTCTATACGGGCTAGCATTGCAGGCCCAAGCCAGATACGACATCTGGCCAGATGCAACATCTGACCAGGGCTTTCGCTTTCACTGCAAAACCTTCTATCACGAAAACATGCCGATATAGTTTTGACCCCACTTAAACCCCACTTTTATATGGTAAAATTGAGGTTATAGGCGTCTACATTATTTTTCTTATTTCTGCTTAAAGACAAAGATGGTGGGTACACGTTAGAATCGTCTTGTCGAGACGGTTTAAAAACTTCACACAATCTATATTTAGGGAAGATATATATGAAAAATATCAAAACATTTTTTTTTTTCTAAAAATTTTCATTTGTTTTTAAATATATTTAAAATAGGCGTGTTTACGTGGTGACTCACTTTCTCATAAATGTCTATAAAAACAATATAACATTCAGAAATTAAAAAATGGACTCCTTCAGTATATCAAAACACTGAGAGTACTGATGAGGGCGAATTTGAAACTTCAGCTTGGCAACACCCGCGTCACAGATGGACAAGAGCTCAGCAAGCGGCATTATACGCCCTGGCAAGTTAATATTTGTTGGACTGAAACTTTGTAATATAATCTTATTAATTAAGTAATTTCGTATACGTATTGGCCCAGGTACAGGTCCGAGGTCTGCTGCATTGGCCCGAGCAATGGCAATTTTATTTATTGACACAATTAAAAAATCATGATTATTGATTTTTTGACCTCACTTGTCCTCAGTTAATATTTATGGAACAGTATTAAGGTAAAAACTCCATTATGCAATGTGCATTTACAATATGAATTGTTGAAACCGCACTTTGAATTATGAACCTTTCCGTATCTAACTTCTTTATTCGAATATGCAACATGCACATTCTAATTTGAGACCTTTGTGTTTCAATATGGCATTTGGACGTCCTATTTTGCATTATTTAGTTTCGATTCTGCTGTGGTTAGACGGGGTACCAGTCACTGAGTTGTCGATAACGTTCGGTAATGTCCGTGGATTTCCCGTATATTATTTCCGATGACAAGCGTCCGTTTGAGAAGATTGCATTCGCTTTTGCAGGGGCCAAATTCAAACCAGCAGCGATAAATTTTATCAAGCTATATAATAATTCGGATATTTACAATAATGTGTATATTTGCATCTTAAAAATAAATTTTACAGCGAGGTTCCTTATTTATATATTTATGAAAAAAAGGATTTTTATTGAAAAGTTAATACTTGTTTGACGAAGGGGAAAATACTCAATCGTTGAACATTTACTATAATAAATTACCATGAAGGATTAGTTTGTGCCGAATCCGTGGATTTGAGTTGAGCAATTATTGTTAAAATTGATTAATTCATACAATTTTCATAAATCTGATCCTTCTGCGGTGTTACTTATAAAGATATTAGTAACTAATTTCAACCTCACTCAAAACTCAAAAGTTTGTATATTATAGAAGTATGGATATGTCCGCATAGATTATAGTCCTTAGATTCTCTTTATAATTATCATGTAACACGTCTTTATTCATCAATATGAATAGTACTTTCTCATTTCTTAAACCCGACCCGCAACCATAGAAACGCACCTGGGGTCACAATGACAGCTGACCTATTCATATATGTCCGTCTTCATAAGTTAGACTGGGGCAGGATAGCTTCCATCCAACAGAATCACAACGCGAAAATATTAGCTGGTCGTCTTCAGTTCGTCTGTCTTCAGCCAGCAAAACCTTGCTGAGCTGGTGTCGCGACTGTCTTAACCAGCCTACTACATATTTCTTCAAGTTCTACATGCAACGATTTGGCAAATTGGGTGGCTGAATCCAAACCATTTTGTACTTACATATATATCCATGGTCTACACCAAAGTTTTTTTGCTTGTTTTATTACAGTTAGACCGCGTACAGCGTACCCAGGTTTACCTGGCGGAACTTAACGACATTATTTATTTATTTACTTACTTATTATTAAAATTACAGAATCTAGAAAAAAAAACAACAACAATTTTTTGTTTTTTGATGCATTAGAAAAACACTCATACTTTGTACATTTTACGGCCGAAAAATACAACAACAAAAATTGTAAGATGAAAAGTCGTGATATTTTTCTGACTGTTGCTTAAAATATACATTGTGGGTACACGTTAGAAGCGCCTCTTCGATGCGGTTCTAACGAGTACCCACATCTATATTTTGGAGTAGAAATAAGAAAAATGATGTTTACTCCTGTAAATCCCAATTTTACTATATAAAAGTGGGGATCAAATACAAATACAAATACAAATAATTTATTGGTCTAAAATCCAGCCACAGGATTGTCACCAAACACAATACAATTTCTTATTTTAACCTATATGATACTAGATCTACTATGACATTTAATATGCCCTTAAGCATTATATTTGGTTTAATATGTAGTAGTACGGACAATAAGATTTCTGAAATAGATTCACCCCTTTGGCACCTTCAGCCGTCCCCCAGCCAAAAGACAATCAGCGCCAGAACACAGACCACCGGAACCCCCTGACCGTGAAAGGTCAGATGGTTCCCGTCCCCTGCATATACAAATATATTGAAAGTTTTTACAACACCAAAAAAAAAAAAAAAAAAAAAAGAAAGAAATGAGGATCTTCTTTTAAAAATTCTGATATCTCCCCTCATCCCCGCCCAGAACACAGACCGCGGGGACCCAATAGAACCATCGAGCACCCACAATCCACACTTCCGGGCAGAAACAAGAAAAACACTGCATACCCCAAACCCCAGTTTAGGGGGCATACAATGTAAAAGTGGGGCTGAAGGGGGTACACATCATGCATTCATGCTTTCGCAATGACTTGTCTAAACTAATTACTGTTTACCCTATTACGCATATTTACAATCTCATTTCTTTCATTATATAGCTCATGTATGAATGATATGCACAGTACATTTAAGTCATAATCTTTACTAGTCATCAAGTATGTGTATGTGTGTGTGTGTGTGTGTGTGTGGGGGGGGTCAGAATTATAAAGATGTGTTTTTATGGTGGGATGCGCTTGGTATGTGAGTGCGTTTATAGTTTTACGTTTCACCAACAGCTAAGGTTATACGGAGATGGGACCTGGGTTTAAAGACATCCGAAATTCTGGAGAAGCCCGGGATCGATCCTGCGATCCCTGGTTAACGAGGCTAGTAGCATAACCACTACCAGCGCTTGATATGTTACATTGTAGCAGGTGCGGGTTTTCCACCTGCACTCCGGTATGAAAAGAATTTGCTTCGCGTTGTGTTTTGTCAAAAAAGTGGAAACCTTTGCGTTTTGTCACTTGAAGCCAGAAATCTAGGATAAAAAGTCAGATAGTTTTCTATTTTCTTAATGAATACATTTAGCACAAACAGTTACGAACATCTATATAAACATGTGTCAAAACAAACAGGGAATCAGACCCCCGGCCATCGGGGCTTGAAGAAATAGATGGGCTGCATGAACTGAAACCGACTCGCACACCAGTACTGGGTAACCGCTTAGAGGATCTAAGTCTACCGAGGCAAAGCGGTGCTTATAAACCCTATTGGTTTCATTGGGCGACAGGGCTTTGAGATGTCATTTCACCTCAGTGTCGGGTAAAAGTCCCACAAAAGTGGTAGCAACGTCTCCAAAATGACCTATACTGTGTTGACGGTGACGTTAAACATCAAATCAAAGACCAGAACCAGAACCAAAATGCCTAGTTTTAGAAATTCCGTTGGATATGCCCTAAATCAGAAAGCACTTTCACAAAAGAGAGTTGTAACTATGCTTGCTTTCAGGCGAGCAATCTCATCAAGGTCTACACGACATTGGACAGGAGCCTTTCTGTGCCGTAAAAAATTATTATTAGTATTTACAACAAATTTATATTTTAAAGGTGCAATGGCCTGAACACATTTGCGATATATTTAGATAAAACTTGGACACTAAATAAATACAGCAAAGCTGATTCCTGGTCTGACATATAAAATATAAACTATGTGTAAATGATTTTATTGGGAAGGGTGTAGTGTCCCCAAATCATCCGTTTCATGCCAAAAATATAGTTCTCTCGTTTCTCTCACTCCTCCGTGTCACCAATACGCTTGGTGATTTTTTTGGGTATCTGCTGAATACAGGCGGACGTTTACGGGAAAGTACGAAAGAACGACAACAGCGCCACTGAACGAGAATAATGAGAACTAGAAGAAGCAGAAGCGGAATTTCAAGTTGCAAAATAGGACGAGGAACAGAAAGATTACTACACAAATTCCAAAATCAGTCTATAAAAATGAATATCATAATTGCAGTGTTGCACAATTGTAACTGAATATAGCATGACAGAATATCCAAATTGCAAATGCCAGTGACATGATATTAAATTGCAATCTCAATGTTGCATAATTGAGTTTTTACCTAAATCCTGTTCCATAAATATTGGTTGACCTGGTGTTAATACGGATGACCTCCGATCAGTACAGGAAAGTCAATTAATAACAATGAGAATCATGGTCTCACTACATGTCCTTTCTTAACCATATGCACTGCTCCACATCATAGTCACACTTAATATCAAGATTTTGCTAGATCAAATATTATCTGCAGGAGAAGTTAGCCTCAAACAAAATGTGTACAGTAATTTACAAAGGGGCAAAACTCGATTAATTTTTGGTGGACCGTAACCTCAAAACAATATGCACTGCTCAACATAATGGTCTATCAATGTATGAAGGTTCCGCTTCATCGGATATAAATTATATGAGAATTTTACTTATAGAAATCTGTAAAGGGCCAAAACTTTATTTACATCTTGTAAGCCAAAACCTCGAAACAATTTGCGCTGCTCCACATTGTGGTCATTTTATATATCAATTTTCAGCTTGATTAAATGTTCACTGTAGGAAGAATTAGCTATAAACAAAATATTCACAGGAATTTTCAAATGGGCGTAACTCTATAAATATTTGGTGGACTGTAACCTTGAAATATAATATACGCTGCTCCACATCTTGGTCTAACTACATTTCAAGTTTCAGCTTGATCGGGTTTAAATTGCTGGCAAAATTGCTTACAGAAAGTTTCAAAGGGTCATAACTTTGTATTTATTTGTTGGACCATAACCTCAAAAATCAGATCACTGACTACATCAGAAAGGGCCCCGCAGAGCTTTCAAAGAGGTGTGGTACAATTTTTTGTCAGAAGGTAGGTCTTGTGATGGTAAGTATTTGTGTGAATTTTCATAACAGAAAGGCAAATATTTTTGAAGTTATGACCAAGGTTAAGTTTTTGGTTAAGGCAAGACAAACACACGGACAAAAGCGATATAGGTATGGTCCTTTGTAGAATATAGGTCTTGTGATGGCGAGTATGTGTGTGAAGTTTCATGAGAGTAGGGCAAATCCTTTTGAAGTTATGACAGACGTTACGTTTTTGGTTGAGGCGTTACAAACAGCAATATAGTTGTAGCCAGTGTGGGGCCCTTACAATATGCACTGCTCCACATCATGGTCTAACTATGTATCATGTTTCAGCTTGATCGAATGTAAATTGTAGGAGGAGTTATCCGGAAACGAAACATTTACAGAAATACTCAAAGGGACATAACTCTGTAAATACTTGGTGGACTATAACCTCGAAAGAATATGCACTAGATCAGGTCATACTAAGTTTCAGCTTGTTCAGATGAAAACTGTAGGAGGAGTTATCCGGAAACGAAAAAAGTTTACAAAAATTTTCGAAGGGACATTACTCTGTGAATATTTGGTGGACCATAACCTCGAAATGATATGCGCTACACCAGGTCATGGTCTTACTATCTACCGAGTTTCAGCTTGAGCGGGTGAAAACTGTAGGAGGAGTTATCCGGAAACTATAGTTCACAAAAATGTTCGAAGGGGCAGAACTCAGTAAATATTTGGTGAACCGTGACCACGAATTGATTTGCGCTTCATCAGGTCACGGTCTTACTATCTACCACGTTTCAGCTTGATCGGATGAAAACTGTAGGAGGAGTTATCCGGAAACGAAAAAGTTTATAAAAATTTTCAATGGGGCATAACTCTGCAAATATCTGGTGGACCATAACTTCAAAATAGTATGCGCTACACCAGGTCATTGTCTTACTACCTACCAAGTTTCAGCTTGGTCGGATGAAAACTGTAGGAGACGTTATCCGGAAACGAAAAGTTTACAGACGGACGGACACCGACCCCATACCATAAAACGACCGTTTTTCAAAACGGGCGTATAAAAAGTTCTCGAGGACATTCATTGTGTTTTATTTTTGTGTTTGCGCTGTGTTACTGTTCTAACTTGACTTACTGTAATTTTATGCAACCTTCATCAGCTACTTCGATATGGTCGGCGGTAACAGGCATCAGCGTATGAGTGTTTGAATAAGTTCATGCTGATTCAGGCAACAAGTTCCATGTATCTACGATTTTGTTACTGAATCTGTTACTTATATCTGCGTTTGGTTAACTCGAAACTATGCCCTCTAGTTGGTCTTTAATAAGATATATCTGTATCTATTTCGTCTATTTCATTTATAATTTTATAGACAGGTACCATATCCGTCCTTGCACGTCTATGTTCTAATGTCGGTAAACCTAGAATTTTAGCCTGTCTTCATTTGTTTGGGATTTTCCGTCCTCGTCAGCACTATTTAGGTCATATGGTAGACGAGTTTCCCTGCGTTGCACAATTTCTATAATACTCTAAATAAAATATTGAATTGTTCTTGTCACTGCTGCTTCTATGGCACTTTAACAGGTCACAGTCGAACATGATCCCCATCCATCGAGGCTTGGGGAAATATACTGGGCTGCGTGGTGCTTCCACGCAGACGCAACTGAAAACGACCGCACATGAGTACTGGTAAACTGGTTAGAGGGCCTAAGCCTGACCAAAGAAAGTGGTACGAGTGGACTGTCCATGCATATAAACCCTATAGGTTTCATCGGACCACGCGGCTTGAGATGTCATTGAAAAAAACTCCCACTCAGTCGGAAGCCACGTCTCCCAAATGAACTATATAGAGTTGACGGGGACGTTGAACCTCAAATCAAACACAAAAAAATCGCCCCCGCCCATAGGGGCTTGAAGAAATATATGGGCTGCATGATGCTTCCACGTAGAGCTGAATCCGGCCCGCACACCAGTACTGGTAAAACGTTTAGAGGATCTAAGCCTGTCCAGGAACCGCGGTGCGATGCGGACCGTCCATGCTAATAAACCCTATTGGTTTCATTGGGCGACAGGGCTTGAGATGTCATTTTATCTCAATGTCGGGTAAAAGTCCCACAAAATTGGAAGCAACGTCTCCAAAATGACCTTTACAGTGTTGACGGGGACGTTAAACCTCAAATCAAACAAACAAACAAACACACAAAAAAAATTCGAACGTGAAAATTGACGCTAGAACGATCCAAATCGATAAGTCACGTCAAGAGAAAACCTTAACTTGTCATTCGCGATCACTAACATGTGCATCCGCGTAGTTCGATTATCATTTTTGTGAACGCTATTTCTTAACCTCTGGTTTCTATATATGGGGTGGGGTGAGGGGGGTCGCCCCCAATAAAGTAGAAAAGTGCAAACAGAATAAAGATTTGGATAATCAGTTCAGCTAGAGTAAAGGCTCAAGGTCAGCTTATGCCGTATTGTGTTGTCCGTCGTCCTTCCCTTACTTTTCACATCTTCGACACCTCCGCCAGTACCCCAAAAGAGGTAAAGACAATGATCAGGAATCGATACATTTACCCCACACATCCCATCAGAGACACCATAGGGCAAGAAACACGAACATAAAACATGAGGCCAAAATGACCCTGAATCGCTCATCTGATTTCAAGATATCGCATAGCTTCTGAAAGTTCTGGCGGCCATGTTGTTCATATGAGCGGAACCATTTTAGCGAATACGGTAGGGGGTTCCGTTGCAAAATTCCTGTGAAGTTAGAATAAAATTGGCCCTGGGGTCCAGGAGGAGTTGGCATTTTAAGCAAATTGTTGACCTTTTCTCTGTTCATCCGAGCCAAATGATTTTAGCTATTTTGGTAGAGCATTTTTATGAAAAATAGAAGTGAAGGCAATGATCAGGAATCGATACAATTAACCCACAGCTCCCGTCAGAGACACCAAAGGGAAAGAAGCACAGACATGAAACAACTAGACCCTAATGGAAACATCAATAGCGGAAAGCTAAAAGGACAGTCACTTTCCCACAAAATGGCCAATTGGCTATCCAAAACAAAATAATATAAGCGATACACACACTTAAAGACAAACCATAACAAAAATATATCGCGACAGAAGAACCGCCTAAGAACGGTAATGAAACGAATTCTACTGGGGAGGTGGGGGGGGGGGGGCTTAAATCGATTTTACGTGGCCACAGTCCTCGCCCTTATTTCCGTCGCGTTTTAGACAAATAATTTGTTCAGTCCGCATGAAGGCCTCCTAACTCATCAGTGCAACATCTCCGTACACACAAAAATTAAACAACCACAGAGATGAAACAACGATGAGGACTCGACTGCAAGAAACCACAAAAATGCTGGAGCAAAAGAAGACCAACAGTTAGACTCCGATGGGCCCAAGGGTTTAGGAGAAGTTAGTTTTAAAACAAATTGTCGATAATTGTCTTTTTGTAGCCCTTGCGGCCATTTACGAGTAATTCATTCAAGCCAAAAGAGTTTAGCTATATTGGTTGACGGGGACTTTAAACCCAATTCAAATAAAAGCTGCAAACACTGCATGATGCCCTGCCTCTACAATAACACCAAGCAAGTGCCATATCACAGTGAAAAAGGAATTCAAAGTAAGGATGCGTTACTCTTTCCCTTAATAAAATTGACAGGATTAAATGACTGAGATGACTATTTCATTCTGATTTGGTTTCAAAATTCAATGTTGGACTTAAAACACTTCTGCAACAAGGCCTATCGGAACCCGAATTCTATGGTGACTTAAAAATAAAGTCAAGGTCTTCAAAATTTAGTCAAATCTTTGGTCAATAGCAGTGATATATTGTAACAAGTTAGACCACATTTCAATGAGATTGGGTGCGGACAAGCCATTTTTGGCTCAAAATTGACAGTTTTTTTGGTGTGTGTGTGTGTGTGTGGGGGGGGGGGGGGGCTGCCCTTGAAAATATGTTCAAGGTCATCAAAATCTGATGGCTGATTTCCCCCATCCTAGTGATGTAACCATCAGAAGAATCAATCATTAGGTTCAGGAGATATAGTGATTCAAACAGACTACATGTTCAATGGCTATATTAATGTTCAAGGGGGATAACTCCAAAAGAAGGAAAATCAGAGTTGCGGTTCCTATGTTCTGCACGTGGTCTTATAGTGCTCTACATATCTGTGAAGTTTCGTGAAAATATCTCAAATGGTATCAGAGTTATGGAGCGGACACGAAACTGATAGCAGCAGCTATTTTAAAAGTTCAAAGGGCAAAAAATCCAACTGTAGGAAAATCAGAGTTACAGTTCGTATGTTTTGTATGTCGTCTCATGGTGCTCCACATATCTTTGAAGTTTCTGTAAATATCTCAAACGGTATCGAAGTTATGGAGCGGACACGAAACTATGACATAAATAGCTATGTTCAATGTTAAAAGGGCAACGCCTCCAAAAGTATGAAAATTGGAGTTACGATTCATATGTTCATCACGTCGTCGCATAGTGCTCTACATATCTGTGAAGTTTCGTGAAAAAATATCTTAAAGGATATCAGAGTTATGGCGCGGACACAAAACTGATGGCAGCAGCTCTCGTATATTCAAAGTTTAAAGGGCAGTGACTCTAAAAGTAGGAAAATCAGAATTAAAAGTTCAAAGGGCAAAAATCCAAACGTAGGAAAATCAGGTTACGGTTCATATGTTTTGCATGTCGTCTCATGGTGCTCCACATATCTGTGAAGTTTCATGTAAATATCTCAAACGGTATCGAAGTTATGGAGCGGACATGAAACTATGACAGAAATAGCTATGTTCAATGTTGAAAGGGCAACGCCTCCAAAAGTATGAAAATTGGAGTTACGATTCATATGTTCTGCACGTCGTCGCATAGTGCTCTACATATCTGTGAAGTTTCGTGAACTCGGAGTCTAACTGTTGGTTTTCGTTTGCTCCAGCAATTCTGTTGTTGTATGTTGTCAAGTCCTCAACCTTGTTTCATCTCTATAGTTTTTTGATTTGAGTGTTCTCGGAGATGTTACACTGATGAGTTAGGAAGCCTTCATGCTGACTAAACAAAATTAGTGTATACCGCGACAGAGGTAAGGGCGAGGATTATGGCCATGTAAAATCGATTTAAGCCCCCCCCCCCCCCCGTGGAATTATTACCACTGCCATTTTGTTGGGGGGGGGGGGGGGGTATAACTGTCCTTATGATCTTCCTTTGTTTAGGTTTCCATTATGGTCGCTTCATGTTTGTGTTTCTTTCCCTTTGGTGTCTTTGATTGGTGGAGTAATCTAAATGTATCGATTCCTGATCTTTGTTTTACTTCTACTTTTTATATGTTATGCACGTCGTCTTATAGGGCGCTACATATCTATGAAGTTTCATGGAAATATCACCCTCGGTTTCGAAGTTATGGAACGGACACGAAACTATGACAGAAATGGCTATGTTCAATGTTCAAAGAGCCACAACTCCAAATGTAGGAACATCAGAGTAACGGTTCATATGCTCTGCACGTCGTCTAATAGTGCTCTAGATATCTGTGAAGTTTCGTGAAAGTATTTCAAACGGTATCAGAGTTATGGAGCGGACACGAAACTGTAAGGCGCTGACGAACGAACGGACGGACGGATAGATAGATAGATAGATAGATAGATAGATAGATAGATAGATAGATAGATAGATAGATAGATAGATAGATAGATTTGTTTGTTTGTTTGATTTTGGGGTTTAACTTCCCAGTTAACACTGTATATGTCATTTGGAGACGTTGCTTCCAATTGTGTGGGACTTTTACCCGACGTTGAGATGAAATGACACCTCAAGCCCTGTCGCCCAATGCAACCAATAGGGTTTATAAGCATGGACAGGCCGACTCGTTCCGCTTTGCCTGGGCAGGCTTAGATTCTCTAAGCGCTTTACCAGTACTCGTGTGCCCATCTATTTCTCCAAGCCCCGATGGGCAGATAGATAAATGACTGACGGTCACATGATTAATGTTGTGTTTACTTTTTGAACATATTTAGTAATGTCGGTTGGTGCCTGATGCTCTGTCATCGGCCGGACCCAACGGAGTCTAAATGTTGGTTTTCTTTAGCTCCAAAACTCCAGTTACTTCATGCTGTTGTTTCATCTCTGTATTTGTTTGATTTGTATGTTCTCGGAGATTGCACTGATGAGTTAAAAATCCTTCATGATTTATTTGTCTAAATCACGAAACATCACGAAAACACGCCTATATAATTTTGACCCCCCTGAACCCCACTTTTATAAAGTAAAACTGGTGTTTCCGGGGGTATACCTTATTTTTCTTATTTCTGCTCTAAAATATAGATTGTGGGTACTCGTTAGAGCCGCCTCAATGAGGCGGTTCTAACGAGTGCCAACAATCTATATTTTGAGCAGAAATAAGAAAAATATTACAATTTTTCATAATAAAATTTTCATTTTTCGGCGATAAAGGTGGCAATGTATTTGTATAGGCGTGTTTGTGTAATGGAACCAAGCGCGAGGATGGTGGTCAGGAAAATAGATTTAAGCCTTTTTTGCTGTCCGTTCCAAGGTGGTTCTTGTGATCTTTGGTAAGACTTGACAGGTAATCAGAATAGGTAAGATAATGAAATATCTGAAATCTTGTGTGCCACGTTCCTGTTCATTACGCAAACACGCCTATACAAATACATTGCCACCTTTATCGCCGAAAAAATGAAAAATTGTGATATTTTTCTTATTTCTGCTCAAAATATAGATTGTGGGTACTCGTTAGAACCGCCTCGATGAGGCGGTTCTAACGAGTACCCACAATCTATATTTTAGAGCAGAAATAAGAAAAATAAGGTATACCCCCGGAAACCCCAGTTTTACTATATAAAAGTGGGGTTCAAGGGGGTCCAAATTATATAGGCGTGTTTTCGTGATGGTATCCTTTGATCCTTGGTGCCGATGAAGAAATGTTGCAATAGGCAATCAGCAATCATTGAAGACAAATAGCCCCAATTCAAGCCACTCTTTACAGGCAATTTACTTCATTATCTAAGAAGGATGTGAGCATCCCACCAAAGTAGAAGTAAAACAAAGATCAGGAATTGATACAATTAACTTACTCCACCCATAAAAGACACCAAAGGGAAAGAAATACAAACATTAAGCGACCAGACCATAATGGAAACCTAAACAAAGGAAGGCCATAAGGACAGTTACTTTTCCACAAAATGGCCATATGGCCATCCAAAACCAAAAGACACAAGTGATACACACAGTAAGTAACAAACAACAACATAAATAAATCGCCACAGAAGAGCCGCCTTGGAACGGTCAGTGGAAGATTTCCACTGGGGGGCTTAAATCGATTTTACGTGGCCACAATCCGTCGCGATTTAGACAAATAATTTGTTCAGTCTGCATGAAGGCCTCCTAACTCATCAGTGCAACATCTCCGTGAACACAAAAATCAAAGAACCAAGTTTACTGTAGTTGTGATTAGTGTTGTAATCACTTAGTTGTGATTAGTATTGTAATCACTTAGATACTCAGACAAACATTGTCCCTTATGTATCCAGTTTTAAAGGTACATGCCGGTTTCAAAATTGTGCTGCTTTGTTTGTTTTCTTACAATAATAATATATCTAGCCCTCAGCTGCAACAAGTTGATTGGTTGTAGTTTAGGTGTCACCTATTTCATATTAGCAACGGCCACTGGACAGATTACGCTAGAGTGTTTACATAACGTGATGTCGTAGTTAGTGGTGACGTAGTTGTGAGCAATGACGTTCACACTGGTGATTTTTAAAGGAGGTAAAAAGATAGGTCGTGACACAGTTTAGAAGTATATTAACCTGGTACGATAACCTTTCTTAATGTAAAACTACCCAAGCAGGCACTCAAGGTTCAACTAACGTTGAAGCAACGTTGAAAACGTTGTTTCAACGTTAGTTCAACGTTGAGTCAACGTTTTATGCCTGCAGGGACTTTACTTCCGGTTATCAGTCAGGGCGGGCAAAAACTGGTTATCAGGGGAAGTGTCCATAATCCGTTGTTATCGCATATGCAAAATTATGGTTATGGATGCTAATATGGAAACAAGATTGTGATAAATGGCTTTATTATATTCTCAGACACAACGTCATATGAAATTTAGAGTTTAATACTCAGCCCAGTTTAAATATGGGTTTTATAAACCGAGGGAGGTTGAAAATCTCATACAGAAACTTGTGCACTTGCGCACGAGATTCTTTATCGGACGTTCAACATCCCGAGGTTTGTAAATCCCATATTTAAAATGGGCTAAGTCAGTAAACTCTATATTACATGCATTTTGATAGAGCTGATGTTTCATTTTGCATCTTATTCTTAGTACAGTCACTCTTAACATACATGCCATGCAATGGTAGTGGGCGCAGTGACTCATAGACTAACTGAAACAAAACCTGTGTAGACGGCATCTTGAAAGCGCTCTCTATTGTACTGAACGAAAAGAGAAGAACTCAAATCACTATAGTGACAAAACAATTAAAAATGAGAGAGTACAGCAACCAAACTTACGCCTCATTAGTGCCCATGAACGCTAACGTCATACATTCAGAACGTTGTTTGCCGTAGGCGTCACTTCGAGAACTACGCGTCGGCGTGAATTAAACTTAGCTACGTCTTAATATAACGATTGAGCTAGAAAAGTAGGACCGGCTACATTGAAATATTTCCTCAGAGGAAATATATCTTCCTGGGCCAGAGGTGATAATCATTTTTAATTCATTGGTGAAACGTGGTATTCCTTCGTTATACGTGTAAAAGATATGAAGTATTAAACTTGAAATTATCGGCCCCCGCCCATCGGCGCTTCAAAAAATATATGGGCTGCATGATGCTTCCACGCAGAGCTGAAACCGACTCCCACACGAGTACTGGTAAAGAGCTTAGAGGATCTAAGCCTGCCCAGGCAAAGCGGTGCGAGTCTGCCCGTCCATGCTTATAAACCTACTGGTTTCATTGGGCGGCAGGGCTTGAGAAGTCATTTCATCTCAGTGTTGGGTAAAAGTCCCACAAAAATTGGAAGCAACGTCTCCAAAATGACCTTTACAGTGTTGACAGGGACGTTAAACCTCAAATTAAACAAACAAACTTGAAATTATACTTTAAAGCGGCAGGTTAAATTGCATAGCAGATGTGTGTGTGTGTGTGTGTTTTTAGCTCACCTGTCACGTAGTGACAAGGTGAGCTTTTGTGATCACATTTTGTCCGTCGTCCGTCGTCCGTGCGTGCGTGCGTGCGTCCGTGCGTCCGTAAACAATTTCTTGTTCGCACGATAGCATCTTCATTTATGATTTGATTTTAACCAGACTTGCACACAACTTGTACCCCCATGAGATCTAGGTTCCCTTCTTGAACCAGCCATATCCCATCATGTGTTACTGAGTTATGGCCCCTGAAAGGGCAAAAATTGCCTATTTTGGTCTTGTCCGCAGGATAGCATCTTCATTTATGATTAGATTTTATTCAGACTTGCACACAACTTGTACCACCATGAGATCTGGGTTCCTTTCTTGAACCAGCCATATCCCATCATGTGCTACAGAGTTATGGCCCCTGAAAGGGCAAAAATTGCCTATTTTGGTCTTGTCCGCACGATAGCATCTTCATTTATGATTTGATTTTAACCAGATTTGCATACAACTTGTACCCCCATGAGATCTGGGTTCCTTTCTTGAATCAGCCATATCCCATCATGTGCTTCGGAGTTACGGCCCCTGAAAGGGCAATAATTGCCTATTTTGGTCTTGTCCGCACGATAGCATCTTCATTAATGATTGGATTTTAACCAGACTTGCACACAACTTGTACCACCATGGGATCTGGGTTCCTTTGTTGAATCAGCCATATCCCATCATGTGCTTTGGAGTTACGGCCCCTGAAAGGGCAAAAATTGTCTATTTTGGTCTTGTCCGCACGATAGCATCTTCATTTATGATTTGATTTTAACCAGACTTGCACACAACTTGTACCACTATGGGATCTGGGTTCCTTTCTTGAACCAGCCATACCCCATTATGTGTTACGGAGTTACGGCCCCTGAAAGGTCAAAAATTGTCTATTTTGGTCTTGTCTGCATGATAGCTGTTTCATTTATGATTTGATTTTAACTTAACTTGCACACATTTTGTACCACCACAAGATATCTCGGTCAAGATCGAATATGGGTCATGTTGGGTCAAAAAGTAGGTCAGTAGGTCAAATCAGGAAAAAAAACCGTGTGAAGACACTAGAGGCCACAGTTTTGGTCCGATCATCATTAAACTAGCCCAGAATAATCATCTTGACAATATCTCAGTCATGTTCGAATATAGGTGTTGTCGGGTCAAAAAGTAGGTCATTAGGTCAAATCATAGAAAAACCTTCTGAACACACTAGAGGCCACAATTTGTGTCCAATCATCATCAAACTTGCTCAGAATGATCATCTTGATAATATCATAGTCACGTTCGAATATGAGTCATGTTGGTTAAAAAAGTAGGTCAGTAGGTCAAATCATAGAAAAACCTTGTGAACACACTAGAGGCCACAGTTTTGGTCCAATCATCATCAAACTTGCTCAGAATGATCATCTTGATAATATTTTGGTCGACTTCGAATATGGGTCATGACAGGTCAAAAAGTAAGTCAGTAGGTCAAATAAGAGAAAAACCTTGTGAACACACTAGAGGCCACATTTTTGGTCCAATCATCATCAAACTTGCTCGGAATGATAGTCTTGAAATATCTCGGTCAAGTTCGAATATGGGTCATTTCAGGTCAAGAAGTAGGTCAGTAGGTCAAATCATAGAAAAACCTTGTGAACACACTAGAGGCCACAGATTAGGTCCGATCATTATCAAACATGCCCAGAATGATCATCTTGACAATATCTGAGTCATGTTCAAATATTGGTCATGTCGGTCCAAAAAGTAGGTCAGTAGATAAAATCATAGAAAAACCCTCTGAACACACTAGAGGCCACAGTTTTGGTCTGATCATCCTCAAACTTGCTAAAAATGATCATTTGACAATATCTCAGTTAATTTTGAATGTGGGTCATATCTGGCCAGTAAGTAGGTCAGTAGGTCAGATTGCTGAAAAAACCTTGTGTACACACTAAAGACCCCAATTTTGGTCCGATCATCATCAAACTTGCTCAGAATGATCATCTTGACAATATCTGGGTCAAGTTCGAATATGGGTCATGTCGGGTCAAAAAGTAGGTCAGCAGGTCAAATCATAGAAAAAGGTTTTGAACACTCTAAGAGGCCACAGTTTTAGTCAAATCATCATAAAACTTGTTCAGAATGATCATCTGGACAATATCTCAGTTCAGTTCGAATATGGGTCATGTCAAATCAAAAAGTAGATCAGTAGGTTATTTTGTCATAACTTTTGAACTGTTTGAGATAGAGCCTTCATATTTGGCATGTAGGTTCCTTGTGACAAGGGCTTCCCACTCATATAAATTTTGACCTGTGACTTTGACCTGTGACCTACTTTATTATAACTTTTGAACCATATGAGATAGAGCCTTCATATTTGGCATGTATGTTCCCTGTGACAAAGTTTCCCAATCATTCAAATTTTTTTAGCCATGACCTTGACCTTTGACATACTTTGTCATAATTTTTGGAGCATTTAAGATACAGCCTTCATATTTGGCATAAAGGTTCCTTCATAGGAGTGAGTGTTTGAGTTGTAGTCTCACTGAAAGCTAAGGTCATACAGTGATTGGACCTCTGTTTAAAAACCAATCTGAAAGTCTGGAGAAGCTTGGGATCGATATTGCTACCCCTGGTTTACAAGGCAGGTAACATGAACACAGTACCATGAAGGCTTCTAAACTTCATTGGAATGTTGTGTAGATGACCCTCTAGGAAAATAGCATAACGATTAACAAATGGTCACAAGAGCTAAAAATAGAAAAAAACATTGTGAATTTGCTTCAAATGCGAACTCCTTCTAAACCTTTGGGCCAATTGGATTTTAAACTTCACAGGAATGTTGCCTAGGTGACTCCCTACCAAAATAGTTAAACCATATTCCACTCCAATGAACAAGATGGCTGCCAGAGCTAAAAATAAAAAAAAATCTTCAAATGACAATTCCTACTGTACTCTTGGGCCAATTTCATTCAAACTTTGAAGTAATGTTGCTTAGATGACCCTCTACCAAAAAGGCTAAAACAATCCCGCTCTGATGAAAAAAATGGCCACCGGAGCTAAAAATAGAAAAATATTGTAAATCTGATTCAAACGTGAACCCCTCCTAAACCCTAAGGCCAATTTGATTCAAACTTCACAGGAATGTTACCTAGGTTACTCCCTACCAAATAAGCTAAAATCACTGCTGATGGCCACCATAGCTAAAAATAGAATGTACTCGAGACAGTGACAGACAGGTGAGCGAACCAGGGCCCTGTGGGCCCTCTTGTTCTTTTGTTGTTTTTATTTCTTATTTTGTGGTCTGCTGACAATTCACGTGAAATGACAAGACTTACTTTCTCGGAAAAATAAGAACAAAAAAAAAAAAAAAAAAATGAAGAATAAAGAAAATAGCATCTGCGGCAGTCATCACTGGTGAGTTATGGGTCAATGATAACCAAGGACACAGTCAACTATGTTACCGGTCAGTTTGCCGAAATATTTCACACAGTTTTCGCAAACGCGCATGAACGACACAAACCGTATTTCGAGCAGCACCAGTACTAGTATACCTGGGTTTAATCAACATTGTCGATCAGTTCGTCGTAGTTATCACATTGCTAGGAAAAGATTTAATATTAATAAACTTCCGAGAAAAGACACCGCCCCTTAACATTAAGCAGAGATTATAAACGCACAATGAATCGGTACATCAATAAATTTTAACGTGAGCATGCAAATCCCGAAACAGTATTGAAATTTTCTTAATAATGTTAATGTAAAATCAAACACGAAGTGTCCAACGTCGAAGTTTTATGATCACTTCCAGGAACTAAACAAAGCTGATAAATCAACCTGCCCAATGATATGATTTGTGACGAGGACGACGATATACAAAACGCAAAATGTAGCCGAACAAAAAAATCTAAAAATGCACCAATTCACTTAATACGGGAATGTGCATTTTCTAAATGAACATTTTAGACCTACAAAACATTTATTTATGCCTCTTTATATATGTCTATTTAACTCAGTCTAAGACACTGAGACTTTACCGGACTCTAGGTCTTTCGGCAACATTGCCCACGTTAAAAATATAAGGGCGACACATTATTATCAATAAATTATCGACTTTGCTGTATAGCAATTGCTTGTTTGATATCTATGAACCTTTTGTAAGTATAGCTGTTTTGTGGACTTTTGTTTGTAATACCCGCCTTCTATTTGAAAGATTAACATTCAGTTCTTCCGTATACTGTTTAACTTAAGGACCGGTATGAACATCGCTTTAGTGTTTGCGGTATCGCCCCTTTACACACACATGAGTATCACAAATAAATTTAAACTTACAATATCTCCCTTGAAGTTATATTCTGCTTTCTTCTGTACTGATTCCCTATTCTATTAATAACTTTAGAGCTATGTTGCCGTCGGTATTGGTCAGATCTATAAATTTGTTTTCTGCCGCTTCCGTTAATATAATCTAAGAGTTAGATTATCTCCTATCAAATTGCCAATTCTTAGAAAATATCCCAATCATTTCAAAAGAAGTGGAATGTATCCTAGTATTTCTAAGGTGTAGGTGCTGTTCGCATTTACGCACTAGGTCCACCGTTTCTTCTTTCGGCCCCCGCCCATCGGGGCTTAAAGAAATATATGGGCTGCATGATGCGTCCACGCAGACCTGAAACCGACCCGCACACGAGTACTGGTAAACCACTTAGAGGATCCAAACCTGCCCAGCCAAAGCGGTGCGAATCGACCCATTCATGCCTGTAAAACCCTGTAGGTTTCATTGGGGGTGGGGGGGGCAGGGCTTGGGATGTCATTTCATCTCAATGTCGGGTAAAAGTCCCACGAAATTGGAAGCAACGTCTCCAAAATGACCTTTACAGTGTTGACGGGGACATTAAACTACAAATCAAACAACCAAACAAATCTACCGTTTCATCATCTGTAAACGGAACACGCTTTTCTGTAGTTAACATGTCCGATTTGACATATAAGTCGTCGGATACAATATATGTAATAACCTAACCGACTGCAAATTGGAAAATGCAGTACGTCGGCCAAACTAATCGCATGTTAAAAACAAGATTTAACAAACACTATCGTAGAATGAGTAAAACAGAAGCGGATGCAATGATCAGAAATCGATACAACTAAACCACAGCTCCTATCAGAGACACCAAAGGGAAAGAAACACAAACATGAAACACTAGACCATAATGGAAACATCAATAGCGGAAAGCCAAAAGGACAGTTACTTTCCCACAAAATGGCCAATAGGCTGTCCAAAATAAAATAATATAAGCGACACAAACACCCAAAGAAAAACCATAACCAAAATAAACCGCGACAGAAGAACCTCCTTGGAACGGTTAGCGGAAACGAATTCCACTGGGGGCGGGGGGGGGGGGGGGGCTTAAACTAACTCCACGCGGCCACAATCCCCACACCCTTACTTCCGTTACGATTGAGACAAATAATTTGTTCAGTCCGTAGGAAGGCCTCCTAACTCATCAGTGCAACATCTCCGTGAACACAAAAATCAAACAACCACAGAGATGAAAGAACGGTTAGGACTCAACAGCAAGAAACCACTGAAATGCCGGAGCAAAATAAAACCAACAGTTAGACTCCGATGGGCCCGACCTGAGACACAGCATCAGGTACCAACCAACATAAGCCTTTACGCTGGAACCGTCATAGAGTCTGAGGCCCGACCCACCGGCGTGTAATTAAAGAGTGAAGCAAAGTTCTGGGGGTAAATTTGGCTGATCAAACCATCGAAATAGATATTATCAATATTCAATAAATCACCCAAATATCTAGAAATGGAGCTAAAAGCTTCAATGATTTCAGACTGGTATTCAGCTGAAAGGCACATCATGAAGTCTCTCTCATAACAAAACAAAAACAGATCAGCCACAAGTGGTGCGCAAGTAATACCCATCGGAATACCCACAACTTGTCTAAACAAGTTAGTACCAAATCTTATGTAAATATTGTCAAGTAGAAAGGTGAAAGCTTCACACACTTCTGACCTGACCATAAAGTATAATTTTTATGTTCTTCAGAAGTGAAAAAAGCATTTCTTACATTACATGCGAGATAGAGGGAGTCTTCCCTATGAAATGTCCATTCAATTAAGTCATTACTGTTTTCTTTTACAAGATAATGAGGAAGTGTAGTGAAAGGGTGGAAAAATCATTAGTAGACAGACTTGAAGCACGAAAACGACTTATTTAAAACTTCATTAGATTTTTTTATAGACAAAAACAGATTTCTACCTGATCTTTCGAATACTTTGTCGCAATACTTTATCACATGTTGTTTGATGGCAGTAAAACATGAAGTTAATAATTTGGTGAGTTCAGTGGTGGTACAAGAGCTTGAATTTGCACTAAGCCATGCTTTGTATGGTCTTTTATGAAGTTTAGGTAACCAATATAACGCAGGAAGCCTGTCTTGGCCTTTTGTAACACAGACAGCAAACTTGGTGGCTGAATGACAAATGTGGTCATCAACTAAAGCCCTTTCTAAAGCTAAAGGCTGAAGTGCATAGGCCTTAGTACCATCAAGTTCTTGCTGAAGAGTGTTAACATAATGAAGCCGTCAAACAACGACCACATTGTTAGCGGCCTTATCAGCTGGAGCCAAAACAAACTTCCGATGGAATTCTTGAATACCTAGATTAAGGTGACGTAAAGACGTCTTAGGTTTAGGAGGTAATAAGTTCGTTTTTTGCGAATAAAAAGAAATGCGTTTGTTCACTAATTTCAGAATGCTAAGTTTCCATTCTTTAAGAACTTTATGCTCAACATACTCTCATGTACACCATCGATTACCAAATTCATTCAAGGCAGCAGCGATTTCATCTCTACATTTATTTAAATCGATTTTAGAATGAAATCGATATTTTGGTCCTTTAGAAATTATATTACGTATCCTAGAATCAGGAATAATTTTTTAACTTGCCTGTAATAATATGACCAGCAGCAGGATAGCAATACACTGAATTTTTGCAATCACATGCATTAGGAGTGTTAGTGTCAATATCAAGATCAGAAACAAGTTTATTGAAATTAAAAATGATAGATCTAACAGGTTTATTGTATTTATAGCAAATTATGGGATTTTCAGTATTTTGAAAATAAGCAGGACTGGATGAAATAACCGAACTGTCCCGGAAGATACTAGGTCTTCCTTCCTTTCTACTGATACTGCGTCGGTCACATTTGACCATTACCGCAGGTATACATTACATACACTCCAGGTTTGCAGGATGAAAGCCTACACAGTAATCATGTGATTACGGTAGGAATCTTTAACCTGCACAGGGGATGGTTCTCCCTGCAGTGGGCCTCCAATTAACGTCCCGACCCGAAGGACGGTACACTTTATGACATTCATCCCTGCAAATGATGCCAATTGAACGCGTTCGGACACCGAAATTTTATCGCCGTAGCCGGGGATCGAACCCGGGACCTCTAGCATCAGAGGCAAGTGCACTTACCACTGAGCTATCACGCCCCCTAAATCTATAAAATCCATACCCTTATTAATGAAGGATATTTTGATATAATGATGCTTGTGATTAATTTCAGAATCGATGAAAGGACGAAGAGCATGCTGAGTATTACCTCTAGTTAAAAGAGCAGCGTCGTATAACTGATTAGAACGCTCGTAGGTTTTATTCGCCTTTGTATCCAGAATCGTAATACAGAAATTGGTAATGAACTTAGAAAAGCAAGCTTTGAGTGGCGTCCATGATTCAGTAATATTATGGACAGTCACTTCAGTCTGGTATTATTTCTTTTAAAAACACGTAATTTACGTTTACAATTACCATTTCTTCTGGTGCCGTGCGATCTAGTTTTACGCTTTCGACAGTTCAGAAGCGATAAAATATCAAAAGTAGAAGTAAAACAAAGATCAGGAATTGATACAATTAACTTACTCCACCCATAAAAGACACCAAAGGGAAAGAAATACAAACATTAAGCGACCAGACCATAATGGAAACCTAAACAAAGGAACGCCGTAAGGACAGTTACTTTCCCACAAAATGGCCATATGGACATCCAAAACCAAAAGACACAAATGATACACACAGTAAGTAACAAACAACAACATAAATCAATCGCCACAGAAGAGCCGCCTTGGAACGGTCAGTGGAAGATTTCCACCGAGGGGCTTAAATCAATTTTACGTGGCCACAATCCTCGCCCTTACTTCCGTCGCGATTTAGACAAATAATTTGTTCAGTCCGCATGAAGGCCTCCTAACTCATCAGTGCAACATGTCCGTGAACACAAAAATAAAAGAACCACAGAGATGAGACAACGGTGAGGACTCGACAGCAAGAAACCACTGAAATGCTGGAGCAAAAGAAAACCAACAGTTAGACTCTGATGAGCCCGACCAGAGACAGAGCATCAGGCACCAACTAACATTATTTCTCTAATTTTCAATAAGCCTTTACGTTGGAGCCGTCATAGAATCTGAGGCCTGACCCACCGGCGTGCAATTAAAGAGGGAAGCAAAGTTGCCAACCGTGATTGGGTTAACTACCATGCATGCAGTCTGTCGTATAATATCCATGTTGTACCCAATCTTTTTATATCGAAGAATGATTTTACGAAATTGGGTGCTGAAGTCATTGCGGTTATATATTTTTCTGAATTTATATACAAAGTCACCATAAAATTCGGATTCCGATAGACCTTGTTGCAGAAGAGATTTAAGTCCAATATTGAATTTTAAAATTAAATCAGAATGGCGTCTATAAAATTTTGAAAAGGCTTTGCGTAGTTTATGGTACCGATAACCCTGATTAAGGAGTTTAGCCGTTAATAATTTATTACGAGTGTTGAAGTCAGTTACATGACTACACACTCTAGCAAATCGAATTAATTGCGAAATATAAACGCCATAGGATGGCGCACGAGGAACATCACCATCCAAAAAAGGAAAATTTACAATCTCAAAATCAAAGTCATCGCGTTTATCATAAATTTTGCACGAAACAAAGTCGGGCATTTTAGATATATTACCCTCATGATAAATGTTGTCATTAAAGCCAAATGGAAAAGGTGTCGGTAATAATTTAATCCATTTTAATTCAGTTTTATGCCGTTTAATCATTTTAAACCTAGCTGTAGAATTTACTTCATAATAATTTTTTTCCACTGACTGTATAGATGAGTTTAGGCTGATTAACTTCCTTGGTTACGCTGCGCATGCGCAGTCTTGTGTGGCAAAAAGTAATCAATCGAGCCCGTGTGTGTACAGTAAACTACGGAAAACTAAGGGTTTTTAAGCATAGTGTTTGTCATTTCTTCCACAGCATTCATATACTTTTATACTGCAGTTCTGCGGCCCCGCACATCGGGGCTTGAAGAAATAGATGACCTGCACGCAGAGCTGAAACCGACCCGCACACGAGTACTAGTGAACCGCTTAGAGGATCTAAGCCTGCCCAGGCAAAGCGGTGCGAGTCGGACCGCCAATGCTTATAAACCCTATTGCTTTCATTGGGCGGCAGTGCTTGAGATGTCATTTCATCTCCATGACGGGTAAAAGTCCCATAAAATTGGAAACAACGTCTCCAAAATGGCCTTTACATTGTTGATGGGGATGTTAAACCTCAAATCAAAGAAACACAAACTGCAGTTCACAATCTTTTGAATCACAACAGTACTTAGCAGATACAATGTCCGAGTGTCCGAATTCTCCGATTTTATAGGTTATTATTATATTATACATGTGCATGCTATTTGTTGTTTGCTGTATGTTTTAAATGAATGCTTGTTTAATTCTCATACCCTGAGTTAGGGGGCCCTGAATAAATCTTTGACCTGACTTGACTTGCAGGAAAAAATGAGCAGTTAAGCAAAACATTACTGACAGAGTTTCAGAAGCGATACTTTGAAAAACCTGAACATGAAAGTAGATAGCACTTAGAGATTCGGGACGAATCTCATTAGGCCGTGGGGTGGGGGGAGGGAATATAAAAGGTCGAAGCAGTGGCTCGGTGTCTCATTCGGTAGTGTTTGTACGGTATACAAGAGGCCCTGGGTTCGCAGAGCTAAAACTGACCGCACATGAGTACTGGTAAACCACTATAAACCACACCTTTTTATTTGACGGCAAGGCTTGAGAAGTTATTTAATCTCAATGTGGGTATAGGAAGCAACGTCTCAAAAATGACCAAAATAGTGTTAACGGGGACGGGGATGTGTTTGTTTGTTTTGAGATTTAACGTCCCCTTCAACACTGTATAGGTCATTTTGGACACGTTGCTACCAATTCTATGGGACTTTTACCCGATAATGAGATGAAATGACATCTCAAGCCCTGTCGCCCAATGAAACCAATAGGGTTTATAAACATGGACGGTCCGATTCGCACCGTTTTGCCTGGGCTGACTTAGATCCTCTAATTGGTTTACCAGTACTCGTGCGCGTTGGTTTCAGCTCTGCGTGGAAGCATCATGCAGTCCATCTATTTCTTCAAGCCTCGATGGGCGGGGGCCGCGGGCACGGTGAATTTCAATATTCAAACAACTTGTTACTTGTTGTTAACGATTGATCTATATCACCAACAGGTTGAATCCGTCAGGTTGGTAATCCTTCCATCCATCTTCACTGTCTTGCCCCCCGCCCATCGGAGCTTGTAGAAATAGATTGGGCTGCATGGTGCTTCTCAGCAGAACTGAAACTGACCACACATTAGTGCTAGTAAACCGCTTAGAAGGACTGAGATTGCCCAGGCAAAGTGATGTGAGTCAAACCCTCAAATGCATATATGCCTTTAGTTTCCATTAGGCGGCAGGGCTTGAGATGTCATTTCATCTCAGTTTCGGGTAAAAGTCCCACAAAACTAGAAACAACGTCTCCAAAATGATAGTGTTGACGGAGACATTAAACCACAATTCAACCAACCAACGAATCACCTTTACTGTCGCATCGTATGTCTTGCGATTAGCGCAACATGACGCGACCATTGTCAGTTAATTATTAATTGTTTTGGGTTTAACGACACGTCAACCCATGTGGGTAATTTTGTCTCGTCTCACACAGAAAGGGAGAAAAATATATAGAAGAAATCATAGGTTAAAGTAAAGGACAGAGGAGAAAGAGGAAAATGAATGGAAGTGTAGAAACAGAAGGAAAAAGAGCACTCCCCTCTATCCTTACCTGCTGTAAGGATAGCAGGTCTTTCCCAATTGTCATCCATTATCAGTTGGACGCCACAGTGACGCAAGTCATACGTCACCTTTACCTTATGCTCTATTTAAAATTGTCAAATTAAAAGAAATTAATAACTGCTATCGGATCAGTCTGAACAACGGTTATTTTTTGCCACACAAAACTGCGCATGCGCAAAAATACGGAATCGTGGGATAGCATTTCCTTAGCGACCGGTGGCGTCCTAAACTCATCTATAGAAATATATTTTATAGAATGATCTGTACGTCTGAAATGACGGTACAAGAAAATGTCAGTTTTTAGGCTTACTCATTCTACGATAGTGTTCGTTAAATCGTATTTTTAACATGCGATTAGTTTGCCCGACATACTGCATATGACAATTTGCAGTATGTCAGGTTATCACATATATAAAATCCGTAGACTTACATGTCAAATCGGACATATTAACTACAGAAAAAACGTCCACCGTTTACAGACGAAGAAACGGTAGACGCGGTGCATTAATGTGAACAGCACCTGCGCCACTTAGCATTGCACGTGGAAATACTAGGATACATTCCACTTCTTTTGAAAGGATTGCCTATTCGAAATTTGCAAAATTGCAGTACGTTTCCTCTGGCTTTCTTTGCCGGATCATTACAGGGTCACTGATGAGGCTTTATTAGCCGAAACTACGTAGTATGGCCCATCTTCTTTCTTATGAATGTTTTCATTGCTCTTAAAGGAACTCATTTTTGATTTTTATTTGCCTTCACTGCAGCTGGTGTTGTGCCGTGTGGCGGCCGTAAAACGTCTCTCTGTACATCAACCATAGTGCAGTTTATATTTTACCTTTGGTCCTTTGAGATCAACGTGAATATTCTGAGAAATCAGAAATAGATTATTGGTTTAGACTCATTCTAGACAGGTTTTTAATTATTTGGACTACATTTTGATTTATATCAGTCTTTGAATCGATTGCCTATTCGAAATTTGCAAAATTGCAGTACGTTTCCTCTGGCTTTCTTTGCCGGATCATTACAGGGTCACTGATGAGGCTTTATTAGCCGAAACTACGTAGTATGGCCCATCTTCTTTCTTATGAATGTTTTCATTGCTCTTAAAGGAACTCATTTTTGATTTTTATTTGCCTTCACTGCAGCTGGTGTTGTGCGGTGTGGCGGTCGTAAAACGTCTCTCCGTACATCAACCATAGTGCAGTTTATATTTTACCTTTGGCCCTTTGAGATCATCGTGAATATTCTGAGAAATCAGAAATAAATTATTGGTTTAGACTCATTCTAGACAGGTTTTTAATTATTTGGACCCCGTTTTGATTTATATCAGTCTTTGAATCGACTGCCTATTCGAAATTTGCAAAATTGCAGTACGTTTCCTCTGGCTTTCTTTGCCGGATCATTACAGGGTCACTGATGAGGCTTTATTAGCCGAAAATACGTAGTATGGCCCATCTTCTTTCTTATGAATGTTTTCATTGCTCTGAAAGGAACTCATTTTTGATTTTTATTTGCCTTCACTGCAGCTGGTGTTGTGCCGTGTGGCGGCCGTAAAACGTCTCTCCGTACATCAACCATAGTGCAGTTTTGTTTTACCTTTGGTCCTTTGAGATCATCGTGAATATTCTGAGAAATCAGAAATAAATTATTTGTTTAGACTCATTCTAGACAGGTTTTTAATTATTTGGACCCCATTTTGATTTATATCAGTCTTTGAATCGACTGTCATTCGAAATTTGCAAAATTGCAGTACGTTTCCTCTGGCTTTCTTTGCCGGATCATTACAGGGTCACTGATGAGGCTTTATTAGCCGAAACTACATAGTATGGCCCATCTTCTTTCTTATGAATGTTTTCATTGCTCTTAAAGGAACTCATTTTTGATTTTTATTTGCCTTCACTGCAGCTGGTGTTGTGCCGTGTGGCGGCCGTAAAACGTCTCTCCGTACATCAACCATAGTGCAGTTTATATTTTACCTTTGGTCCTTTGAGATCATCGTGAATATTCTGAGAAATCAGAAATAAATTATTGGTTTAGACGCATTCTAGACAGGTTTTTAATTATTTGGACCCCATTTTGATTTATATCAGTCTTTGAATCGACTGCCTATTCGAAATTTGCAAAATTGCAGTACGTTTCCTCTGGCTTTCTTTGCCGGATCATTACAGGGTCACTGATGAGGCTTTATTAGCCGAAACTACGTAGTATGGCCCATCTCCATTCTTATGAATGTTTTCATTGCTCTTAAAGGAACTCATTTTTTATTTTTATTTGCCTTCACTGCAGCTGGTGTTGTGCGGTGTGGCGGCCGTAAAACGTCTCTCCGTACATCAACCATAGTGCAGTTTATATTTTACCTTTGGTCCTTTGAGATCATCGTGAATATTCTGAGAAATCAGAAATAAATTATTGGTTTAGACTCATTCTAGACAGGTTTTTAATTATTTGGACCCCATTTTGATTTATATCAGTCTTTGAATCGACTGGCTATTCGAAATTTGCAAAATTGCAGTACGTTTCCTCTGGCTTTCTTTGCCGGATCATTACAGGGTCACTTATGAGGCTTTATTAGCCGAAACTACGTAGTATGGCCCATCTTCTTTCTTATGAATGTTTTGATTGCTCTTAAAGGAACTCATTTTTGATTTTTATTTGCCTTCACTGCAGCTGGTGTTGTGCCGTGTGGCGGCCGTAAAACGTCCCCCCCCGTACATCAACCATAGTGCAGTTTATATTTTACCTTTGGTCCTTTGAGATCATCGTGAATATTCTGAGAAATCAGAAATAAATTATTTGTTTAGACTCATTCTAGACAGGTTTTTAATTATTTGGACCGCATTTTGATTTATATCAGTCTTTGACGCGAGGATTGTGGCCACGTAAAATCGATTTAAGCCCCCCGGTGGAAATCTTCCACTGACCGTTCCAAGGCGGCTCTTCTGTGGCGATTTATTTATGCTGTTGTTTGTTGCTTATTGTGTGTATACCTTGTGTCTTTTAATTTTTGATGGCCATATGGCCATTTTGTGGGAAAGTAACTGTCCTTATGGCCTTCCTTTGTTTAGGTTTCCATTATGGTCTGGTCGCTTAATGTTTGTATTTCTTTCCCTTTGGTGTCTTTTATGGGTGGAGTAAGTTAATTGTATCAATTCCTGATCTTTGTTTTACTTCTACTTTGAATCGACTGCCTATTCGAAATTTGAAAAATTGCAGTACGTTTCCTCTGGCTTTATTTGCCGGATGATTACAGAGTCACTGATGAGGCTTTATTAGCCGAAACTACGTAGTATGGCCCATCTTCTTTCTTATGAATGTTTTCATTGCTCTTAAAGGAACTCACTTTTGATTTCTATTTGCCTTCACTGCAGCTGGTGTTGTGCCGTGTGGCGGCCGTAAAACGTCTCTCTGTACATCAACCATAGTGCAGTTTATATTTTACCTTTGGTCCTTTGAGATCATCGTGAATATTCTGAGAAATCAGAAATAAATTATTGGTTTAGACTCATTCTAGACAGGTTTTTAATTATTTGGACCCCATTTTGATTTATATCAGTCTTTGAATCGACTGGCTATTCGAAATTTGCAAAATTGCAGTACGTTTCCTCTGGCTTTCTTTGCCGGATCATTACAGGGTCACTGATGAGGCTTTATTAGCCGAAACTACGTAGTATGGCCCATCTTCTTTCTTATGAATGTTTTGATTGCTCTTAAAGGAACTCATTTTTGATTTTTATTTGCCTTCACTGCAGCTGGTGTTGTGCCGTGTTGCGGCCGTAAAACGTCCCCCCCCGTACATCAACCATAGTGCAGTTTATATTTTACCTTTGGTCCTTTGAGATCATCGTGAATATTCTGAGAAATCAGAAATAAATTATTTGTTTAGACTCATTCTAGACAGGTTTTTAATTATTTGGACCGCATTTTGATTTATATCAGTCTTTGACGCGAGGATTGTGGCCACGTAAAATCGATTTAAGCCCCCCGGTGGAAATCTTCCACTGACCGTTCCAAGGCGGCTCTTCTGTGGCGATTTATTTATGGTGTTGTTTGTTGCTTATTGTGTGTATACCTTGTGTCTTTTAATTTTTGATGGCCATATGGCCATTTTGTGGGAAAGTAACTGTCCTTATGGCCTTCCTTTGTTTAGGTTTCCATTATGGTCTGGTCGCTTAATGTTTGTATTTCTTTCCCTTTGGTGTCTTTTATGGGTGGAGTAAGTTAATTGTATCAATTCCTGATCTTTGTTTTACTTCTACTTTGAATCGACTGCCTATTCGAAATTTGAAAAATTGCAGTACGTTTCCTCTGGCTTTATTTGCCGGATGATTACAGGGTCACTGATGAGGCTTTATTAGCCGAAACTACGTAGTATGGCCCATTTTCTTTCTTATGAATGTTTTCATTGCTCTTAAAGGAACTCACTTTTGATTTCTATTTGCCTTCACTGCAGCTGGTGTTGTGCCGTGTGGCGGCCGTAAAACGTCTCTCTGTACATCAACCATAGTGCAGTTTATATTTTACCTTTGGTCCTTTGAGATCATCGTGAATATTCTGAGAAATCAGAAATAAATTATTGGTTTAGACTCATTCTAGACAGGTTTTTAATTATTTGGACTACATTTTGATTTATATCAGTCTTTGAATCGACTGCCTATTCGAAATTTGCAAAATTGCAGTACGTTTCCTCTGGCTTTCTTTGCCGGATCATTACAGGGTCACTGATGAGGCTTTATTCGCCGAAACTACGTAGTATGACCCATCTTCTTTCTTATGAATGTTTTCATTGCTCTTAAAGGAACTCATTTTTGATTTTTATTTGCCTTCACTGCAGCTGGTGTTGTGCCGTGTGGCGGCCGTAAAACGTCTCTCCGTACATCAACCATAGTGCAGTTTATATTTTACCTTTGGTCCTTTGAGATCATCGTGAATATTCTGTGAAATCAGAAATAAATTATTGGTTTAGACTCATTCTAGACAGGTTTTTAATTATTTGGACCCCATTTTGATTTATATCAGTCTTTGAATCGATTGCCTATTCGAAATTTGCAAAATTGCAGTACGTTTCCTCTGGCTTTCTTTGCCGGATCATTACAGGGTCACTGATGAGGCTTTATTAGCCGAAACTACGTAGTATGGCCCATCTCCATTCTTATGAATGTTTTCATTGCTCTTAAAGGAACTCATTTTTTATTTTAATTTGCCTTCACTGCAGCTGGTGTTGTGCCGTGTGGCGGCCGTAAAACGTCTCTCCGTACATCAACCATAGTGCAGTTTATATTTTACATTTGGTCCTTTGAGATCATCGTGAATATTCTGAGAAATCAGAAATAAATTATTGGTTTAGACGCATTCTAGACAGGTTTTTAATTATTTGGACCCCATTTTGATTTATATCAGTCTTTGAATCGACTGGCTATTCGGATTTTGCAAAATTGCAGTACGTTTCCTCTGGCTTTCTTTGCCGGATCATTACAGGGTCACTGATGAGGCTTTATTAGCCGAAACTACGTAGTATGGCCCATCTTCTTTCTTATGAATGTTTTCATTGCTCTTAAAGGAACTCATTTTTGATTTTTATTTGCCTTCACTGCAGCTGGTGTTGTGCCGTGTGGCGGCCGTAAAACGTCCCCCCCCGTACATCAACCATAGTGCAGTTTATATTTTACCTTTGGTCCTTTGAGATCATCGTGAATATTCTGAGAAATCAGAAATAAATTATTTGTTTAGACTCATTCTAGACAGGTTTTTAATTATTTGGACCCCATTTTGATTTATATCAGTCTTTGACGCGAGGATTGTGGCCACGTAAAATCGATTTAAGCCCCCCGGTGGAAATCTTCCACTGACCGTTCCAAGGCGGCTCTTCTGTGGCGATTTATTTATGTTGTTGTTTGTTGCTTATTGTGTGTATACCTTGTGTCTTTTAATTTTTGATGGCCATATGGCCATTTTGTGGGAAAGTAACTGTCCTTATGGCCTTCTTTTGTTTAGGTTTCCATTATGGTCTGGTCGCTTAATGTTTGTATTTCTTTCCCTTTGGTGTCTTTTATGGGTGGAGTAAGTTAATTGTATCAATTCCTGATCTTTGTTTTAGTTCTACTTTGAATCGACTGCCTATTCGAAATTTGCAAAATTGCAGTACGTTTCCTCTGGCTTTCTTTGCCGGATCATTACAGGGTCACTGATGAGGCTTTATTAGCCGAAACTACGTAGTATGGCCCATCTTCTTTCTTATGAATGTTTTCATTGCTCTTAAAGGAACTCACTTTTGATTTCTATTTGCCTTCACTGCAGCTGGTGTTGTGCCGTGTGGCGGCCGTAAAACGTCTCTCCGTACATCAACCATAGTGCAGTTTATATTTTACCTTTGGTCCTTTGAGATCATCGTGAATATTCTGAGAAATCAGAAATAAATTATTGGTTTAGACTCATTCTAGACAGGTTTTTAATTATTTGGACCCCATTTTGATTTATATCAGTCTTTGAATCGACTGCCTATTCGAAATTCGCAAAATTGCAGTACGTTTCCTCTGGCTTTCTTTGCCGGATCATTACAGGGTCACTGATGAGGCTTTATTCGCCGAAACTACGTAGTATGACCCATCTTCTTTCTTATGAATGTTTTCATTGCTCTTAAAGGAAGTCATTTTTGATTTTTATTTGCCTTCACTGCAACTGGTGTTGTGCCGTGTGGCGGCCGTAAAACGTCTCTCCGTACATCAACCATAGTGCAGTTTATATTTTACCTTTGTCCTTTGAGATCATCGTGAATATTCTGAGAAATCAGAAATAAATTATTGGTTTAGACTCATTCTAGACAGGTTTTTAATTATTTGGACCCCATTTTGATTTGAATCGATTGCCTATTCGAAATTTGCAAAATTGCAGTACGTTTCCTCTGGCTTTCTTTGCCGGATCATTACAGGGTCACTGATGAGGCTTTATTAGCCGAAACTACGTAGTATGGCCCATCTCCATTCTTATGAATGTTTTCATTGCTCTTAAAGGAACTCATTTTTGATTTTTATTTGCCTTCACTGCAGCTGGTGTTGTGCCGTGTGGCGGCCGTAAAACGTCTCTCCGTACATCAACCATAGTGCAGTTTATATTTTACATTTGGTCGTTTGAGATCATCGTGAATATTCTGAGAAATCAGAAATAAATTATTGGTTTAGACTCATTCTAGACAGGTTTTTAATTATTTGGACCCCATTTTGATTTATATCAGTCTTTGAATCGACTGCCTATTCGAAATTTGCAAAATTGCAGTACGTTTCCTCTTGCTTTCTTTGCCGGATCATAACAGGGTCACTGATGAGCCTTTATTAGCCGAAACTACGTAGTTTGGCCCATCTTCTTTCTTATGAATGTTTTCATTGCTCTTAAAGGAACTCATTTTTGATTTTTATTTGCCTTCACTGCAGCTGGTGTTGTGCCGTGTGGCGGCCGTAAAACGTCTCTCCGTACATCAACCATAGTGCAGTTTTGTTTTACCTTTGGTCCTTTGAGATCATCGTGAATATTCTGAGAAATCAGAAATAAATTATTTGTTTAGACTCATTCTAGACAGGTTTTTAATTATTTGGACCCCATTTTTATTTTAATATCAGTCTTTGAATCGACTGCCTATTCGAAATTTGCAAAATTGCAGTACGTTTCCTCTGGCTTTCTTTGCCGGATCATTACAGGGTCACTGATGAGGCTTTATTAGCCGAAACTACGTAGTATGGCCCATCTCCATTCTTATGAATGTTTTCATTGCTCTTAAAGGAACTCATTTTTGATTTTTATTTGCCTTCACTGCAGCTGGTGTTGTGCGGTGTGGCGGCAGTAAAACGTCTCTCCGTACATCAACCATAGTGCAGTTTATATTTTACCTTAGGTCCTTTGAGATCATCGTGAATATTCTGAGAAATCAGAAATAAATTATTGGTTTAGACTCATTCTAGACATGTTTTTAATTATTTGGACCCCATTTTGATTTATATCAGTCTTTGAATCGACTGCCTATTCGAAATTTGCAAAATTGCAGTACGTTTCCTCTTGCTTTCTTTGCCGGATCATTACAGGGTCACTGATGAGGCTTTATTAGCCGAAACTACGTAGTTTGGCCCATCTTCTTTCTTATGAATGTTTTCATTGCTCTTAAAGGAACTCATTTTTGATTTTTATTTGCCTTCACTGCAGCTGGTGTTGTGCCGTGTGGCGGCCGTAAAACGTCTCTCCGTACATCAACCATAGTGCAGTTTTGTTTTACCTTTGGTCCTTTGAGATCATCGTGAATATTCTGAGAAATCAGAAATAAATTATTGGTTTAGACTCATTCTAGACAGGTTTTTAATTATTTGGACCCCATTTTAATTTATATCAGTCTTTGAATCGACTGTCATTCGAAATTTGCAAAATTGCATTACGTTTCCTCTGGCTTTCTTTGCCGGATCATTACAGGGTCACTGATGAGGCTTTATTAGCCGAAACTACATAGTATGGCCAATCTTCTTTCTTATGACTGTTTTCATTGCTCTTAAAGGAACTCATTTTTGATTTTTATTTGCCTTCACTGCAGCTGGTGTTGTGCCGTGTGGCGGCCGTAAAACGTCTCTCTGTACATCAACCATAGTGCAGTTTATATTTTACCTTTGGTCCTTTGAGATCATCGTGAATATTCTGAGAAATCAGAAATAAATTATTGGTTTAGACGCATTCTAGACAGGTTTTTAATTATTTGGACCCCATTTTGATTTATATCAGTCTTTGAATCGACTGCCTATTCGAAATTTGCAAAATTGCAGTACGTTACCTCTGGCTTTCTTTGCCGGATCATTACAGGGTCACTGATGAGGCTTTATTAGCCGAAACTACGTAGTATGGCCCATCTCCATTCTTATGAATGTTTTGATTGCTCTTAAAGGAACTCATTTTTGATTTTTATTTGCCTTCACTGCAGCTGGTGTTGTGCGGTGTGGCGGCCGTAAAACGTCTCTCCGTACATCAACCATAGTGCAGTTTATATTTTACCTTTGGTCCTTTGAGATCATCGTGAATATTCTGAGAAATCAGAAATAAATTATTGGTTTAGACTCATTCTAGACAGGTTTTTAATTATTTGGACCCCATTTTGATTTATATCAGTCTTTGAATTGACTGCCTATTCGAAATTTGCAAAATTGCAGAACGTTTCCTCTGGCTTTCTTTGCCGGATCATTACAGGGTCACTGATGAGGCTTTATTAGCCGAAACTACGTAGTATGGCCCATCTTCTTTCTTATGAATGTTTTGATTGCTCTTAAAGGAACTCATTTTTGATTTTTATTTGCCTTCACTGCAGCTGGTGTTGTGCCGTGTGGCGGCCGTAAAACGTCTCCCCGTACATCAACCATAGTGCAGTTTATATTTTACCTTTGGTCCTTTGAGATCATCGTGAATATTCTGAGAAATCAGAAATAAATTATTGGTTTAGACTCATTCTAGACAGGTTTTTAATTATTTGGACCCCATTTTGATTTATATCAGTCTTTGAATCGACTGCCTATTCGAAATTTGCAAAATTGCAGTACGTTTCCTCTGGCTTTCTTTGCCGGATCATTACAGGGTCACTGATGAGGCTTTATTAGCCGAAACTACGTAGTATGGCCCATCTTCTTTCGTATGAATGTTTTGATTGCTCTTAAAGGAACTCATTTTTGATTTTTATTTGCCTTCACTGCAGCTGGTGTTGTGCCGTGTGGCGGCCGTAAAACGTCTCTCCGTACATCAACCATAGTGCAGTTTATATTTTACATTTGATCCTTTGAGATCATCGTGAATATTCTGAGAAATCAGTAATAAATTATTGGTTTAGACTCATTCTAGACAGGTTTTTAATTATTTGGACCCCATTTTGATTTATATCAGTCTTTGAATCGACTGCCTATTCGAAATTTGCAAAATTGCAGTACGTTTCCTCTGGCTTTCTTTGCCGGATCATTACAGGGTCACTGATGAGGCTTTATTAGCCGAAACTACGTAGTTTGGCCCATCTTCTTTCTTATGAATGTTTTCATTGCTCTTAAAGGAACTCATTTTTGATTTTTATTTGCCTTCACTGCAGCTGGTGTTGTGCCGTGTGGCGGCCGTAAAACGTCTCTCCGTACATCAACCATATTGCAGTTTTGTTTTACCTTTGGTCCTTTGAGATCATCGTGAATATTCTGAGAAATCAGAAATAAATTATTGGTTTAGACTCATTCTAGACAGGTTGTTGCACTGATGAGTTAGGAGGCCTTCATGCGGGCTGGGCGGGTTGTTTGTCTAAATCGCGGCGGAGGTGGGGGCGAGGATTGTGGCCACGTAAAATCGATTTAAGCCCCCCAGTGGAAATCTTCCACTGACCGTTCCAGGGCGGATCTTCTGTGGCGATTTGTTTATGTTGTTGTTTGTTACTTAGTGTGTGTATCACTTGTGTCTTTTAATTTTGGATGGCCATATGGCCATTTTGTGGGAAAGTAACTGTCCTTATGGCCTTCTTTTGTTTAGGTTTCCGTTGTGGTCTGGTCGCTTAATGTTTGTATTTCTTTCCCTTTGGTGTCTTTTATGGGTGGAGTAAGTTAATTGTATCAATTCCTGATCTTTGTTTTACTTGTACTTTTAATTATTTGGACCCCATTTTAATTTATATCAGTGTTTGAATCGACTGTCATTCGAAATTTGCAAAATTGCAGTACGTTTCCTCTGGCTTTCTTTGCCGGATCATTACAGGGTCACTGATGAGGCTTTATTAGCCGAAACTACATAGTATGGCCCATCTTCTTTCTTATGACTGTTTTCATTGCTCTTAAAGGAACTCATTTTTGATTTTTAATTTGCCTTCACTGCAGCTGGTGTTGTGCCGTGTGGCGGCCGTAAAACGTCTCTCTGTACATCAACCATAGTGCAGTTTATATTTTACCTTTGGTCCTTTGAGATCATCGTGAATATTCTGAGAAATCAGAAATAAATTATTGGTTTAGACGCATTCTAGACAGGTTTTTAATTATTTGGACCCCATTTTGATTTATATCAGTCTTTGAATCGACTGCCTATTCGAAATTTGCAAAATTGCAGTACGTTTCCTCTGGCTTTCTTTGCCGGATCATTACAGGGTCACTGATGAGGCTTTATTAGCCGAAACTACGTAGTATGGCCCATCTCCATTCTTATGAATGTTTTGATTGCTCTTAAAGGAACTCAGTTTTGATTTTTATTTGCCTTCACTGCAGCTGGTGTTGTGCGGTGTGGCGGCCGTAAAACGTCTCTCCGTACATCAACCATAGTGCAGTTTATATTTTACCTTTGGTCCTTTGAGATCATCGTGAATATTCTGAGAAATCAGAAATAAATTATTGGTTTAGACTCATTCTAGACAGGTTTTTAATTATTTGGACCCCATTTTGATTTATATCAGTCTTTGAATCGACTGCCTATTCGAAATTTGCAAAATTGCAGAACGTTTCCTCTGGCTTTCTTTGCCGGATCATTACAGGGTCACTGATGAGGCTTTATTAGCCGAAACTACGTAGTATGGCCCATCTTCTTTCTTATGAATGTTTTGATTGCTCTTAAAGGAACTCATTTTTGATTTTTATTTGCCTTCACTGCAGCTGGTGTTGTGCCGTGTGGCGGCCGTAAAACGTCTCCCCGTACATCAACCATAGTGCAGTTTATATTTTACCTTTGGTCCTTTGAGATCATCGTGAATATTCTGAGAAATCAGAAATAAATTATTGGTTTAGACTCATTCTAGACAGGTTTTTAATTATTTGGACCCCATTTTGATTTATATCAGTCTTTGAATCGACTGCCTATTCGAAATTTGCAAAATTGCAGTACGTTTCCTCTGGCTTTCTTTGCCGGATCATTACAGGGTCACTGATGAGGCTTTATTAGCCGAAACTACGTAGTATGGCCCATCTTCTTTCGTATGAATGTTTTGATTGCTCTTAAAGGAACTCATTTTTGATTTTTATTTGCCTTCACTGCAGCTGGTGTTGTGCCGTGTGGCGGCCGTAAAACGTCTCTCCGTACATCAACCATAGTGCAGTTTATATTTTACCTTTGGTCCTTTGAGATCATCGTGAATATTCTGAGAAATCAGAAATAAATTATTGGTTTAGACTCATTCTAGACAGGTTTTTAATTATTTGGACCCCATTTTTATTTTAATATCAGTCTTTGAATCGACTGCCTATTCGAAATTTGCAAAATTGCAGTACGTTTCCTCTGGCTTTCTTTGCCGGATCATTACAGGGTCACTGATGAGGCTTTATTAGCCGAAACTACGTAGTATGGCCCATCTCCATTCTTATGAATGTTTTCATTGCTCTTAAAGGAACTCATTTTTGATTTTTATTTGCCTTCACTGCAGCTGGTGTTGTGCGGTGTGGCGGCAGTAAAACGTCTCTCCGTACATCAACCATAGTGCAGTTTATATTTTACCTTTGGTCCTTTGAGATCATCGTGAATATTCTGAGAAATCAGAAATAAATTATTGGTTTAGACTCATTCTAGACATGTTTTTAATTATTTGGACCCCATTTTGATTTATATCAGTCTTTTAATCGACTGCCTATTCGAAGTTTGCAAAATTGCAGAACGTTTCCTCTGGCTTTCTTTGCCGGATCATTACAGGGTCACTGATGAGGCTTTATTAGCCGAAACTACGTAGTATGGCCCATCTTCTTTCTTATGAATGTTTTGATTGCTCTTAAAGGAACTCATTTTTGATTTTTATTTGCCTTCACTGCAGCTGGTGTTGTGCCGTGTGGCGGCCGTAAAACGTCTCCCCGTACATCAACCATAGTGCAGTTTATATTTTACCTTTGGTCCTTTGAGATCATCGTGAATATTCTGAGAAATCAGAAATAAATTATTGGTTTAGACTCATTCTAGACAGGTTTTTAATTATTTGGACCCCATTTTGATTTATATCAGTCTTTGAATCGACTGCCTATTCGAAATTTGCAAAATTGCAGTACGTTTCCTCTGGCTTTCTTTGCCGGATCATTACAGGGTCACTGATGAGGCTTTATTAGCCGAAACTACGTAGTATGGCCCATCTTCTTTCGTATGAATGTTTTGATTGCTCTTAAAGGAACTCATTTTTGATTTTTATTTGCCTTCACTGCAGCTGGTGTTGTGCCGTGTGGCGGCCGTAAAACGTCTCCCCGTACATCAACCATAGTGCAGTTTATATTTTACCTTTGGTCCTTTGAGATCATCGTGAATATTCTGAGAAATCAGAAATAAATTATTTGTTTAGACTCATTCTAGACAGGTTTTTAATTATTTGGACCCCATTTTGATTTATATCAGTCTTTGACGCGAGGATTGTGGCCACGTAAAATCGATTTAAGCCCCCCCGGTGGAAATCTTCCACTGACCGTTCCAAGGCGGCTCTTCTGTGGCGATTTATTTATGTTGTTGTTTGTTGCTTATTGTGTGTATACCTTGTGTCTTTTAATTTTTGATGGCCATATGGCCATTTTGTGGGAAAGTAACTGTCCTTATGGCCTTCCTTTGTTTAGGTTTCCATTATGGTCTGGTCGCTTAATGTTTGTATTTCTTTTCCTTTGGTGTCTTTTATGGGTGGAGTAAGTTAATTGTATCAATTCCTGATCTTTGTTTTACTTCTACTTTGAATCGACTGCCTATTCGAAATTTGCAAAATTGCAGTACGTTTCCTCTGGCTTTCTTTGCCGGATGATTACAGGGTCACTGATGAGGCTTTATTAGCCGAAACTACGTAGTATGGCCCATCTTCTTTCTTATGAATGTTTTCATTGCTCTTAAAGGAACTCACTTTTGATTTCTATTTGCCTTCACTGCAGCTGGTGTTGTGCCGTGTGGCGGCCGTAAAACGTCTCTCCGTACATCAACCATAGTGCAGTTTATATTTTACCTTTGGTCCTTTGAGATCATCGTGAATATTCTGAGAAATCAGAAATAAATTATTGGTTTAGACTCATTCTAGACAGGTTTTTAATTATTTGGACCCCATTTTGATTTATATCAGTCTTTGAATCGAGTGCCTATTCGAAATTCGCAAAATTGCAGTACGTTTCCTCTGGCTTTCTTTGCCGGATCATTACAGGGTCACTGATGAGGCTTTATTAGCCGAAACTACGTAGTATGACCCATCATCTTTCTTATGAATGTTTTCATTGCTCTTAAAGGAACTCATTTTTGATTTTTAATTGGTTTATTTCCGAAGAATGGTCAATTTGATAGGAGATAATCTAACTCTCAGATTACTTTTAAAAAAATTAGTACTACCTGCTCCACGTAAATGAAAACAAATTTATGGGCCTCAATAATACCGACGGCAACATAGCACTAACATTATTAATAGAATCGAGAATCCGTACAGAAGAAGCAGAATGTAACCTAAGGGGAGATATTGTAATTTAAATTTATTTGTGATACTCATGTTTGTTTAAAGGGGGGTACCGTGCAAACGAAAGCGATATTCATACCGGTCATTAAGTTAAACAGTATACGGAAGTACTGTAAATCCTTCAAATAGAAGGCGCTTCAAAGAGAAGGCGGGTATAAAAAAGCCCACAAAACAGCTATGCCTATAAAAAGCCCATTGATATCAAACAAGCTATTGTTATACAATGATATACGAACATCGGTCCAATCAAGACCTTCAACAGGTATCAAAAGGATGTCAAATTAAGGAAAGATGAAAAGCAATTGTAACAGGAATCCCTGAGGATTGGAAAATTACAGCATTAAATGCATATACGCTGAGACCTTTTACAGTCACCACACGTCACAAACAATGCAAAATAGATGTGGAGGCAATGATCAGGAATCGATACAATTAACCCACAGCTCCCATCAGAGACACCAAAGGGAAAGGAACACAAACATGAAACAACAGACCCTAATGGAAACATCAATAGTGGAAAGCCAAAAGGACACAAAATGGCCAATAGGCTATCCAAAATAGAATAATATAAGCGACACAAACACCCAAAGACAAACAATGACAAAAATAAACCGCGACAGAAGAACCGCCCTGGAACGGTCAGCGGAAACGAATTCCACTGTGGGGCTTTAAAAGACTCCACGCGGCCACAATCCCCGTCCCCACTTCCCTCGCGATTAAGACAAATAATTTGTTCAGTCCGCATGAAGGCCTCCTAACTCATCAGTGCAACATCTCCGTGAACACAAAAATCAAACAGCCACAGAGATTAAACAACGGTGAGGACTCGACAGCAATAAACCACTGAATTGCTGGAGCAAAAGAAAACCAACAGTTAGACTCCGATGGGCCCGACCAGAGACAGAGCATCAGGTACCAACCAAAACTAAGCCCTTACGCTAGAACCGTCATAGAAGCTTAGGCCTGGCCCACCGGCGTGCAATTAAAGAGGGAAGCAAAGTTGTCAACCGTGATTGGGTTAACTACCATGCATGCAATCTGTCGTATAACATTTAAGCCTTATTTAAAAAAATGACATTTTCTTGTACTGTCATTTCAAGCGGACAGGTCATTCTGTAAATGAGATTCTATACAGGCAGTGGAAAAAAAATACTATGATGTATATTCTACCGCTAGGATTAACATTACTAAACGACATGAAACTAAATTTAAATGGATTTAATTATCACAGACACCTTTTCCATTGGACTTTAATTACAACATTTATCAGGAGGGTAATATATCTAACATGACCGATTTTAATATTTCTCGCTTCTGGACTGTCGAAAGCGTAAAACTAAATCGCACGGCACCAGAAAAACGGCAATTATAAACGTAAATTACGTGCTTTTAAAAGAAATAATACCAGGCTGAAGTGACTGTCCATAATATTATTTAATCATGGACGCCAATATATGCTTGCATTTCTAAGTTAATTACCCATTTCTGTATAACGGATTCTGGACACCGAGGCAAATGAATTCTACGATGGTTTTAATCAGTTTTACGATGCTGCTCTTTTAACTAGAGGTTATACTCAACATGCTCTTCGTCCTTTCATCGATTCTGAAATTAATCACAAACGTAATTACTTCAAAAAAATCATTCATTAATAAGGGATTGAATTATATAGATTTACCTAGTATCTTCCGGGACAGTTCGGTGATTTCATTAATTCCTGCTTATTTTCAAAATACTGAAACACCCATAATTTGCTATAAATGCAATAAATCTGTTAGATCTATCATTTTAGATGTCAATAAACTTGTTTCTGGTCTTGATATTGACACTAACACGTTGATACCTGTAATTGTAAAAATCAGTGTATTGCTATCCTGTTGCTGGTCATATTATTACTGGCAATTATTCCTGATTCTAGGATACGAAATATAATTTCTAAAGGCCTGAACTATCAATTTCCTTCTAAAATTGATTTCAATAATTGTAGAGATGAAATCGCTGCTGCCTTGAATGAATCTGGTAATCGATGGTGTAAACGAGAGTATGTTGAGCATAAAGCTTTTAAAGAAGGGAAACTTAGCATTCTGAAACAAATTAACAAACGCATTTCTTTCTACTCTCAAAATACAACCTTATTACTTCCTAAACCTTTACGTCACCTTAACTAGATATTCAAGAATTTCATAAGAAGTTTGTTTTGGCTCCAGCAGATAAAGCCGCTTACAATATGGTAGTTGTTTGACGGCCGCACTATGTTAACACTCTTCAGCAAGACTTTGGTGGTACTAAGGCCAATGAACTGTAGCCTTTGGTTGTAGAGAGGACTTTTGTTGATGGCCACATTGGTAGTTCAGCCACCAAGTTTGCTGTATGTGTTACAAAAGGCCAAGGCAAGCTTCCTTCGTTATATTGGTTGCCTTAACTTCATAAAAGACCATACAGCAAATTCAAGCTCTTGTACCACCACTGAACTTTCCAAATTATTAACTTCATGTTTTACTGCCATCAGAAAACATGTGATTTAATATTGCGACAATGTCTTAGAAAGATCAGGGAGAAATCCGTTTTGGTCAATAAAAAATTCTAATGAAGTTTTAAATAAATTGAAATCCAGACGTTTTCGTGCTTCAAGTCTGTCTTCTGATTTTTCCACCCTTTACACACACTTCATCACAATCTTATGAAAGAAAAACTTGTAAGCGCAGGTCATTCTACAGTTTGTTACCGATCGTTTTGAAACTTTGCAGGTGTTTTTATTATGGTCTGCACATATGCATGTGCTTTTGGGGTAGTCCTCCGTTAGTTTTGTGTTAACTTTTTTCACTATCAGGTACTATTAGAACTCCTCTTACAATTGCTGCAGATCGTTTTGAAATTTTGCAGGTTTGTTTGCCATTACGGAACCCGGGAAGGGACATGATTTTTTTATTTTTACTATGTTGTGCGAACAAGATAATATCTTGAGCGGACAAGATATTATCTTGTTCGGACAAGATATTATCTTGTGCGGACAAGATATTATCTTGTGCGGACAACATATTATCTTGTGCAGACAAGATATTATTTTGTCCGCACAAGATATTAAGTTGTGCGAACAAGATATTATCTTGTCCGCACAAGATAATATCTTGTCTGCACAACATAGACCTTGCGCGCACAAGATATTATCTTGTCGGCACAAGATATTATCTTGTCTGCACAAAATAATATCTTGTCCGCACAAGATAATATCTTGTCCGCACAACTTCCCAAGATCTGTGTTGTGCAAACAAGATAATATGTTGTGCGAACAAGATAATATGTTGTGCGAACAAGATAATATCTTGTGCGCACAAGATATTATGTTGTGCGAACAAGATCATATCTTGTCCGCACAAAATAATATCTTGTCCGCACAAGATAATATGTTGTTTGAACAAGATAATATCTTGTCCGCTCAAGTTATTATCTTGTTCGCACAAGATAATAAAAATAAAAAATCATGTCCCTTCCCGGGTTCCGTATGCCATGGTCTGCAGCTGTACATTTTATTCTGGGGTTATCCACCGTTATTTCTTTAATCAACTTTTTTTCACGAATTTTCAACTTTGTTTTTTTTTTTTTTTTTTTTTTCGTTTTTCAAAATTATGAAGCGACATCAACCGAAGTTTGATCTATTTTTAGACACAGTCAGCCTTGACATTTCATGAAAATCCTCACGCAGAATGTCAAACTTAATTCTCTAATAATAAAAAAAAATATTAGTAGCATTTAAGGGGAATGGGAACACCTTCAGGGGAGGCAACTCCTGAAAAAGTGTTTTTGTCTCCCATGTCAATAGGGGTCAACTCTTAAAGGAAAGAATTTGCTCCTAAGGAGCAAATTCTTGCTCCTAAGGAGCAAATTCTTTCCTTTAACTGTAGACCCCTTTTTCAATGGGACAGGGCTTATAGAAAAGCGAAAACGAAGTCCCGAAAGTTGTCGCCCTTTGAAAAATGGCGGAAAATTGTGCCAGGTGTTCCCATTCCCCTTAAGCGCGGTTTTGTTCGACACATAAAAAGTTAAGAACGATATGTAAATCGCACTAGTCCATCATGTTAGAAAGAAAATAAAAATACCCATGTTGCTGTTGTTGTTTTGGAGTATAACGGCCCAGTCAACACTATTTTAGATCATGTATTAAGCCGGTCAGTTTACCTATCCACACTTTTCCTGGGCAGACTTATACGTTAGCGGTAAACCAGTACGGTGCAAATTCTCTCGCCAGAAACTGACAACTGCCCTTCTTGAATCTGCGGGAGGGACAGAATGACCGTACACAGTGTTGACGGGGACGTTAAACCTCAAATATAAAACAAGAGGACCATGATGATCCTATATCGCTCACCTGAGCTAAGAGATTTACATGTGGGTCCTTGGGGGTATTTTTTGGCCTCGGGGCTATAATTTGAACAATCTTTGTAGAAGTCCACAAAATGAAGCAGCAAGCGTCATGCCAAATATCAAAGATCTAGGCCTTTTGGTTTCAGACAAGAATACTTTTAAAGGTATTCCCTATATTTGCCTATGTAAAACCTGGGACAGCGCCATTTTTGGCCCCAGGGCTATAATTGGAACAATCTTGGTAGAGGTCCATCAGTTGAAACTTCATACCAAACATCAAAGACCTGGACCTTCTGGTTTCAGACAAGAAGATTTTTAAAGGCTTTACCTATATAAGCCTAGGTAAAACCAGTGGGCCATGGGGCGGGGCTATTTTGGGCCCCACGGCTATAATTTGAACAATCTAGGTAAAAGTCCACTACATGAAGCTTCATACCAAATATCAAAGACCTGGGCTTTCCGGTTTCAGACAAGAAGATTTTTAAAGATTTTCCCCATATAAGCCTTTGTAAAATCAGTGGGGCCCCACGTGGGGTATTTTTGGCCAAAGGGTAATAATTTGAATAATTTTGGTATCAGTCCACTAGACGAAGCTTCATACCAAATAGCAAAGACCTGGGCCTTCTGGTTTCTCACAAGAAGATTTTTAAAGGTTTTCCCCATTATAAGTCTATGTAAAACTAGTGGGCCCCGGCGCGGGGTCTTTTTTGGCCCCAAGGCTATAATTTGAACAATCCTGGTATCGGTCCACTAGACGAAGCTTCATACCAAATACCAAAGACCTGGGGCTTCTGGTTTCTGACAAGAAGATTTTTAAAGGTTTTCCCTATATAAGCCTATGTAATACAAATGGGCCCCGGCGCAGGGGCATTTTTGGCCCCAGGGCTATAATTTGAACAATCTTGGTAGAGGTCCACTAGACGTCGCTTCATACCAAATATCAAAGACCTGGGCCTTTTGGTTTCAGACAAGAAGAATTTTAAAGATTTCCCCCCGTTATAAGTCTATTTAAAACCAATGGGCCCGGGCGCGGGGGCATTTTTGGCCCCAGGGCTATAATTGGAACAATCTTGGTAGAGATCCACTAGACGAAGCTTCATACCAAATATCAAAGACCGTGGCCTTCGGGTTAAGACAAGAAGATTTTTAAAGGTTTTCCCTATATAAGCCTATACAAAACCACTGGCGCGGGGGCATTTTTGGCCCTAGAGCTATAATTTGAACAATCTTGGTAGAGGTCCACTAGATGAAGCTTCGTACCAAATATCAAAGACCTGGGCCTTCTTGTTTCAGACAAGAAGATTTTTAAAGATTTTCGTTATATAAGCCTATGTAAAACAAGTGGCCCCTGCGCAGGGGCATATTTTGCCCCAGGGCTATAATCTGAACAGTCTTGATAGAGGTCCACTAGACGAAGCTTCGAGCCAAGTATCAAAGACCTGGACCTTCTGGTTTCAGACAAGAAGATTTTTAAATGTTCTCCCCATTATAAGTCTATGTTAAACCAGTGGGCCTCGGCGCGGGAGTTTTTTTTGGCCCCAGGGCTATAATTTGAACAATCTTGGTAGAGGTCCACTAGATGAAGCTTCATACCAAATATCAAAGACCTGGGCCTTCTGGTTTCAGACAAGAAGCTTTTTAAAGATTTTCCCTATATAAGCCTATGTAACACAAGTGGGCCCCGGCGCGGGGGCATTTTTTGCCCCAGGGCTATAATTTGAACAATCTTGGTAGAGGTCCACTAGACAAAGCGTCATTCTAAATATCAAAGACCTGGGCCTTCTGGTTTCAGACAAGAAGATTTTTTTTAAGGTTTTCCCTATAGAAGCCTATGTAAAACCAGTTGGCCCCGGCGCGGGGGCATTTTTGGCCCTAGGGCTATAATTTGAACAATCTTGGTAGCGGTCCACTAGTTGAAGCTTCATACCAAATACCAAAGACCTGGGCCTTCTGGTTTCAGACAAGAAGATTTTTTAAGGTTTTTTCTTATTTTCTCCTTTTCGTTGCCATGACAACCAGAGTTCTGCATGTATGAGAATTCTTTGAACAACTTTGAGAGAGGACTACCCAAAGATCATTTCTGCCAAGTTTGGTCAAAATCTCTTTCAGTAGTTTATGAGGAGATGCCCTTTAAAGCAATTGTGGACGACGACGGACGGTGAGTGCTCACAATAGCTCCCCCCGGAGCTTCGGCTCAGGTGAGCTAAAAACAAGAATGACCGTAGAAAAGATTTCATGATCAATCTCCACGAAAGAATGTTGCCGACCCCGGCAAATATCGAAACCGCGTCCGCCTGATCACCAGTCAGACGCGCATCAGACTGAGCTACCGAGGCCGGCTAATAATACCCATGTATACCCCACTTTTATGCATATAAAAATGGGTTAAAAGAGTTTTTTTTTTATTACACCGTCTTGTTAGTGTAATGATTTTCTTTCAATTAAATATAGACTCTTAATAAGAAAATGTTATTTTTTCAGGTTGCAGCATGAGAAAACCTATCTTACGATATATGCGACAAGAAAATGTCCTAAAGCTACTCGCCTAATAAATCAGGGGTGTGGGTTTCATTCCGCGGTTCTCCGGGTTTTCGCGGATGAATCTTTAAACCGACGTCCAGTCTCCACATGACTTATTTGTTGGTGGACTCAACTGGTCTCTTACACACAAGCTATAAACATTAAAATTTTAAATTGAATGGAAACACCTTCAGGAGAGGGGCAACACCTGCAGAATTATTTTTGTCGCCCTTGTCAAAAGGGGTAAACTCTTAAAGTAAAGCATTTGCTCCTGAGGAGCATATTCTTTCCTTTAAGAGTAGGCCGGTTTTTCAGTGGGACAGGGCTTATAGCAAAGGGAACAAGAAGTCCCGAAAGTTGTCTTCCTTTGAAAACTGGCGGAAAAATCTGTCACGTGTTCCCATTCTCCTTGCGTTGAAAAAGACGGATAAATGGCGTGGACTCGTTGCATTGGTAAAACGTTAATCAGAATCGTATAGAGAATGCGCATGCTCAGTTATTCAAGCTGACATATGCGAAAAGTTATCTTCAAACACGTGCCCTCGGCGATGACGCAGATAAGACTGCGTTCCATGAAATCTGACCAGAGTCTTCGATGTCTGCTTAACTCAGTATTCATTCAAGCAGACCTAGATTGCTGTATATCTGGTTGTGCAAGAAGATTGCTTTTTGTCTACCTCTCCCGAAGACAACTTTTCGTTTGACTCGGCTCATTTGTTTCGACACTGCGCATGCTCAATAGTTTTATTTTTTCATTTACCCATCAACTGTATAGCCAGTCAATCTTGCGCTCGTCAAGATGCAAGACCGAAAGGTAGGTCCAATATTGTTTTTTTCTGTCATTATTACTTCTTGTGTGGATTGCTTGCCAATCGATCCAAATGTACTGAGCACAGAAGCTTTTCGTTACATCACGAAAACAAGCCAATATAATTTTGATCCCATTGAACCCCATTTTTATATAGTAAAACTGGGGTTTACAGGGGTAAACCTTATTTTCTAATTTCTGCACTAAAATATAGAGTGTAGGTACTCGTAAGAACCGCCTCGAAGAGGCGGTTCTAACGAGTGCCCACATTCTATATTTTGAGAAGAAATAAGACAAATATCACAATTTTTCATCTTAAAATTTGTCATTTTTTCCGCGATAACGGTGGCAATGTATTTGTATAGGCGTGTTTTCGTAATGATTTATATAAACGTTTGTAGGAAATCCAAGTATCGGCTTTTTATATAGAAAAAGCCCCGCTATTCTTATCACTGCCAGGTCAGAGGGGTGTGGGTTTGGCAAACAAGAAAGACCGAGATCAAATGGCGTCTGATCAGGGTCTGCACTGTTTGCTTACAATACAGAGGATCTTCGTTATAACGACAGCATTTGCTCCTTATTATTGTGCCGTTATAAAGATTTGCGCCCCCTCCCGCCCATCGGGGCTTGAAGAAATAGATGGGCTGCATGATGCTTCCACGCAGAGCTGAAACCGACCGCACACGAGTACTGGTACACAGCTTAGAGGATCTAAGCCTGCCCAGGCAAAGCGGTGCGAGTCGGACAGTCCATGCTTTTAAACTCTATTGTTTTGATTGGGCTTTAGGGCTTGATATGTCATTTCATCTCAATGTCGGGTAAAAATCCCACAAAATTGGAAGCAACGTCTCCAAAATTACCGGTACAGTGTTGACGGGGACGTTAAACCTCAAATCAATCATACAAACAAACAAACAAACGAAAGAATGTGCCGTTATACAGAATCCCAGTAAGGAAAATAATAGATAATAAAAGGCCTTTTCCCCATTATTACTCTAAGACACAAATGTATAGACATTTGTTAGAATCGCCTCGGTGAGGCGATTCTAACAAATTTCTATAACATTTGTTTCTTGGAGTATTAGATTACAAGACCCTTTCATGGCTATATGGACTCGATTTATGCCTTTCCAAACTTAGGGAGGTCCACGCCGCTCGGAACCGAGGCTAAGCCTTTAGCTAAGTAGTCGTTCCCATTAAAATTGCCGTTATAACGAGTTTTGCCGTTTTAACAAATGTCGGTGTAAAGAGGGTTGACTGTATATGACTTTAAAATTAACCCTTGTCCTGCTGAGCCCGGATATGCCTTATTTTCCAAATAATGAAGAACCAGATCAGATGGCTTCAGGATCTACACTGTTTGCCATTCAGATTGTGAATTTGTTGCAATAATTTGCATCAAGTAATCTGATTGGTTGATAATCGGTAGTGGGTGTGGCAGATTAAAATATTCAGCAGGATAAGGGTTAAGCGAAACAGTGTGAATCCCTGTTCATGACCATTTAAGAGACAAACAGTGCCGAAATTGCTTTGGTTTATACACTATGGGCCGGCGCATGACAAAACCTACAGTAAGACCTGTGCTATGGCCGAAGACTCAGTTCAGCCCGCCCGTCAGGTCAGCCTGGTCGGAGCATTCTTTTCTTGCCCTATGGATAGCTCAGAGGCTATAGAAGGCTCATACGAACAGCTAAGACTCTGATCAGACTGCGCGGATGCGCAGGCTGATCTGAGTCTTAGCTGGACGCATATGTCTTATTGTAGGTTTTGTCATGCGCTGACTCAATTATAAGGATTACCTGTAAAAACCGCAGTCAGCTCTGAGGGTTTCATATCAATATCAAAATGTTTCAATAAAAATACAGAGTAAGTACCCTCGTTATAACGACAGTATTTGTTCCTTAACGTTTCCACTATAAAGAATTTGCCACAACAAAGAATTCCATAAGGAGTATGATTGACAAAAATGTTCCCTAACATTTAGTCTATCCCATAAGGAGTATGATTGACAAATATATTCCCTTACATTTTGCCTGTGTAAAGAAGCTATCCCATAAGGAGTGTGATTTACAAAAATGTTCCCTAACATTTAGTCTATCCCATAAGGAGTATGATTGACAAACATATTCCCTTACATTTTGTCTGTGTAAAGAAGTTATCCCATAAGGAGTGTGATTGACAAAAATGTTCCCTAACATTTTATAGTTGTAAAGAATTAATCCCATAAGGAGTATAATTGACAAAAATGTTCCCTAACAATTGTCATTTTAAAGAATTTATCCCATAGCGAGCATGATTGACAAACATGTTCTTTAACATTTTGTCGTTGTAAAGAATTTATCCCATAGCGAGCATGATTGACAAAAATGTTCATTAACATTTTGTCGTTGTAAAGAATTTATCCAATAAGGAGTATAATTTACAAAAATGTTCCCTAAATTTAATAATACCTGTGTACATTAGCACTGATGCAAGATTCTGTTCATCAAATGAGATTTAAAAATCATTTTATCCAGGATTTGTTTACAAAAAATGCAATATCCTGCCATTGGTAAAGGCGACGTCTTTAAGAACTTTACAGGGCGTATCTGACTAGTTTGCATATTTTTTCCACTAGTGAATCACGGAATTTCCAATGAGCAGAGTGCGTAATATTTGGGGAAGTCAATTTGGAGAGAATTGGCCAAATTTTTTTATGGAAATAGGGACAAAATACCACACCCTCTGAAGAAGAAGCAGGAGATGGACCCAGTCATGCAAAAAGTTTTCAAAAGAGCGTCGAGGGTCAATCAGTGGGACGCCGGCAGGAAACCGGTCCGTGATCGAGCGGCGACAGCCGAAACAGGATTAATCGAGCGGACTCCGCTTGATTAACTGTCGGGCGCCGGCCGGGCGTCGGCCGAATACTGCCCGATTATCTGATTGGTTGGGGTCCGCTCCATGACCAACGGATGCCAGCCGATGCTATCGACATCGTTCCGACGCCGGCACGAGCTTTGCTGGACTTTTATTCGATGTGCCACCGACCTAGAAGTCGGCGATAATCCGGTGAGAATTTTAAGTGCTTGTTAAAATTTCACTGGGCCCCTTCGGACTACCATTGCCCCAATATCCGGCGGGACGCCGACCGGACTCCAGCCCGATTTCATCCCAAATCAGTCGCCAAGTAGTCGAGCGGGGCTCGAATAGTAATTTGTGACCGTGGCTTAAAGTAAGAGCATTTAACGGTCAGCAGACATTTATATAGCGCATTGCGAAGACCTTACTAATCTGACCTTTTCTTATGCGCACGTGTTCCGAGGCAAACAACAGCCTGCCCAGCTTTAAGGTAAATGGGAACACCAGGCAGATTTATCCGCCATTTTTTTCAAAGGGAGACAACTTTCGGGACTTCATGTTCGCTTTATAAGCCCTTTCACACTGGTAAAGGGGTCTACTCTTAAAGGAAAGATTTTGCTCTTCAGGAGCGAATTCTTTCCTTTAAGAGTGGACCCTCATTGACATGGGAGACAAAGATACTTTTGCAGGAGTTGTCTCCCCTGAAGGTGTTCCCATTCCCCAATAAAACAAGCAAGAGTCGAAAAATTGTATACATAGAAACCAGAAGCATTGTGCTATTCTAGCAGCGAGCACAAAGAAGTCGATCAGACAGCCCGGATGCACAGGCTGATCTGCACCTTTGCTGTTCGCAAATGGCAAAGTAGGTTACCCGCTTTTTCAGAACATTCCATGTGACTCTTTCAGAGCATTACAAATGACATATTCAGAACATTCAAGGTGACTTTTTCAGAACAGAACATTCCACATGACTTTTTCAGAACACTACACATGTCTTTATCTGAACATTCACAGGGCATTCCTTTTGAAAATGTCAAAATAGGCTAACCCCTTTTTCAGAACAGTCCACGTGACTTTTTCAAAACATTCCAAGTGACTTTTTCAGAGCATTCAACATGGCTTTTTTAGAACATTCCAAGTGACTTTTTCAGAACACTCCACATGTCATTCTTTTTGCTGGGCCCCCGCCAATCGGGGCCTGAAGAAATAGATGGGCTGCATGGTGCTTCCACATAGAGCTTTAATCCAACCGCACACGAGTACTAGTAAACCGCTTAGAGGATCTAAGCCTGCCCAGGAAAAGCGGTGCGAGTTGGACCGTCCTTGCTTATAAACCGTCCTTGTTTCATTGGGCGACAGGGCTTGAGACGTCATTTCATCTTAATGTCGGGAAAACGTACCACAAAATTGGATGCAACCTATATAGTACTGACGTGGACGTTAAACCTCAAATAAAAATAAAAAAAAAACAAACAAAAAAACAAACATTCTTTTTGCAAATTGCAAAACAGGTTACCCCCTTTTCAGAACAATCCACGTGACTTTTTTAGATCATTCAACATGGCTTTTTCAGAACATTCCACTTGACTGCTTTTAGAATATTCCACAAGTCGTTCCTTTTGCAAATGTCAAAGCAGGTTATCCCCCCCCCCTTTTTTTTTAGAACATTCCACGTGACTTTTTCAGTACATTCCATGTGACTTTTTAGATCATTCACAATGGCTTTTTCAGAACATTCCTCGTGACATTTTCAGAACATTCCACATGTCATTCTTGTTGCAAATGTAAAAGAAGGTTACCCCTATTTGAGAACATTTCACGTGACATTTTGAGAATATACCAAGTCACTTTTTCAGAACATTCAACATGTCTTTTTCAGAACATTCCTCGTGACCTTTTATCTGGACATTCCACATGTCATTCTTTTTGCAAATGGCAAAACAGGTTACCCCCTTTTTCTGAATGGCTTACATGTCCTTTGGATGTGGTGATACAGTGATGACACAGGTCAGCCTCTGCGCCTGTTTACACAGTCCTTGCTTTTTGCCCTGTTAATAGGTTTTGAAAAATGAAAATTGGGCCCCGTCAAGCGATTTTGGTACTTATCGCCTATGCGAGCAGCGAAGGTTCAGGCGAGCCTGCGCATCCGCGCAGTCTCGCAAGAACCTTCGCTGCTCGCTCATACAAGCAATGAATCAAGAGGAACCTTCAGACATAAAGCCATATCCCTGGCCCCTCTGAATGGCTGGGCATGCGCAGTTAAAATTTGTCATGACGGAATGCTCGAAGACACAAATTCGCTTGGCGGGGCTCATATAATACGGACAGCGAAGACTGGTCAGACAGAGCCAAGTTTTTTGTACTTACCATGTTAATGATTACATTTACTCATGACGCGACTGAAATATATTTTGTCGGAAGTCGAAATTTATTTTCAAACTTTTAAAAATGTACTTGTCAGATGTTTTATGCGGAAGTTTCCTCATCAAAGTTCAGAAATCGACATTCGCGTATGAAGAAGGTAATTTGTGTGAAAACCGACAAATGTATACGTGCCGGCAAATGAACGCTTAAATTGCCAAACAAAGATTGTCGTGCTGGTCCCTCTACATTTTAAACTGCTTCCAGCTTCACATTCCGCCCCGCCCATTGGAGCTTGATGAAATAGATGGGCTGCATGATGCTTCCACGCAGAGGTGAAACGGACCGCACACAAGTACTGGTAAACTGCTCAGAGGATCTAAGCCTGCCCGGGCAAAGCGGTGCGAGACGGACAGTCCATGCTTATAAACCCTATTGGTTTCATTGGGCGACAGGGCTTGAGATGTTATCTCACGGTCGGGTAAAAGTCCCACAAAATTGCAAGCGACGTCTCCAAAATGACCTATACAGTGTTGAGGGGAACGTTAAACCTCAAGTCAAACAAACAAAATCAAGCTTTACATTACAACAACACGGCCGTATGACAGTGAATCCTTTCAAATCTCCAAACTGCCTACTTTCCCCATGAAAATGTGTAACAGTTTTCTTATTTTGACTCCAAACATAGGTTGTGGGTGCTCGTTAGAACCGCCTCACTGAGGCGGTTCTAACGAGTACCCACAACCTATGGAACCGCCTCACTGAGGCGGTTCTAACGAGTACCCACAACCTATGTTCTGGAGGCAGAAATAAACCAATGATGTATACCCCTGTAAATCCCAGCTTTCTCTATATAAAGAAGGGTTTAGAGGGATGATCATTTCACGGACTTGATTACCTGATGCATGACTAGAACGACATTGGTCCATGGAAATTATTTCGAGAATATCACCAGCATATAACAAAATAATTGGGGTCCCGTTTCTTTAAAGGTCTTCTGGTTTATTGAGCCGGCCTCGGTAGCTCAGTCGGATGCGCGTCTGACTGGTGATCAGGAGGACGCGGGTTCGATACCTGCCGGGGTCGGCAACATTCTTTCGTGGAGACTGATCATGAAATCTTTTCTACGGTCATGGCCTCCCTTCCGCTGATTCAAGAAGGGCGGTTGTCAGTTTCTGGCGAACGAATGTGCACTGTACTGGTTAACCGCTTACGTATAAAGTAGAAGTGAAGGCAATGATCAGGAATCGATATTAACCCACAGCTCCCATCAGAGACACCACAGGGAAAGCGCATACAAATGAAACAACTAGACCCTAATGGAAACATCAATAGCGGAAAGCCAAAAGCATAGTTACTTTCCCACAAAATGGCCAATTGGCTATCCAAAACAAAATAATATAAGCGACACATATACTCAAAGACAAACCATAACAAAAATAAACCGCGACAGAAGAACCGTCTTGGAACTGTCAGTGAAATGAGTTCCACTGGGGGCTTAAGCCTGCCCAGGAAAAGTGTGGATAGTTAAACTGACTTGCTCAAAAATGACCTAAATAGTGTTAGTTAGGCCGTTCGACTCCAATACAAACAAACACCATCTACATTATCAGTAACTATTTTTTTGTATATTCTCCATCAAGTGTCATCTGGTAAGAGACCACCTTCGGAACGGTTGAACAGTCCCAAAGGTGGTCTAAATATAGGAGTGTCACTGTATTTGCATAACGGCATAAGGTATTTCCTCTGTATTATACAATCAAACTTCAATGGTTCGAACACCATTTAAACCATGAAAATTGTTCCAGACAGGGTTAGTTCGAACCACTGAGGGTTATTGGCAGAACCATGTAAGACAGATTTAGGTTTCTTGCACACCAGATTAGCTTGGGATAGAAATTCTGTTCTTACCCTGGTGTTCTTACCAAAAATCGAATATTCTCGTGTGTTTGATAAATGCACCCCATATGCGCCCTTGTTAAGGTTGACGTCATAGCACGTTACGTGGCGTCACTAAAATTCATGAAGTGTCATCACAAATATTGCGGACGTCGGTAACAGAAGTGATGGCAGCATAAAAATCCGCGCAAGATATGGAAGGTATGCAAGGAAAAGAATCCTATATTGGTGTGAGGGATGGATTGAAATTCATGAAGTGTCATCACTAGAATTAGTTTAGTTTTTACTAATTTACTTTAGTTCGATTGCGATGAAAGCTTCAAGCTTATTGAATCTTTCTCGAACACTCATTCCGGGTGTTTTCACGCGCGCGAGAGAAAGAGGCAGTGGCTTTTTACACCACCGCTACCCATTTACACCTGGGTGGAGTGGAGCAGTGTCATAACGTGTCTTGCCCAAGGACACACCTCGATACCGGTGGCCGGATTCGAACGCACAACCTCTCGATCATAAGTCGAACGCGTTAACCACTGCGCTATCGAGGCTGACTAGAATTCAGTGTGTTGTCCACGTGACCATCACTGATTTGGGAAAACCAATATTATGACTATTAATAGAAAAAAGTCTCGCTATTTCTGTCGATGTTACATGCAGGTCAGAGCTAAACTGTTGGTTGGTCAAAACTGTTTTTATGTCACTAATATTAGAGTTTAAGACTTCAACACGGCAATTCTTACACATTTTCTTTACACAAGTAGTTCTTGAAATGCAGCAGTTTTACATGATCTTCTGGCTGTTCAGCAAGAAAAGGTTGCACATCACATTTTGATGAATAGCATATAGATTGACTTTGATTATTTTACATACTCGAGTATCATTGATGAATATTATAAGGCTGCGTAAGGAACTTAGTGGACACTTTGTTTCAAACTTATCAACCTGTACATTATGCTGTGCCCTGACTGTGGATATACTCACTTAGAAGGCGTATAACTGCTACAAGCACTTTAGTCACAAAAATTTAGTAATGTAAAGCTGTCCACAAGATATCGTTTTATTATGTTTCTCATTTGTTTCAAATGAAGTTTATAAGGACAGAAAACATATGTAAATAACAAAAAATCGGATTATAAGGGCCCTACAAGAGCATGTTTACGTGATGAAAACGAAATTTGATAAAAACTAGCCAATATGTTTGTAGGAATGTACATAATAATAATAGTAATAATAATAATAATAATAATAATATCAAATAACTACAACTGCTACTTCTCCTATTACTGATATTAATGTTAATAGTGAAAACGATGATGAAAATAATTAAACTACTACTACATGGGCCCCTGCCAATCGGGGTTTGTAGAAATAAAATGTGCTGTATAATGTTTCCACGCAGAGCTGAAACCGATCACACATGAGTACAGGTAACCCGCTTAAAGCGTCTAAGAATGCCCAGGCAAAATGGTGCGAGTCGGACTGCCCCTACATATAAACATTTTGGTTTGTTTTGGCATCAGGGCTTGAGATGAGATTTCATCTCAATGCGGGATAAAAGCTCCACAAAATTGGAAGCAACGTCTCAAAAATGACCTAAATAGTGTTGTCGGGGACGTTAAATCTCATATCAAACAAACAATACTACACTTATTACTACCCCCACTACTTCCACTACTACTGCTACTACAATAATAATAATGAGAATAATAATCGACCTTATTTATAGAGAGTAACGCATTTAGTACTAATCTTCCATGTGGCCCTCTTTTCCTGTGTAGGAACCAGTACTGAGCAGTGTGGATAAAGTCTCTTGCTCAAGGAAACAACACTTGGCGCTTGCGAGGATCGAACCGGCTACCTCTCGATCTCAAATCCGATGCTTTACCACTGCACCTAAGCGCTCCACATAATAATTTCAATAATCCAATCGATGATTATAATAATTACTATACTTACTACCATTTCCACCATTACTTCAACTACTCTGCTACTTTTACAACAAGTATTATGATTTTGATTATTATTGTTATTATTATTACGCGTATTGTAATATATGTGTTGGAAAAATAATGAATAAACACTTGCTGAAAATTCATCAGTAATAATAATAAATATAGAACACGATGATTGAGTTGATAATAAATATATAAACACGCACGGAATTAATGGACTCCTGTTGATCTTAGTGTTGAAAAGGAGGGTGCTAAGTACATGTATAAAGAAGACCAGCCTCTTTGTTGATTGCGCTTGTCGGTTTGTTATATCCCTAAGGCTGCGCCCATTGATCAGCCATTGTCGAATTCAACTCTGTTACACTGTTAAATTCAACACAGTTTTCCACAAACATGATCAAACTGACAAGACAACCGGTCATGTTGAATATGATACTGCAAATTCAGCATTCATATCGACACTGCCGAATAATTCTAGTTTATAAGTGAACGGTTGAATAATAAGATTCCATTGCCTGTTTCTTTCCAAAATAGTGCAATGCAATCACAATCGAGTCACTTTCGAGTCACTTGATATGGCACTTTTATATGGCACTTTGTGTCATATTTTTTTCTGGTAGAGTCTGGACAGGAATAGTGTGCTGGGTTTGGCAAACACCGAATACCCAGGTCAGACACCACGGAATGTGATGTCTGCCCAGTCGGTTGCACAGGGACTACACTGTTTGCTTAAATAGTTGCATTTAATGGTTAAATGAAATAGTATACGAGTAAGAAGCCAGATTAATTGCTCACGTAAAGAAAGGAAAATAATAACAATATCTTAATCTAGGTCACGCTATCACGTGGCGACTTTCGGAACATTCCGGTCATAAAACTGTTAGATAGAGTCGATTGTAAAAAGTTAACAAAAACATTTTGCACTTCGGCTAAGAACTTAGATTTGTTAAATGAGCAGCCCAGACTTTTAAAGGTGGTATCGTTATTAGACATACAGAGTAGACCCACATCGGATAGGCAGTACATTCCTTCTGATCAGGGTCGGCACTGTTCGCCATATATAAAGCAAGCTTTGAACATGATTCAGGCCGTATGCAGACTGAAAAGTGGGGAGGGGGGGGGGGGGGGGGGGGGTTGAATATCAGGTATTTTTAAGAGGGTGAAAAACTGCCTGAGTTTGAGAATTAAAAAAAAGTGGGGAAGTGATGCGTTTGCACCCTTCCCCACCCTGTGTGCGGGCCTGCATCACCAGGTGGAATGAACTTTTTTTAAACATATCGCTTAAGGGGCTCTGACTGTTTTTGGGTCGCTGCGACCTTCAACATAGGATCAAGGTCACCATAATCTAACCAAATCTGTGGTTGCGGTATGTTGTAATGATATAGTGTACCAAGTTTGACTAAAGTCAATCAATCTGTTAATGGGATAGAGTGCAGAAAAGCCATTTTTGGCCCAAAAGTGACTGTTTTTGGGTCGCTGTGACCTTGAAAATGAGGTCAAGGTCACCAAATTCTAACCAAATTTGCGGTATGTTGTAATGATATATTGTACTCGGTTTGACTAAAATTAATCAATTCGTTAATGAGATAGAGTGCAGACAAGCCATTTTTGGCCCCAAAATTACTGTTTTGGGGTCGATGTGACCTTGAAAATGAGGTCAAGGTCATCAAAATCTAATCAGATCTGGGATTTTTTGTAATGATATATTATATCAAGTTTGACTGAAATTACTCCATTTGTTAATGAAATAGAGTGCACATAAGCCATATTTGGCCCAAAAATGACATTTCTGGGGTCGCTGTGACCTTGAAAATGAGGTCAAGGTCATCATGACCTAATGACTGTTTCCCCAATCATAGTGATGTGTCTGTGCAAGTTTGGTCAAAATCCATCTGTAGGTTCAGGAGATTTAGTGATTGAAACAGGCTACACCGATGCCGACGCTGACACCGACGCAAACGGGATCTGCACTAAAACAATATGTCCCCCTCCCCTCCAGTGGGGGGCATAAAAAAGATCGCTAGTTAACCAAATATTGTTCTTACGACATGAAAGTTGTAACAAAGAAGGGAGCATAGCTGGAAAAAAAATCCCGCCAATGTTGAGATTGGAACCTGGAACCAGTGACTTAACCACTGAACGAAAGAGTTGACTCCCTGACGCAGTTGTCAGAGATTGAGCTATGCATAATCTACAAACACTATGCACCATGGTAGATGATTAAAGGTAGAAGTTGCTGTCGATAACACTCCCCCTTTTTAAGAAATTCATCATTAATGGTGACGCGGAGACATTTTCCGCGAAGTAAAGTCCGTGTCCCGGAAGAGCCCCCAGCTTTCGACATGAAAGTGTGACAAAAGAAAGAAGCATAGTCAAAAAAAATCGAGTTATCAGAGATATGTCAAAAGTCTACAAACTGCGCATAGTCTACCAAGATTGATGAGGGAATGTTAGAGTAGTGGTCCGTAACACTATAACGTGTTCCTCTGTTTCAGGTATATTTCCTGCTATTTCTGGTCATTGTCGCTATTTCTTTGATAGAATCTCACTCGAGCAGTAAGCATGATGGTGCAGGCTGGTACAAATCACGTGCATTTTGTGAATCTAAGGTAATTATGCGATTAGTATTCAGTTTCATTACGATTACTCACCCGTGCGACATAATGTGTTTCACATCTGCAAAATGGCTACTTTTTGATGAAAATCCTTGATATTTTTGTTATAAGTGTTCAAGACACAGGTTGGGGTTGCTCGTTAGAACCGCCTCAGTGAGGCGGTGAGGCAGGTTCTAACGAGTACCCACAACCTATGTCTTGGAGCAGAAATAAGAAAAATAATGTATACCCCCGTTAACCCCAGTTTTCTCTATATAAAGTGGGGTTTATGAGGGGTCTTCATTTCACGGACTTGTTCACGTGATGGATCTGGTGTCGTGTGCACTCGAATAATCCTTGTGGAACGCAAAATGTCGATTTTAAAAACTGACGAATTCTGTAAAGGTATACACATGTTTGAAACTGTCGCATTTGTCGTTTCGTAGATTATCCTGCCAACCTGTGGAATTCAAAATTACGCAAACACGCCTATAGAAATACAGTGTAAATATTACCGCCGAAAAAACTAACTTTAAAGAAGAAAAATTGCGATATTTTTGTTATTTCTGCTCAAAATATATAGATTGTGAGTACTCGTTAGAACCGCCTCATCGAGGCGGTTCTAACGAGTACCCACAACCTATATTTTAGAGCAGAAATAACAAAAATAATGTTTACCCCTGCAAATCCCAGTTTGTCTATATAAAAATGGGGTTCAAGGGGGTCAAAATTATATAGGCGTGTTTTCGTGATGTAAAGGACAGTGTCGAAAATCTGTCTAAAGCCCATACACAATGTCGCATTCGACTATATTGGTCACTTGAGCTTGAAGTCCGGTCAGAAATGCATGTTAAACTCGTCCAAATCGACCATACTATATGGCGAGGCGAAGGTCCGCAGTTCTGTTAGATGGCCAAAATCGACTGTTCTATAAGACGAGCCGAAGGTTCGCCTTTTGAATTATCTTTTAGGATTGTCGATTTGAGTCATGTCTGACCCCCGGCTTTCTTTGGTCATTCCTAGATGTATTTAATATCCAACTTCAAGCTCCTGTGGTATTGGTGAAGGATTACGTTTATAAAAGGCCATTATAAAAACACGCCTATACAAATGCATTGTAAATTTTACCGCCAAAAACACGGAAATTTTACTGTGAAAAATTGCGATATTTTTCTTATGTCTGCTCAAAATATAGATTGTCGGTATTCGTTAGAACCGCCTCATCGAGGCGGTTCTAACGAGTATCCACAATCTATGTTTTAGAGCAGAAATAAGACTTACACCTGTATACCCCAGTTTTATTATATAAAAGTGGGGTTCAAGGGGATCAACATTATATAGGTGTGTTTTCGTGATGAACAATCTATGTTTAAGAGCAGACATAAGAAAAATAAGGTTAACCCGCTGTAAACCCCAGTTGTACCATATAATAATTGGGTTAAAGGGGGGTCGAAATTATATAGGCGTGATTGCGTGATAGACCATCACGTGAACAAGTCCGTGAAATGAAGACCCACCTATACCCCAATTTATATAGAGAAAACTGGGGTTTACGGGGGTATATAATATTTTTCTTATTTCTGCTCCAAGACATAGGTTGTGGGTACTCGTTAGAACCGCCTCAATGAAGCGGTTCTAACGAGCGACCGAGTTATAGGGATTGGGTACTCGTTAGAACCGGTTCTCACGAGCACCCGCAATCTATGTTTGCGAAAAAAAAAAAAACAGGAAAATTTAACGGCTTTTCATCAGAAAAGTACGGCCCCCGCCCATAGGGGCTTGAAGAAATATATGGGCTGCATGATGCTTCCACGCAGAGCTGAATCCGGCCCGCACACTAGTACTGGTAAACCACTTAGAGGATCTAAGCCTGTCCAGGAACTGCGGTGCGAGGTGGACCGTCCATGCTAATAAACCCTATTGGTTCCATTTGGCGACAGGGCTTGAGATGTCATTTCATCTCAATGTCAGGTAAAAGTCCCACAAAATTGGAAGCAATGTCTCCAAAATGACATTTACAGTGTAAACCTCAAATCAAACAAACAAATCAGAAAAGTAACCATTTTTGAGATGTGAAAAACATGTGTCTAGAAAGCGCTATTATGCAAGTGTAGGTTTGAATTAATCACAAATACTTAAGAAAATCGTGAAACCTCAAATCAAACAAAACAGGAAACCTGCAGAATAATTCGATTCCGATTCCTTGACTAGACTGTTCGAAAATGTTTGAAAGCCATATACATGAACTTTTATACTGATAACTCACCGGTCCCGATAGCTCAGTTGGTAGAGTGTCCGCTCCGGGGAACGGGGGGTCACGGGTTCGATCCCGGGCCGCGACACACCAAAGTCGTTAAAATGATACTAGCTGCTCCTCGCTTGGCACTCAGATTTACGGGGTAGAGCTAGGGCTGGTCGACCCAGTGTCAGGATAATGTGACTTAGTGTGGTATCATGTAATGTGTCTGGGACATGATACTTCAGTGAGGCAGCACAATAAAAGTGAGCATTGAGCTCCTTGTCGCAACCAGACACCATCGTGATATGACTGAAAAATTGTTGAAAGCGACGTTAAACCCGAATTCACACACATACACACACACACACACACACACACACACTCACACACACTGATAACTCAAAAGAACACTTGAATATATACATGTATTTTATGAAGTTTCAAATATGTTTGAAACGCGCCTCTGTGGCCTAGTGGATAAGAGCGCTGACTCTTAAACATTAGGCCTCTCACCGCTGTGGGTTCGAGCCTCGCGCGGGTCACATGTGAGACGCCAAGTTCTGCAACGGAAGGTCAGGTGTTTTTTTCTCCGGGTACACCGGGTTTCGCCCACCTCTGATAAATGATCGGCTCGATATGAGTGAAATAATCTTGAAAGGGCCGTAAAATGAAAACAAAAAATAATAAAAATAAAAAATATGTTTGAATTATTTACTGAACACCGCTCGACCGTTAAACCCATTTCAGATACGAGCCTTGATTACAATGATGGTTGGTACGATATCAATCTTTTGTCCTGCTGAATATTTAAATATGCCAGGCCCACTGCTTATTAGCAACCAATCAGATTACTTGATGCAAATTACTGCAACAAATTCATAACTGAATGACAAACAATGTATATCCTGATCAGAAGCCATCTGATCTGGATCTACATTGTTTATATAGCTTCTTCAGAAGCCATCTGATCTGGATCTACATTGTTTGAAAGATATGGCATATCTGGGCTCAGCAGGATAAGGGTTAATCTAACAGCGCGCCTATTTAGGCAGTGGTAAGGCAATAAGCAAAAATCAGTGAAGGCGTCCACTGAAAACCTTTTTTTTTTTTTTGCTTTTGTTTTTTATAAAAAGTAAACTCGGGTGTGACACATGATGGGGTTCAAAGTTATATTCCAATTAATCCCAGGCAAAATAATGAAGGTATAAACAGAAGAATAACTCCTAATGAGATTTGTTTAATTTGAGGTTTAACGTCCCCGTCATCACTGCATAGGTCATTTTGGAGATTTTGCTTCCAGTTTTGTGGGCCGTTTACCCGACATTAGGATGAAATGACATCTCATGCCCTGTCGCCCAATGAAACCAAAAATGTTTATAAGCATGGACGGACCGACTCGCACTGCGTTACCTGGGCAAGCTTAGATCCTCTAAGCGGTTGACCAGTACTCGTGTGCGATCGGTTTCAGCTCTGGGTGGAAGCATCATGCAGCCCATCTATTTATTCAAGCCCCGTTGGGCGGGGGTGACTGGATGCGATAACACAGCAAAACTAACAAAATAGAAGTGAAGTTAATGATCAGGAATCGATACAATTAACCCACAGCTCCCAGCAGTGACACCAAATGCATGAAGTAACTGGACATTAATGGAAACATTAAAAGCGGGAAGCCAAAAGGTCAGTTGGCGATAGGGCTTGATAGGTCATTTCATCTCAACGTCGGGTAAAAGTCCCACAAAATTGGAAGCAATGTCTCCAAAATGACCTTTACAGTCTTGACGGGGACGTTAAACCTCAAATCAAATAAATAAACAAACCAAAAGGTCAGTCACTTTCCCACAAAATGGCCCATTGGCTATCCAAAACAAAATAATATAAGCTATACACACGCGCAAAGACAAACCATAACAAAAACAAGTAAAAAATTGCTCCATGTTGGAGCAAAGGAGGAAGCGCTGCGGAAAACAACTTTTTTATATCCGCTTTTTCGAGGAAACAGTGGGTATATTGTTTTCGTGTCAGAGTCGAGTGTCTATCAGTCCGGGGGATCTGAATGTATGTATGTTTGTATGTAAGTATCTGTGTATGTGTACATACGTCCGTCGAGTTTCTATGGAATGGATCTCCTCTGAAACCGGTTAAGATAAACTATTGGAGTTACACTTCTGGAACTTTGGTTATTGGATGACCCTTGGAATATAGAATAAATTGGGCTCCTTTTGGTGTGACCTTGACCCCAACATGACCCCAAGGTCAAAGGTAAAAAGTATGACTTTGTCATATCTTCTAAACTAACGGAGTTACACTTCTGAAACTTTGGTTATTGGACGGCCCTTGGAATATTGTGAGTAATCTGGATGGGGCCATAAATCGTGGCCACAAACAGACTGACTTGATCATCATGGATTTCGCCAAGGCCTTTGACAAGGTACCTCACAGAAGGCTATTGTACAAATTGGACTACTATGGGATAAGAGGATCCACACATAATTGGATTAGCCCCTGGCTCTCCGGGCGCTCTCAACAAGTTGTACTTGACGGCCAAGCGTCTGATCCAGTCCCTGTTCTATCTGGTGTCCCACAAGGTTCGGTCCTTGGACCGGTCCTCTTTTTGATATTCATCAATGATCTCCCTGATAACATCAGGTCATCTGTCCGTTTGTTTGCTGATGATTGTGTCCTGTATAGGGACATATATTCTTCTTCTGACTGTCGCATTTTACAAGATGACCTGGATCGACTTGCACAATGGGAAGCAGATTGGCAGATGAAGTTCAATGTGGCCAAATGCCATTCAATGAGGGTGTCACGACACCTTCAGGACAAGCAAATTAAGCATGATTACACACTACACCAGCAAACTTTGGAGCAAGTTCATTCCGCCAAATATCTTGGTATCACCATCACTACGATCTCGATTGGGGTCAACATATCTCTGAAATAACATCTAAAGCAACTAGGACCTTAGGATTCCTTAGACGTAATTTGGCTTTTGCACCTCGGCAGACAAAGGATGTTGCATATAAAACATTGGTTCGCCCTCAGCTTGAATATGCATCACCCATTTGGCATCCATATGTTAAAACTCAGATTCAGCAGGTGGAGAAGGTGCAGAGGACAGCTGCTCGATGGACCTGCAGACGATGGCGAAATAGAAGTAGCGGTGGTGACATGCTTGATGAGCTACAGTGGCCATCCCTGGAGGCCCGTCGTGAGCAGTCCTCCTTAACCTTCTTCTACAAGATACATTCTGGTACAGTATCAATTAACAAGGATAGGTATTTGACCCCTGCAACAGTGTTAACCCGGACAAGGGCATCAAGAGCAAATAACTCCCAGTATCGTAGGTACTAGTCCTATAGTGATGCCCTGAAAAACTCTTTCTTCCCTAGAACTATTCCTCAGTGGATTAGTCTTCCATCTTCTGCGGTGAATGCCAAGACTGCAGAGGAGTTCAAAGCCCGCACAGTATAAGATTGAGACTCAGAGGTATGCGTTTTAGGATACCTCTGTGCTTGGATTGTAAATAGTTTTAAGGACTCATCCAGAGATGATTTTTTTTTGTGCTAAATTTTAAATTTAGCCACCCACCCAACTGAGGTAATGGCCAAATATGACCGACTCAGTATAAGAAGATAGATAGATAGATAGATAGATAGATAGATAGATAGATAGATAGATAGATAGATAGATAGATAGATAGATAGATAGATAGATAGATAGAATATAGAATATATTGGGCTACTTTTGGTGTGACCTCGTTCTCAACATGACCCCAAGGTCAAAGGTCAAAAAGTATGATTTTGTCATATCTTCTTAACTATTGGAGTTACACTTATGAAACTTTGGTTATTGGATGGCCCTTTGAATATAGAATAAATTGGGATACTTTTGGTGTGACCTCGACCTCAACATGACCCCAAGGTCAAAAGTTAAAAAGTATGACTTTGTCATATCTTCTAAACTATTGGTGTTACATTTCTGAAACTTGGATATTGGATGGCCGTTGGAATATAGGATAAATTGGGATAATTTTGGTGGACCTCAGCATGATCCCAAGGTCAAAGGTAAAAAAGTATGACTTTGCCATATCTTCTAAACTATAAGAGTTACACTCCTGAAACTTTGCTTATCAGTTAGAATGTACTTTGCAACTTTTTTAACTTATATGTAGTTTTGGCAAGCTTATACATAGTCATTAGTGTTATTCCTAGAAAAAGCGGGTATTTGCGATGGTATACCATCGACTGCGCGATCTAGTTTACCTTTACTTTCATTAAAAGATTTCATAATTGTGCATGTCTTTAAAGGGTTGGACCGAATACATGAGAATGAGCCTTTTCTTACCGATTCATTATAGGAAAGGTTTTCTACGGCCATTCCCAATTGCGGGCAGTACAAATCATAAACAGAGAAGGTGGAAAAAGAGTATGAAACATCGTGAGCAGGTCATAAAGAGCGTTTCGCCGCAAATAAGCAACAGAATACTTTAGGAGTTTTGAATGACTTCAGAAGTATAGCTTTGAGATCTATCTGTCACCAGTCAATGACACATTACATGATTATCCGTTACTATCCCCTGATCGATACCATACGTCCGTGTGTGGGTGTTTGTGTGGGTGTCTGTGTGTCCGGAAACTTGTGAACAGGATTAAAGACAATGCCATCATCGGAGAAACATCATACCTCCCATAAATGTTCCCCATGGAGAGAGAATAAATCCTATTGATTTTCAAGGTCAAGGGTCAAATGCCAAGTTAACAATGGACTTGACATTGAAAACATTGTGGACAGGATAAAAGGCAAAGCTATCATCATTGAAGTATCAAACATTCCAAATGTTTCCCGTGGAGCGATGATGAACACTATAGATTTTCGAGGTCAAGGGTCAAATGTCAATGTCACGATGCACCGTGTGAAAAACATTGAAGTGTCCTATGCACTCTGAGGTGAGTGACTCTATATTTGCCTTCTGGGATGACCCTAGGAAATTGTGGTTCTTCTCCATCGGTAGAGTCACATACCAGAATCAGCATTCGGAATTATTACTGAGAATACGTCAAATGCCATTCAAAGATCAGGACCTGTGAAGTTATCCCTGGCTCTCAGAAAGAGGCAAAATTAGCTTCAGTATTATCAGCACCTTCAACTGTGGAAATGATCGAATCGGAAGGACCATTCCACTCTCTTATGGTCCGATGGAAGAAAAATTCTTTGTACATACGGGACAATTGGGATCATCATGCCTCATGTCAAATCAAGGGACTTTACCAGTACTGGCATTTTCCAGCTCCGAAAATCCCGAAAAAATTAAAACAACCTCAAAATGACCCAATTTGTTTTTATTTGATTTTCGCAAATTTAACATTGGATGAAAGAAAAATAATTGTTCTGCTTAAATTTTCAGTCCCATTTTTCATTGCATAATGAATCTTTTAAATAATGTAGTTTAAAATCAGTATGAGAATATCAATAACCCAGCAGGCACACGTCGCAAGGGCAACGTCAACTCAACGTCGGTGCAATGTCGAGACGTTGCACCGACGTAGATGTGACGTTGCATTAAAGTCATGACGTTGCACCGACGTTGATGTGACGTCATAATTACGTCATGTGCCTGATGAGAAGTAACCAACAATGTCGGAAATCACTGTTAATACCACCCCTCCCAGACCCACACAAAAACACTTTTTGGGTCGATTGTTTGCCAATCGACCAAAGTTACTAAGCATACAACTTTCAACGTTGCGCTCACGTGACTATCACTCTTTACCAAAGAACACCTATTCAAATACATTGAAAATGTTACTGTCAAAAAAACTTTCAGATAGAAGAAAATCTGATATTTATCATATTTCTGTTCAAAATATAGAATGTGATTACTCGTTAGAACCGCCTCGGCCCGGCGGTTCTAACGGGCATCTACAAGCTATTTTTAATCAGAAATAAGAAAAAATAATGGGTATCACCGTTAACTCCAGTTTCACTATATAAAAGTGGGGTTTAAGGGGGTCAAAATTATATAGGCGTGATTTTTAGGAAATCAAGGTAAAGATCATTTACAAAAAAAAAAAAAAAACGCCCCCGCCCATCGGGGCTTGAAGAAATAGATGGGCGGCATGATGCTTCCACGCAGAGCTGAAACCGACCCGCACACAAGTACTGGTAAGCCGCTAAGAGGATATAAGCCTGCCCAGGCAAGGCGGTGCGAGTCGGCCCGTCCATGCTTATAAACCCTTTTGGTTTCATTGGGCGGCAGGGCTTGCGTTGTCTTGTCATCTCAATGTCGGGCGGCCCCCGTCCATCGGGGCTTGAAGAAATAGATGGGCTGCATGATGCTACCACGCAGAGCTGAAATCCGACCCCACACGAGGACAGTACATGCTTATAAACCCTATTCGGGTTTCATTGGTCGACATGGCTTGAGATGTTATTTCATCTCAGTGTCGGGAACAAATCCCACAAATTGGAAGCAACGTCTCCAAAATGACCTTTACAGTGTTGACGGGGACGTTAAACCTCAAATAAAAAAAAGCCGCGTTATTTACTTCTTAGAGAATTATCTGTAGAATCTGGACTGCAATCATGTGTTGGGTTTTGCAATAAGTGTATACCCTTATCAGAATGCGGTGTCTGTTCAGGGTCTATACTGTTTGCTTAGGGTAAAGGGTTAAACGAAACAGTTCAAGTTCCCCTTCAGGGCCATTTTTTTCAATCTACACTAAGAGATACTCGACCTATCAGTGCTGTCAGTGCTTTGATTTGTTTACCGTCTTCAACCCTTCCACCCCTGAGTTATCGGCGTGGGCTCTACCATCACTGACTTTGGGCACGTCCATTCTACTTTATATAGTATCTAGCTTAAAAGAGTCATCAGGATAACAAGTTATATATCCCTATAAGGTGGCTCATTATGCGCCATCTCATCAGGATCTACATGTTTGCATTAGTATCTGTGCCGGGCTTCAGGGTGGAAAGGGTTAACCTTTGCTGTAGTAACGGTCTTAAATATTGCGCAGTAAACAAACATTGGAATCGAAAGGGATACGTTTAAACCGTAGATTGTACCATTCTGTGTAGAAGCACTGTCATCTATTTTAAACTTACATAGACTTCAGTCATCCATTTCAAACAATGAATTTTAATTTTGGGATAATTCAACAATGAAATGTCAGGAGTATATTCAGGACTGTACTGACTGAAAATAAAATAATAATCAAAACCGAATACCCTTTCGATGATTAAAACAAAAAACATAGTTCGTTATTAAAAATCCAGAATGTATCAAAAATAGAATTCGAATGGCAAAAATGCAGATTTCAAATGTATAATTGAATGTAGTAGCAAATTAAAATTGTTAAAAAAGTGTTTTAATTTTATCAATAACGCAAACTTCTGTAACTGACAATTCGCTTACATCATTGAAAAATAAAGTTTCATGATTACATAGTCCGTGGCTCAAACTCATTACAAATGGCGCTGCGTTGGTACGCAGCGCAATAAACCGCGACAGAAGAACCCCACCGGAACGAACAGAAACTAAATTCCACCGGGGTGGGGGAGGGTGCTAAATGGACCCTACGGAGCTCCAATATTCGCCCTTACTTCCGTCGCGATTAAGACAAATAATTTGTTCAGACCATATGAAGGCCTCCTAACTCATCAGTGCAACATCTCCGAGAACACAAAAATCAAACAACCACAGAGATGAAACAACGTTGAGGACTCGACAGCAAGAAACAACTGAAATGCTGAAGCAAAAGAAAGCCAACAGTTAGACTCAGATGGGCGCGACCAGAGACAGAGGATCAGGCATCAACCAACATCACATAAAACCACATAAAATTAAATGCTGTCTAATTCTCAGCAAGCCTTTACGCTGGAACCGTCATAGAATCTGAGGCCTGACCCACCGGCGTGCAATTAAAGAGGGAAGCAAAGCTGTCAACCGTGATTGGGTTAACTATCATGCATGCCGTCTGTCGTATAACATTTATGTTGTACCCTATCTTTTTATATCCTGTCTTCCTTTGAAAAAAGACTGAAATATGGGCGCGTTGTTATCTCCACTGTCCAGAGGTATTGCTGTCATGGTAACTTCATACCAAACTATCATTGGTCATCGAATTAACGATTTTTTAGGGTTAGCAATACAAGATAACAAGGCTTTCGCTGCCTCGCCAAGTTGAACAGAAATCTGTGGCTGCTGTATAATGACAACGCCAATTAGATATAATTAACGCTTGCAAAAAACTTTATGCGACTTTTAATACCTACCCTGGACACAAAATTATAAACAAGCGGCGCCTAGGACACTACGCTCACCAGTGCTCAAGTGGGCATAAATCGCCCCATCCCTTGATGGCCATATATTTTAACAGAACATAATGGTTCAGTAGAGGCCCATCCCAGGATCATTGTTGCCAAATTATTTTGAAATCAAACCATTGTGTTTGTTGCCGTGGCATAGATTACAATCTTAGCAGCAACCCATCCCCACCCCGACACCGGTGGAATTCTTTTAATTAGAAATTATAATAGAGTATCTAATTTTATGTAATGTTGGTTAGTGCCTGATGGGCCCACTGGAGTCCAACTGTTGATCTTCTTTTGCTCTAGCTTTTCAGTGGTTTCTTGCCGTCGAGTCCTCACCGTTGGTTAGGGTCTAGTTTCATGTCTGTGTTCTTTCCCTTTGGTGTCTCTGATGGGAGCTGTGGGTTAATTGTATCGATTCCTGATCATTGCCTTCACTTCTATCATTTTTCATCCACCCCTCACACCCATTTAAGATTCTTATATTGGCAATCCTGAATCTGAACATTGCCCCTATTCTTCCAATCATGTTTCAGCTCAAAACGATTTTCGCCGGCCTCGGTAGCTCAGTCGGATGCGCGTCTTACTGGTAATCAGGAGGACGCGGGTTCGATACCTGCCGGGGTCGGCAACATTCTTTCGTGGAGATTAATCATGAAAGCTTTTCTACGGTCATTCTCTCCCTTCTGCTGATTCAAGAAGGGCAGTTGTCAGTTTCTGCGAAATAATGTGCACTGTACTGGTTAACAGCTTACGCATTAGCCTGCCCAGGAAAAGTGTGGATAGGTAAACTTGACCGGCTCAAAAATGACCTATAATAGTGTTGACTGGGCCGTTATAATCCAATGCAAACAAACAAACAAACAAACAAAATCAAACCGATGTTGTTTTAATCCATTTAGTACCGGAAACCCCAAAACGGGTACCCTGGCAAACAGTGCAGGCCCAGATCAGACGCCGCAGAACGCGGCTTCTGATCAGGGCCTACACTGTTTTTGAAAAGTTAAGCCATTTTCCCCAAAACAAATTTTAGGAAACACAACCTGTCACGCCTAATTTTTGCAATGGACTCCTGCTATATATAAGGAGGAAGATTCCATTTGGTTCAACGTGTTTTGGCTATTGCCTGTCGACTGGCAATAGCCATTTTAACGTGTTTTGGCTATTGCCAGTCGACTGGCAATAGACCTTTCCTTTCTTTTTACAGCTGATCTACATTTTGTTTGTCGGGAAATAGCTCATGAAGCTAATGTTATTGTTTGTTGAAACGGACACAAAATAAAATTTCTTGTATCTTGCATCTTGACTCTCCATGCCACCTCGATGCCTCCCATCAACCTAAGGTTCGGTTCGGGCGAAGATGTCGTTTGAAATATTTCAAGATGGCCGCCATGGCGACATGATTTTAAATTTGGAATCGCTATGTAATCCCGATGCCTCCCATCAAGTTTCGGCTAAATCCGACATTGTTCGGGAGGAGATGTCGATTTTAAGAATATCAAGATGGCCGCCATGGCAGCCATATTGGATAACGGAACGGAACGATTTTAACAATTCTAAATTTCGATGTCAACCCGATGCCGCCCATCAAGTTTCGGCATAATCCGACTTTTCGGTCGGCAGGAGATTTCGTTTGAAGAATTTCATGGAGATCCAGCATTGCTGAAATCGTTTTGTTCCAATATTTAAGATGGCTGCCATGACCCCCAATGCCTCTTACCAGCTGTTAGCCCAATCCATCTTCTGGTTCTGGAGATGTCAAAATTGTGAAAAGTTAACGACGGACGGTCGGACGACTGTTGGATGGACGGCGGACGACGGACAGCAGATCACGACATAAGCATCTGGAACAAAGCTCCGTATGAGTAATAAAGTAGTCCATCACGAAAACAAGCCTATATAATTTTTATCCCCTTGAATCCCACCTTTGTATAGTAAAACTGTGGTTAACGGGGTACAACCTTATTTTTTCTTATTTCTGCCCTAAAATATATATTGTGGGTACATGTTAGAATCGCCTCGATTTGGAAATATCAAATGGCCAGAGCCTTTGCTGCTCGCAGATTAAAATAGCACATTGTAAGAAGTCGTGCATGGAGCTCTGTTAGTTGATCGCGCATGCGCATTTGAAGAACATGAATAGGAGAACGGTAAGGACCGTATTTGGGTCCATTGTTAATCTGTCGATCAAAAGGTACTAATCACAGAAGCTCTTCAGTGCCGATGTCTATGTGACTATCACTGATTAGTAGAGTATCCAAGTAACGGTTATGAATAGACAGTTGCTGCATTATTCTTTTCGCTGTCAAATCAATGAGCGTAAAGTTAGTTCCCGGTTCCCGGTTTCCGGTTCCCGATTCCAGTTCCCGGTTCCCGGTTCCCGATTCCAGTTCCCGGTTCCCGATTCCAGTTCCCGGTTCCCGATTCCAGTTCCCGGTTCCCGGTTCCCGATTCCAGTTCCCGGTTCCCGATTCCAGTTCCCGGTTCACGATTCCAGTTGTCTGTTCCCGGTTCCCGATTCCAGTTCCCTGTTCCCGATTCCAGTTCCCGGTTCCCGATTCCAGTTCCATGCTCCCGATTCCAGTTCCCGGTTCCCGTAAACGATGTTGTTCCCGATTCCAGTTCCCGGTCGTCCGTGCCGCAGTGGCCCGGAGAAAGGGCAGTGGACACATACTGAATTAGACCACACTGCAGCTTAGCAGCGAGAGTAACGGAGACTCTCTTTAAGTGATGATCATCCGTGCCGCAGGGGCCCGCGGAGAAAGAGCAGTTGAAACATACTGCATTACACCACATCATGGCTAAGCGGCGGGAGGAACGGAGACTCTCTATGATGACCATCCGTCCCGCGGTAGCCCGGCGACAGAACAGTGGACACATACTGCATTAGACTACATCGCGGCTAAATGGCGAGAGTAACGGAAACTCTCTAGAGTTGATGACTATCCGTCCCGCAGTGGCCCGGTGACATGGAAATGGACATGTACCCCTTTAGGCCAATATGCGGATAGGCTGCGGGAGAAGCGGAGAATCGCTATAGGTGATGATCATCCGTCCCGCTGTGGCCCGTCGACAAGACAGTGGACACATGCTGCAACAGACCACGCTGCGGCTAAGCGGCGGGATAGCGGAGACTCTCTTAAGGTGATGATCATCCGTGCCGCAGTGGCCCGGAGAAAGGGCAGTGGACACATACTGCATTAGACCACACCGCGTCTAAGGGTTATACTGAGTTAGCTGCAGCCCGTTGAATAGCTGCTATTTTCTATCTGTAGATTTTCTGCATATCGGGAACCGGGATCTAGTTCCCGGTTCCGATTTAAAACGGAACCGGGAACAAGTTCCCGGTTCCCGATTTGATTTTACTATGTTAAGAGCTGCCTGCGTTAGATAGCAATGTTTTATTCAGTTATCAGCTGATAAGGAATGACATCCTTACTCACAGTTCACCCGCGCTGCAAATCTTTTAAAACCCGCGCAGCCCCGCATTGAGCGGGCGGAACAAAGCAACTAGACCGCAAGTTTGCGCGGGTTATAGGTCATGATCATCCGTGCCGCAGTGTGCCGGCGACAGGGCAGTGGACACATACTGCATTAGACCACACCGCGGCATAGCGGCGGGAGTAACGGAGATTCTCTATAGGTGATGACCATCCATGCCACAGTGGCCCGGAGAAAGGGCAGTGGACACATACTGCATTACACCACATCGCGGCTAAGCGGTGTGAGTAATGGAGACTCTCTATAGGTGATGACCATCCGTCCCGCGGTAGCCCGGCGACAGGACAGTGGACACATACTGCATCAGACCACACCGCGGCTAAATGGCGAGAGTAACGGAAACTCTCTAGAGTTGATGACTATCCGTCCCGCAGTGGCCCGGTGACATGGCAATGGCCATGTACTCCTTGAGACCAATATGCGGATAGGCTGCGGGAGTAGCGGAGAATCGCTATAGGTGATGATCATCCGTCCTGCTGTGGCCAGTCGACAAGACAGTGGACACATGCTGCAACAGACCACGCTGCGGCTAAACGGCGGGAGTAGCGGAGACTCTCTTAAGGTGATGATCATCCGTGCCGCAGTGGCCGGAGAAAGGGCAGTGGACACATACTGCATTAGACCACACTGCATCTAAAGGTTATACTGAGTTAGCTGCAGCCCGTTGAATAACTGCTATTTTCTTTTTGTAGGTTTTCTGCAAATCGGGAACCGGAATCTAGTTCCCGGTTCCCGATTTAAAAAGGAACCGGGAACCAGGAACTAGTTCCCGGTTCCCGCTAGTTCCCGGTTCCCGATTTGATTTAACTATGTTAAGAGCTGCCTGCGTTAGAAAGAAATGTTTTATTAAGTTATCGGCTGATAAGGAGTGACATCCTTACTCACAGTTCACCCGCGCCGCAAATCTTTTAAAACCCGTGCAGCCCCGCATTGTGCGGGTGGAACAAAGCAACTAGACCGCAAGTTTGCGCGGGTCATAGGTCATGATCAACCGTGCCGCAGTTTGTCGGCGACAGGGCAGTGGACACATACTGCATTAGACCACACCGCGGCCAAGCGGTGGGAGTAACGGAGATTCTCTATAGGTGATGACCATCTGTGCCGCAGTGATCCGGAGAAAGGGCAGTGGACACATACTGCATTACACCACATCGCGGCTACGCGGTGTGAGTACCAGAGACTCTCTATAGGCGATGACCATCCGTCTCGCGGTAGCCCGGCGACAGGACAGTGGACACATACTGCATTAGAGCACACCGTAGCGGGAGTAACGGACACTCTCTATAGTTGATGACCATCCGTAACGAAGTGGCCCGGAGAAAGGGCAGTGGACACAAACTGCATTAGACCACACCGTGGTTAAGTGGTGGGAGTAACGGAGATTCTCTTTAGGTGATGATCATCCGTCACGCTGTGGCCCGGCGACAAGACAGTGGACACATACTACATTAGACCACGCTGCGGCTAAGCAGCGGGAGTAGCGGAGACTCTCTTAAAGTGATGATTATCCGTGCCGCAGTTGCCCGGAGAAAGGGCAGTGGAGACATACTGCATTAGACTCCATCGCGTCTAAGGGCTATACTGAGTTAGCTGCAGCCCCTTGAATAGCTGCTATTGCCTTTTGACAGGTTTTATGCAAATCGGAAACCGGGAATTAGTTCCCGGTTCCCGATTTAATAAGGAACCAGGAACCGTCAACTAGTTCCCGGTTCCCGATTTGATTGGACTATGTAAAGAGTTGCCTGCGTTAGATAGAAATGTTTTATTAAGTTATCAGTTGATAAGGAATGACATCCTTACTCACATTCACCCGCGCCGCAAACCTTTTGAAACCCTCGCAGCCCCACATTGAGCGGGCGGAACTAAGCAACTAGACCGCAAGTTTGCGCGGGTCATGATCATCCGTGCCGCAGTGGGCCGGCGACAGAGCAGTGGACACATACTGCAACAGACCACACCGCAGCGGGAGTAACGGAGACTCACTATAGGTGATGACCATCCGTGCCGCAGTGGCCGGGAGAAAGGGTAGTGGACACAAACTGCACTACACATCGCGTCTGAGTGGCGGGAGAAACGGAGACTCTCTATCGGTGATGACCATCCGTGCCGCAGTGTCCCGGAGAAAGGGCAGTGGACACATATTGCATTACACCACATCGCGTCTGAGTGGCGGGAGTAACGGAGACTCTCTATAGGTGATGACCATCCGTCCCGCGGTAGCCCGGCGACAGGACAGTGGACACAAACTGCATTAGACCACACCGCGGCTTATTGGCGGGAGTAACGGAGATTCTCTATACGTGATGACCATCCGTGCCGCAGTGTCCCGGAGAAAGGGCAGTGGACACATTCTGCATTACACCACATCGCGTCTGAGTGGCGGGAGTAACGGAGACTCTCTATAGGTGATGACCATCCGTCCCGCGGTAGCCCGGCGACAGGACAGTGGACACAAACTGCATTAGACCACACCGCGGCTAAGCGGTGGGAGTAACGGAGATTCTCTATACGTGATGACCATCCGTGCCGCAGTGTCCCGGAGAAAGGGCAGTGGACACATACTGCATTACACCACATCGCGTTTGAGTGGCGGGAGTAACGGAGACTCTCTTTAGGTGATGACCATCCGTCCCGCAGTGGCCCGGCGACAGGGCAATGGAAATGTACTCCTTTAGACAAAGCTGCGGATAGCCTGCGGGAGTAGCGGAAAATCGCTATAGGTGATGATCATCCGTCCCGCTGTGGCCCGGTGACAAGACAGTGGACACATACTACAATAGACCACGCTGCGGCTAAGCGGCGGGAGTAGCGGAGACTCTCTTAAGGTGATGATCATCCGTGCCGCAGTGGCCCGGAGAAAGGGCAGTGGACACATACTGCATTAGACCACACCGCGGCTAAGGGTTATACTGAGTTAGCTGCAGCCCGTTGAATAGCTGCTTTTGTCTTTTTATTGGCTTTGTGCAAATCGGGAACCGGGAACTAAATCCCGGTTCCCGATTCAATAAGGAACCGGGAACCGGGAACCCTGTTCCCGATTTGATTTGACTATGTAAAGAGTTGCCTGCGTTAGATAGAAATGTTTTATTCAGTTATCAGTTGAAAAGGAATGACATCCTTACTCATGGTTCACCCGCGCCGCAAATCTTTTAAAACCCGCGCAGCTCCGCATTGAGTGGGCGGAACAAAATAACTAGACCGCAAGTTTGCGCCGGTTATTGGTCATGATCATCCGTGCAGCAGTGGGCCGGCGACAGGGCTGTGGAAAAATACTGCAACAGACCACACCGCAGTGGGAGTAACGGAGACTCTCTATACGGTGATGGCCATCCCTGCCGCAGTGGCCTGGAGAAAGAGCAGTGGACAAAAACTGCATTAGACCACACCGCGGATAAGCGGCGGGAGTAACGGAGATTCTCTATATGACCATCCGTGCCGCAGTGGCCCGGAGAAAATGCAGTGGACACATACTGCATTAGACCATATTGCGGCTAAGGGTTATCCTTAGTTAACTGCAGCCGTTTGAATAGCTGCTATTGTCTTTTTATAGGTTTTTTCGCAAATCGGGAACCGGGAACTAGTTCCCGGTTCCCGATTTAATAAGGAACCGGGAACCGGGAACTAGTTCCCGGTTCCCGATTTGATTTTACTATGTAAAGAGTTGCCCGCGTTAGATAGAAATGTTTTATTCAGTTATCATTCGATAAGGAATGACATCCTTTCTCACAGTTCACCCGCGCCCAAAATGTTTTAAAACCCGCGCAGCCCCTGCATTGAGCGGGCTGAACAAAGTAACTAGACCGCAAGTTTGTGTGGGTTATAGGTCATTATCATCCGTGCCGCAGTGGGCCGGCGACAGGGCAGTGGACACATACTGCAACAGACCACACCGCAGCGGGAGTAATGGCGACTCTCTATAGGTGATGACCATCTGTGCCGCAGTGGCCCGGAGAAAGGGCAGTGGACACAAACTGCATTATACCACACCACGGCTAAGCGGCGGGAGTAACGGAGATTCTCTATAGGTGATGACCATCCGTGCCGCAGTGGCCCGAAGAAAGGGAAGTGGACACATACTGCATTACACCATATTGCGGCGAAGGGTTGTCCTTAGTTAACTGCAGCCCTTTGAATAGCTGCTATTGTCTTTTAATAGGTTTTGTGCAAATTGAGAACCGGGACCCGGTTCCCGATTTAATAAGGAACCGGGAACCGGGAACTAGTTTCCGGTTCCCGATTAGATTTGACTATGTAAAGGGTTGCCTGTGTTAGATAGAAATGTTGTATTCAGTTATCAGTTGATAAGGAATGACATCCTTACTCACAGTTCACCCGCGCGGCAAATCTTCTAAAACCCGCGCAGCCCCGCATTGAGCGGGCGGAACAAAGTAATTAGACCGCGGGTAATAGGTCATGACCATCCGTGCCGCAGTGGGCCGGCGACAGGGCAGTGGACACATATTGCAACAGACCACACCGCAACGGAGTAACGGAGACCCTCTATAGGTGATGACCATCCGTACCGCAGTGGCCCAGAGAAAGGTCAAGTGACACAAACTGCCGTGTGCCGGCGACAGGGCACATACTGCATTAGTCCACACCGCGGCATAGCGGCGGGAGTAACAGAGATTCTCTATAGGTGATAGCCATCCGTGCCGCAGTGGTCCGGAGAAAGGGCAGTGGACACATACTGCATTACTCCATATCGCGGCTAAACGGCGGGAGTAACGGAGACTCTCTATAGTTGATGACCATCCGTCCCGCGGTAGCCCGGCGACAGGACAGTGGACATGTACTCCTTTAGACCAGTCTGCGGATAGGCTGTGGGAGTAGCGGAGAATCGCTATATGTGATGATCATCCGTCCCACTGTGGCCCGGCGACATGACAGTGGACACATACAATAGACCACGCTGCGGCTAAGCGGCGGAACAGAGGAGACTCTCTTAAGGAGATCGTCCGTGTCGCAGTGGCCCGGAGAAAGGGCAGTGGACACATACTGCAATATATCACACCGCGGCTAAGGGTTATACTGAGTTTGCTGCAGCCCTTTGAATAGCTGCTATTGTCTTTTTAAAGGTTTTGTGCAAATCGGGAACCGGGAACTAAATCCCGGTTCCCGATTCAATAAGGAACCGGGAACCGGGAACCCGGTTCCCGATTTGATTTGACTATGTAAAGAGTTGCCTGCGTTAGATAGAAATGTTTTATTCAGTTATCAGTTGAAAAGGAATGACATCCTTACTCATGGTTCACCCGCGCCGCAAATCTTTTAAAACCCGCGCAGCTCCGCATTGAGTGGGCGGAACAAAATAACTAGACCGCAAGTTTGCGCCGGTTATTGGTCATGATCATCCGTGCAGCAGTGGGCCGGCGACAGGGCTGTGGAAAAATACTGCAACAGACCACACCGCAGTGGGAGTAACGGAGACTCTCTATACGGTGATGGCCATCCCTGCCGCAGTGGCCTGGAGAAAGAGCAGTGGACAAAAACTGCATTAGACCACACCGCGGATAAGCGGCGGGAGTAACGGAGATTCTCTATATGACCATCCGTGCCGCAGTGGCCCGGAGAAAATGCAGTGGACACATACTGCATTAGACCAAATCGCGGCTAAGGGTTATCCTTAGTTAACTGCAGCCGTTTGAATAGCTGCTATTGTCTTTTTATAGGTTTTTTCGCAAATCGGGAACCGGGAACTAGTTCCCGGTTCCCGATTTAATAAGGAACCGGGAACCGGGAACTAGTTCCCGGTTCCCGATTTGATTTTACTATGTAAAGAGTTGCCCGCGTTAGATAGAAATGTTTTATTCAGTTATCATTCGATAAGGAATGACATCCTTTCTCACAGTTCACCCGCGCCCAAAATGTTTTAAAACCCGCGCAGCCCCTGCATTGAGCGGGCTGAACAAAGTAACTAGACCGCAAGTTTGTGTGGGTTATAGGTCATTATCATCCGTGCCGCAGTGGGCCGGCGACAGGGCAGTGGACACATACTGCAACAGACCACACCGCAGCGGGAGTAATGGCGACTCTCTATAGGTGATGACCATCTGTGCCGCAGTGGCCCGGAGAAAGGGCAGTGGACACAAACTGCATTATACCACACCACGGCTAAGCGGCGGGAGTAACGGAGATTCTCTATAGGTGATGACCATCCGTGCCGCAGTGGCCCGAAGAAAGGGAAGTGGACACATACTGCATTACACCATATTGCGGCGAAGGGTTGTCCTTAGTTAACTGCAGCCCTTTGAATAGCTGCTATTGTCTTTTAATAGGTTTTGTGCAAATTGAGAACCGGGACCCGGTTCCCGATTTAATAAGGAACCGGGAACCGGGAACTAGTTTCCGGTTCCCGATTAGATTTGACTATGTAAAGGGTTGCCTGTGTTAGATAGAAATGTTGTATTCAGTTATCAGTTGATAAGGAATGACATCCTTACTCACAGTTCACCCGCGCGGCAAATCTTCTAAAACCCGCGCAGCCCCGCATTGAGCGGGCGGAACAAAGTAATTAGACCGCGGGTAATAGGTCATGACCATCCGTGCCGCAGTGGGCCGGCGACAGGGCAGTGGACACATATTGCAACAGACCACACCGCAACGGAGTAACGGAGACCCTCTATAGGTGATGACCATCCGTACCGCAGTGGCCCAGAGAAAGGTCAAGTGACACAAACTGCCGTGTGCCGGCGACAGGGCACATACTGCATTAGTCCACACCGCGGCATAGCGGCGGGAGTAACAGAGATTCTCTATAGGTGATAGCCATCCGTGCCGCAGTGGTCCGGAGAAAGGGCAGTGGACACATACTGCATTACTCCATATCGCGGCTAAACGGCGGGAGTAACGGAGACTCTCTATAGTTGATGACCATCCGTCCCGCGGTAGCCCGGCGACAGGACAGTGGACATGTACTCCTTTAGACCAGTCTGCGGATAGGCTGTGGGAGTAGCGGAGAATCGCTATATGTGATGATCATCCGTCCCACTGTGGCCCGGCGACATGACAGTGGACACATACAATAGACCACGCTGCGGCTAAGCGGCGGAACAGAGGAGACTCTCTTAAGGAGATCGTCCGTGTCGCAGTGGCCCGGAGAAAGGGCAGTGGACACATACTGCAATATATCACACCGCGGCTAAGGGTTATACTGAGTTTGCTGCAGCCCTTTGAATAGCTGCTATTGTCTTTTTAAAGGTTTTGTGCAAATCGGGAACCGGGAACGGTTCCCGATTTCATTTGACAATGTAAAGAGTTGCCTACGTTAGATAGAAATGTTTAATTAAGTTATCAGTTGATAAGGAATCACATCCTTACATATAGTACACCCGCGCCGTAAAATCGTTTGAAACCCGCGCCGCCCCGTATTGAGAGGGCGGAACAAAGCAACTAGACCACAAGTTTGCGCGGGTTATAGGTCATGATCATCCGTGCCGCTGTGGGCCGGCGACAGGGCAGTGGACACATACTGCAACAGACCACTACGCAGCTGGAGTAAAAGAGACTCTCTATATGTAATGACCATCCATGCCTCAGTGGCCCGGAGAAAGGGCACGGGACACAAACTGCATTAGACCCCACCGCGGCTATGCGGCGGGAGTAACGGAGACTCTCTATAGGTGATGACCATCCATCCCGCGGTAGCCCGGCGACAGGACAGTGGACACATACTGCATTAGACCAAACCGCGGCTAAACGTCGGGAGTAACGGAGACTCTCCAGAGTTGATGACCATCCGTCCCTCAGTGGCCTGGCGACAGGGCAATGGACATGTACTCCTTTAGCCCAATCTGCGGATAGGCTGCGGGAGTAGCGGAGAATCGCTATAGGTGATGATCATCCGTCCCGATGTGGCCCGGCGACAAGACAGTGGACACATACTTCAACAGACCACGCTTCGGCTAAGCAGCGGGAAAAGCGGAGACTCTCTTAAGGTGATGATCATCCGTTCCTTAGTGGCCCGGAGAAAGTGCAGTGGACACATACTGCATTAGACCACATCGCGGCTAAGCGTTAGATAAAAATGTTTTATTCATTTATTATTTGAAAAGGAATCACATCCTTACTCACAGTTCACCCGCGCCGCAAATCTTTTAAAACCCGCGCAGCCCCGCATTGAGCGGGCGGAACAAAGCAACGAAACCGCAAGTTTGCGCGGGTTATAGGTGATGATCATCATTGCCGCAGTGGTCCGGCGACAAGGTAGTGGACACATACTGCAACAGACCACACCGCAGCGGAAGTAACGGAGACTCTCTATAGGTGATGACCAACCGTGCCGCAGTGGCTCGGAGAAAGAGCAGTGGACACAAACTGTATTAGACCACAACGCGGCTAAGCTGCGGGAGTAACGGAGATTCTCTACAAGTGATGACCATCCGTGCCGCAGTAGCCCGGAGAAAAGGCAGTGGACACATACTGCATTATACCACATCACGGCTAAGGGTTATCCTTAGTTAACTGCAGCACTTTGAATAGCTGCTATTGTCTTTTTATAGGTTTTGTGCAAATCGTCAACCGGGGACTAGTTCCCGGTGCCCGTTTCCCGATTTAATAAGGAACCGCGGCTAAGGGTTATACTGAGTTAGCTGCAGCCCTTTGATTAGCTGCTATTGTCTTTTTATAGGTTTTGTGCAAATCGGGAACCGGGAACTAGTTCCCGGTTCCCGGTTCCCGATTTAATAAGAAACAGTATGTGTCGTTCCCGGTTCCCGATTTGATTTGACTATGTAAAGAGTTGACTGCGTTAGATAGAAATGTTTTATTAAGTTATCAGTTGATAAGGAATGACATCCTTACTCACAGTTCACCCGGTCCGCAAATCTTTTAAAACCAGCGCAGCCCCGCATTGAGGGGCGGAACAAAGCAACTATACCTCTAGTTTGCGCGAATTATAGGTCATGATCATCCATGCCGCAGTGGGCTGGCAACAGGGCAGTGGACGCATACTGCAAGAGACCGCAACGCAGCGGGAGTAACAGAGACTCTCTATAGGTGATGACCATCAGTGCCGCAGTGGCCCGCCGACAGGACAGTGGACACATACTGCATTAGACCAGACTGCGGCTAAGCGGCGGGAGTAGCGGAGACTCTCTATAAGTGAGGACCATCCGTGCCGCAGTGGCCTGGAGAAAAGGCAGTGGACTAATACTGCATTAGACTACACCGCGGCTGCCCGGCGGGAGTATCGGAGACTCTCTTTGGGCGATGAGCATCCGTCCCGCGGACGACCGGCGACAGGACAGTGGACACATACTGCATTAGACCACACCGCGGCTAAACGGCGGGAGTAACGGAGACTCTCTAAAGTTGATGACCATCCGTTCCGCAATGGCCCGGTGACAGGGCAATGGACATGTTTTCCTTTAGACCAAACTGAGGATAGGCTGTGGGAGTAGCGGAGAATCGGTAAAGGCGATGATCATCCGTCCCGCTGTGGCCCGGAGAAAGGGCAGTGGACACATACTGCATTAGACCACACCGCGGCTAATTGTTATACTGAGTTAGCCGCAGCCCTTTGAATAGCTACTATTGTCTATTTAAAGTATTGGGGAAATCGGGAACCGGGAACTAGTTCCCGGTTCCCGATTTGATTTGACTATGTGAAGAGTTGTCTGCGTTAGGTAGAAATGTTTCATTAAGTTAGCAGTTGATAAGGTATGACATCCTTACTCACAGTTCACCCGCGCCGCAAATCTTTTGAAACCCGCGCAGCCCCGCATTTAGTGGGCGGAACAAAGTAACTAGACCGCAAGTTTACGCGAATTATAGGTCATGATCATCCGTGCCGCTGTGGGTCGGCGACAGGGCAGTGGACACATACTGCAACAGAACAAACCGCAGCGGGAGTAACGGAGACCCTCTATAGGTGATAACCATCCGTGCCGCAGTGGCCCGGAGAAAGGGCAGTTGACACAAACTGCATTAGACCATACCGCGGCTATGCGGCGGGAGTTACGGAGATTCTCTATAGGTGATGACCGGCAGTGGCCCGGAGAAAGGGCAGTGGACACATACTGCATTAGACCACACCGCGGCTTAGCGGTGGGAGTAACGGAGACTCTCTATAGGTGCTGACCATCTGTCCCGCTGTAGCCCGGCGACAGACAGTGGACACTTACTGCATTAGACCACACCGCGGCTAAGCTACGGGAGTAACCGAGATTCACTATAGGTGATGACCATCCATGCCGCAGTGGCCCGGAGAAAAGGCAGTTGACACATACTGAATTACACCACATCGCGTCTAAGCGGTGGGAGTAACGGACACATACTGCATACTGATGACCATTCGTCCCGTGGTAGCCCGGCGCCAGGACAGTGGACACATACTGCATTATACCACACCGCGGCTAGACGGCGAGAGTAACGGAGACTCTCTAGAGTTGACGACCATCCGCCCCGCAGTTGCCCGTCGACAGGGCAATGTACATGTACTCCTTTAGACCAATCTGCGGATACTCGCAGCTGGAATATCGTTACATAGACATGTTTCCCCAAGTTTTCAGTTGATAAAGAATGACATTCTTACTCACAGTCAACCCGCGCTGCAAATCTTTTGAAACCCGCGCAGCCCCGCATTTATGCGAGTTATAGGTCATGATCATCCGTGCCGCAGTGGGCTGGCGACAGGACTGTGGACACATACTGCAACAGACCACACCGAGCGTGAGTAACGGAGACTCTCTATAGGTGATGACCATCCGTGCCGCGGTGGCCCGGAGAAAGGGCAGTGGACACCAACTGCATCAGACCACACCAACGCTAAGCAACGGGAGTATCGGAGATTCTCTTCAGGTGATGACCATCAGTGCCGCAGGGGCCCGGAGAAAGGGCAGTGGACACATATTGCATTATACCGGGCGGGAGTAACGGAGACTCTCTATAGGTGATGACCATCCGTCCCGCGTTAGCCCAGCGACAGGACAGTGGGCACATACTGCATTAGACCACACCGCGGCTAAGCGGCGGGTATAACGGATATTCTCTATAGGTGATGACCATCCGTGCCGCAGTGGCCCGGAGAAAGGGCAGTGGACACATACTGCATTACACCACATCGCGGCTAAGCGACTGGAGTAACGGAGACTCTCTATAGGTGATGACCATCCGTCCCGCGGTAGCCCAGTGACAGGACTGTGGACACATACTGCATTAGTCCATTCCGCGGCTTAACGTCGGGAGTAACGGAGACTCTCTAGAGTTGATAACCATCCGCTCCGCAGTGGCCCGGCGAAAGGGCAATGTACATGTACTCCTTAAGACCAATCTGCGGATAGGCTGAGGGAGTAGCGGAGAATCGCTATAGCAGATGATGTGGCGCGGCGACAAGGCAGTGGGCACATACTACATTGGAACACGCTGCGTCCCGCGGTAGCCCGGCGACAGGAAAGTGTACACATACTGCATTACACCACACCACGGCTAAGCGTAGGGTGAAATGGAGACTCTCTTTAGGCTATGATCGTCCGTGCCGCAGTGGCCGGGAGAAAGGGCAGTGGACACATACTGCACTAGACCTCACCGCGGCTTAGTGACGGGAGTATTGGAGACTCTCTATAGGTTATGACCCCCTGTCCAACAGTGGCCCGGCGACAGCGCAATGGACATGTACTCCTTAAGACCAGACTGCGGATAGGCTGCGGGTGTAGCAGAGAATCGCTATAGGTGATGCTGTGGCCCGGCGACAAGACAGTGGACACAAACTACAATAGACCACGATGCGGTTAAGCGGCGGGAGTAGCGGAGACTCTCTTAAGGTGATGATCATCCATGCCGCAGTGGCCCGGAGAAAAGGCAGTGGACACATACTGAATTAGACCACACCGCGGCTTAGTGGCGGGAGTAACGGAGACTTTCTTTAATTTATGATCATCCGTGCCGCAGTGGCCCGGAGAAAGGGCAGTGGACACATATTGCATTAGACCACACCGCGGCTAAGAGGCGGGAGTAACGGAGATTCTTTTTAGGTGATGATCGTCCGTTCCGCAGCTGCCCAGAGAAAGGGCAGTGGACACATCCTGCATAAGACCACACCGCGGCTGAGTGGCGAGAGTAACGGAGGCTCTCTTTAAGTGATCATTATCCGTGCCGCAGTGGCCCCGAGAAAGGGCAGTGGGCACATACTGCATTAGACCACACCGCGGCTTAGTGGCGGTAGTAACGGATAGTCCCTATAGGTGATGACCATCCGTGCCGCAGTAGCCCGGCGACAGCGCAATGGACATGTACTCCTTTAGACCAAACTGCGGATAGGCTGCGGGAGTAGCGGAGAATCGCTATAGGTGATGACCGGAGAATCGCTAAAGGTCATGATCATCCGTCCCGCTGTGTCCCGGCGACAAGACAGTGGACACACACTGCAATAGACCACACTGCGGCTAAGCGGCGTGAGTAGTGGAGACTCTCATAAGGTGATGATCATCCGTGCTGCAGTGACCAGGAGAAAGGGCAATGTATACTGCATTAGACAACACCGCGGCTAAGCCGCGGGAGTAACAGCGACTCTCTTCAGGTGTGACCCTCCGTCCCGCAGTAGCCCGGAGAGAGCGCAATTGACATGTACTCCTTTAGACCAAACTGTTGATAGGCTGCGGAAGTAGCGGAGAATCGCTATAGGTGATGACCATCCGTTCCGCCGTAGCCCGGCGACAGGAAAGTGTACACATACTGCATCACACCACACCGCGGCTAAACGGCGGGAGTAACTGAGACCCTCTTGAGTTGATGACCATCCGTCCCGCAGTTGCCCGGCGACAGGGCAATGGACATGTACTCCTTTAGACCAAAATGCGGATAGTGTGCGGGGGAAGCGGAGAATCGCTATAGGTCATGATCATCCGTCCCGCTGTGTCCCGGCGACAAGACAGTGGACACATACTGCAATAGACCACACTGCGGCTAAGCGGCGGGAGTAGCGGAGACTGTCTTAAGGTGATGACAGTGGCCCGGAGAAAGGGCAGTGGACACATACTGCATTACACCACACCGTGGCTAAACGGCGGGAGTAACGGAGACTCTCTTTAGGCGATGACCATCCGTCCCGCAGTGGCCCGGCGACAGGGCAATGGACATGTACTCCTTTAGACCAAACTGCGGATAGGCGCGGGAGTAGGGGAGAATCGCTATAGGTGATGACCATCCGTCCGCCGTAGCCCAGCGACAGGAAAGTTTACACATACTGCATTACACCACATCGCGGCTAAACGGCGGGAGTAACTGAGACCCTCTAGAGTTGATGACCATCCGCCCCGCAGTGGCCCGGCAACAGGGCAATGGACATGTACTCCTTTAGACCAATCTGCGGATAGGCTGCGGGAGTAGCGTAGAATCGCTATAGGTGATGATCATCCGTCCCGCTGTGGCCCGGCGACAAAACAGTAGACACATACTACAATGTACCACGTTGCGGCTAAGCTCCGGGAGTAGCAGAGACTCTCTTAAGGTGATGATCATCTATGCCGCAGTGGCCCGGAGAAAGGGCAGTCGACACATACTGCATTAGAAGACACTGCGGCTAAGCGGCGGGAGTAACGGAGATTCTCTTTAGATGAGAGCGTATGTGCCGCAGGGGCCCGGACAAAGGGCAGTGGACACATCCTGCATTAGACCACACCGCGGCTTAGTGGCGGGAGTAACGGAAACTCCCTTTTAGTGATGATTATCCGTGCCGCAGTGGCCCGGAGAAAGGGCAGTGGACACATACTGCCTTAGACCACACCGCGGCTTAGTGGCTGGAATAACGGAGAGTGCCTTTAGGTGATGACCATTCGTGCCGCAGTAGCCCGGAGAAAGGGCAGTGGACACCTATTGCATTACACCACATCGCGGCTAAGCGGCGTGAGTAACGGAGACTCTCTGCGGGTGATGGTCATTCGTCCCGCGGTAGCCCGGCGACAGGACAGTGTACACATACTGCATTACACCACACCGCGGCTAAACGGCAGGAGTAACGGAGACTCTCTAGAGTTGATGACCATACGTCCCGTAGTTGCCCGGCGACAGGGCAATGAACATGTACTCTTTTAGACCAAAATGCGGATAGGGTGCGGGGGAAGCGGAGAATCGCTTTAGATCATGATCATCCGTCCCGCTGTTTCCCGGCGACAAGACAGTTGACACATACTGCAATAGACCACACTGCGGCTAAGCGGCGGGAGTAGCGGAGACTGTCTTAAGGTGATGATCATCCGTGCCGCAGTGGCCCGGAGAAAGGGCAGTGGACACATACTGCATTACACCGCACCGCGGCTAAACGGCGGGAGTAACGGAGACTCTCTTTAGGCGATGACCATCCGTCCTGCAGTGGCCCGGCGACAGGGCAATGGATATGTACTCCTTTAGACCAAATTGCGGATAGGCTGCGGGAGTAGCGGAGAATCACTATAGGTGATGACCATCCGTCCGCCGTAGCCCGGCGACAGGAAAGTGTACACATACTGCATTACACCACACCGCGGCTAAACGGCGGGAGTAACTGAGACTCTCTAGAGTTGATGACCATCCGCCCCGCAGTAGCCCGGCAACAGGGCAATGGACATGTACTCCTTTAGACCAATCTGCGGATAGGCTGCGGGAGTAGCGGAGAATCGCTATAAGTAATGATCATCCGTCCCGCTGTGGCCGGCGACAAAACAGTAGACACATAATACAATGGACCACGTTGCAGCTAAGCGGTGGGATAAGCGGAGACTCTCTTAAGGTGATGATCATCTATGCCGCAGTGGCCCGGAGAGAGGGCAGTGGACACATACTGCATTAGAACACACCGCGGCTAAGCGGCGGGAGTAACGGAGATTCTCTTTAGGTGATGATCGTCCGTGCCGCAGTGGCCCGGAGAAAGGGCAGTGGACACATCCTGCATCAGACCACACCGCGGCTTAGTGGTCAGAGTAACGGAGACTCTCTTTAAGTGATGATTATCCGTGCCGCAGAGGCCCGAAGAAAGGGCAGTGGACACATACTGCATTAGACCACACCGCGGCTTAGTGGCTGGAATAACGGAGAGTCCCTTTAGGTGATGACCATCCGTGTCGCTGTAGCCCGGAGAAATGGCAGTGGACACATACTGCATTACACAACATCGCGGCTAAGCGGCGTGAGTAACGGAGACTCTCTACAGGTTATGATCATCCGTCCCGCGGTAGCCTGGCGACAGGACAGTGTACATATACTGCATTACACCACACCGCGGCTAAACGGCGGGAGTAACGGAGACTCTCTAGAGTTGATGACCATCCGTTCCGCAGTGGCCTGGCGACAGGGCAATGGACATGTACTCCTTTAGACAAAACTGCGGATAGGCTGCGGGAGTAGCGGCGAATCACTATAGGTGATGATCATCCTTCCCGCTGTAGCCCGGCGACAAAACAGTGGACACATACTGCAATAGACCACACTGGCGCGGGTGAACTGTGAGTAAGGATGGCATTTCTTAGGTAGAAATGTTTTATTAAGTTATCAGTTGATAAGGAATGTCATCCTAACTCATAGTTCACCCCCGCCGCAAATTTTTTAAAACCCGCGCAGCCCCGCGTTGAGCGGGCGGACCAACGCAACTAGACCGCGAGTTTGCGCGGGTTAAAAAAAAATGATTTAAAAATGTAAAGCTTTGTCTGTTTATTTCTAAATATTTAAAATGCTTAGCAGTTAATAAATAATGGTATCCTATAGTAAATGCAGCCTTTCGAATCGCATTTATAAGAACATCGTCAATTTGAGCAAATTAGGAACCGGGAACTGGTTCCTCGTTCCCGATTTGATTTAAAGGTATAAAGATTTGTCCGCTGTACATAGATATTTTACAAAGTATATCATTTGATAAATAGGGTTATCCTCAGTCAACTGCAGCCGTTTGAATAGCTGCTTTTGCCTTTTTATATGTTTTGAGCAAATCGGAAAACCGGGAACTAGTTCCCGGTTCTCGGTTCCCGATTTGATTTGACTATGTAAAGAGTTGCCTGCGTTTGAAAGAACTGTTTTATTCCCTTATCTGTTAATAAGGAATGCCATCCTTACTCACACTTCACCCCGCCGCAAATCTTTTTAAACCTGCGCAGCCCCGCATGGAGCGGAAGTGATCAAACAACTAGACCGCAAGTTTACGAGGGTTAAAAAAATGATTTAAATATGTAAAGCTTTGTCTGATTTACTTTTTAATATTTGAAAGTCTAAGCAGTTAATAAATAATGGTATCTTATCTGATTTAATAAGGAACCGCTAGTTCCCGGTTCCCGATTTGATTGACTATGTAAAGAGTTGCCTGCGTTAGATAGAACTGTTTTATTCAGTTATCAGTTGATAAGGAATGCCAGCCTTACTCACAGTTCACCCCGCCACAAATCTTTTAAAATCCGCGCAGCCCCGCATTGAGCGGGCGGACCAAAGCAACTAGACCGCAAGATTGCGCGGGTTAAAAAAATGATTTAAATATGTAAAGCTTTGTCTGTTTTTCTTGGAAATATTTAAAAGAGTTTAGCAGTTAATAAATAATGGTTTCCTATAGTCATTGCAGCCATTCGAATCGCATTTATAAGAACATCGTAAGGAACCGGGAACTGGTTCCTGGTTCCCGATTTGATTTAAAGGTATAAAGATTTGACCGCTGTGCATTCACCTTATTTGCATTATCTGCTGGTTCCTAGTCTGAAGGTTATCAGTGTTGGAAAAACAGGTAACCAGACCCCCCTGACCTTAAAAGGTCAGGGGGGTCTGGTTACCTGTTCTTCCAATATTGACAATATGCAAGCTGGGAGCCAGCAAATAATGCAAATATGGTGAATAGATATTTTACAAAGGCATATCAGTTGATAAATAGGGCTATCCTTAGTTAACTGCAGCCGTTTGAATAGCTGCTATTGTCTTTTTATATGTTTTGTGCAAATCGGGAACCGGGAACTAGGACGGACAGGCTGCGAACCGGGAACTAGGACGGACAGGCTGCATAGTTGGCACTTTACGTCCGTCTCTTTCACTCCTGTCGCGTAACCCCGGTATGGTTTGATGCAGTATACACCTGTGCTCTCGGTCTTGAAATGTTCGCATCTTGCTCCCGGTTTGATATGCTCGAAGTCGCCGGAGCTGACGGACTGCATAGTTGGCACCTCTCGTCCGTCTCCTTCACTTCCAAACGTAAATCGATCTAAGAACCCCCCAACACCACCAACACACACACACCCAGTGTAATTCGTTTCACTGTCCGTTCCAAGGCGGTTCTTCTGTCGCGGTTTATTTTTGTTATGGTTGGTCTTTTTGAGTTTTTGTCTCAAATATTATTTTGCTTTGGATAGCCGGTTGGACATTTTGTGGGAATGTGACTGTCCTTTCGGTTTTCCGCTGTTGGCGCTTCCATTGGGATCTGTTGTTTCATTTTTGTGTTTCTTCCCCTTTGTTGTCTCTGTTGGGAGCTTTTGGTTAATTGTATCGATTACTGATCATTGCCTTCACTTCTATTTTACACCGGTCTGGGTTGATACAGTATACGACCGTGCTCTCGGGCTAATTGAAATGTGCGCATCTTGGTACCGGAGTGAAGTGATATGCTCGAAGTCGCCGGAAACTGACGGGCTGCATAGATGACAACTTACGTCCGTCTCCTTCACTCCAGCCGCGTTACACCGGCCTTGATTGATGAAGTATACAAATGTGCTCTCGGGCTCTTCTCTTCTCCCCATTACTGCTACTCGCTCACATCTGAGCATTACGAGCAGAATTTCCTGGGTGGTAACCAGTACTTTTTTAAGCCATGTGGATGAAGTGCCTTGCTCAAGGGCACAACACTTTGGTCAGCGTGAGGCTCGAACCCGCAACCTCTCAATCACAAATCCGATGCGCTACCACTGCACCAAACCGCCCCACAAACCGCGGGCTAATTGAAATGTGCGCAACTTGGTCCCAGAGTGAAGTGATATGCCCGAAGTCGCCGAGGCTGTCAGGCTGCATAGTTGGCAACTTACATCCGTCTCCTTCACTCCTGCCGCGTTACACTGGTCTGGGTTGATACAGTATACACCTGTGCTCTCGGGCTAATTAAAATGTGCGCATCGTGGTCCCGGAGTGAGATGCGGACTGCATAGTTGACACTGAATGTGCGTCTCTTTCACTCCCGTCGCGTTACACCGGTATGGATTGATGCAGTACATCTATGCTCTCGGACTCTCTTAAAGTGCGCAGCGTGTCCCAGGAGTGATTTGTGGGCGTACAAAAATTTATGCATTATTTTTACCAAATTTGACTACTACTCCGTGACCGTTAAAATACCGCAGTGCTGCTACTTCTGTTGCTGTATTGTAGTATATGCCTCGACGTCCTCACGGTATGGGTCCGCAACATGGTTGGTCTCCAGCTTTAGCGAGGCTTCGTCGTCGGTTGCCGGAGACGGGACGAACGATCGCCCGGCGGCTACCGCGCTATTACAATCTTTCGTTAGCATACGTTGTCTGACCCTCACGCCTGTTGGTGTGACGGGCGCTGGGGCGTCTATATCTCAGTGTTGGCCGAACGTTTCTAAACCGTTTCCCATAATCGGTTTAACTTTTTACGGAGTGCGACGAGCTGTGCTTGTAAAAATGTACTCGTGAGGTTTTTTGCCTCTAGCGGTCCCGCTTGAAGAGATACAGCGCTGATTTTATGCTCGCTAGTAAACGAATTTTGACAAAGAAACTAAATACCAAACCGACATCTCGCCTCGGGGCCAGCCCTTACGGTCCAGTGCGGCTTGATGCAGTACAGGTGGGTCGTCATTTCCCCGTGTAATCCCCGAATGAGTGGGTTAGCCAGTCACTCCAACGTTGTGGGATCACGCAGGGTATGGCCTTCGTCCTTTCACTGAGGTCACACTGCATCGTCTCTTGTAGCTTTGTTTCCGGAGACTGACGGGCTGTATAGTAACCACTTAATGTCCGTCTCCTTCACATTCGCCGCGTTTCCCCGGTATGGTTTGATGCAGTACACCTGTTCACTCGGGCTCAGAAAAAGCGTCCAGCGTGGTCCCGAAGTGGTATGATCGAAGAAAAACTGGAGTTTATTTGGGGGGGGAGGGGGGCTGTAAAGCGGGGGGGGGTTAATTTTATTTTTCTTATTTCTGTTCCAATACAGAGTTATTGGGTACGCGTTAGAACATAGAATCACCTCAATGAGACGGTTCTAACGAGCACCCACAACCTATGTTTAAAGTACGATTATATTATATTATTTTTCTTATTTCTGCTCATGGAGACGATTCTATGTTCTAACTCGAACACATAACCTCTGTATTGGTGTGGGTTGATTCAGGTATGAGTTCACAGCACATCTTAACTGAGCAGGCTCATGTAGGTTTTCTCCGGGGACTGATGCACTGTATAGTTGGCACCTAACGTCCGTGTCCTTCACTACCCCGCGTTACCCGGGTGTGGTTTGATTCAATACACCTGTGCTGTCTTGCTAAGTAAAAGTAAAAGCGCGCAGCGTGTTCCCGGAGTAGTAAGCTCGAATTCGCCAGTGACTGTAGGACTACATAGTTGGCCTTCAACCCCACCGCATTACTCCGTTATGGTTTGTTGCAGTACACCTCTGCTCTCTGAAAAGTGCGCAATGTGGTCCCGGAGGAATATGCTCGAAGTCGACGGGGACTGACGGACTTCATAGTTACCACCTTATGTCCGCCGCATTACCCTCGGTATGGGTTGTTGCAGTACACCTGTTCTCTCTGGCTCATTGAAAAGTACGCAACCTGGTCCCGGGGACTGACAGACTTCTTAGTTGGCACGTTCCGTCCGTCTCTTTCTACTCCCGTCGCGTTTCCCCGACGGTATGGTTTGATGCAGTACACCTATGCTCTCGGACTCATTAAAAGTGCGCAGCGTGTCCCCGTAGTGATATGTACGTAGTCGGAGAAGTCTCTCCGGGCCAAACTAGAACTTATGCATTGTTTTTATGAAATTTTTATTCTACACTTTGACTGATATTCACCGTGGGCACGCCACAAGCTTAGTCACCAGCTTTAGCGAGGCTCCGTTGTGGGTTACGCAGCCTCAGTTAACGCTCGTGAGCGAGCCACCGCGCTATTACACTCTTTCGTCTGCAGTTGCTGTGGTAGCATATTTTGGGCTACCCTCACGCCCGCCGGATTGTGCAGAGCGCTCGGTTGCTCATGGATCAGTGTTGGCTATACGTCCCTTAACCGTTTCAAAAAATCGGTTTCAATTTTCACAGTGGCACTTGCTGTGCTTGTGAAAATGTACACCGGAGGTTTTTCGCCTCCAGTTGTCCCGCTTGAAGAGATACAGAGCTGGTTTTTAGCCCGCTACTCAATTAATTTTGGCAAAGACTCACTTTATCAAACATAGCATCTTGCTACGGGGCCAGAACATTTTGACCTAACCCTTACGGCCAAGTGCGGTTTGAGGCAGTACATGCCGCTCGTTCTTTCCACCTGGAACCCCGGAAATGGCAGGAAATCCAGTCACTGTCACTCGCGCGGCGTTGGTTAATGCAGGACATGTCCTTCGTCCTTCCACTGAGGTGACATCGCATCTTCCATGATGCTGACTCATGTAGGTTTTCGCCAGAGACTGACGGACTGTACAGTTTGGGTGTTTCATTTTTGTGTTCTAGAAGTTGCATTAATGAGTTAGGAAGCCTTCATGCGAACTGAATAAATTATTTGTCTAAATCGCGACGAAAGTAAGGTCGAGGAATGCGGCCGCATAAAATCGATTTAAGCTCCATAGTGAAATACGTTTAACTAGACCTTCCATGGTGGTTTTTCTGTCGTGGTTAATTTTGGTTATGGTTTATCATTGAGTGTATTTATAGCGTATATTTATTTTGTTTGTTTTGGATTGCCAATTGGCCATTTTGTGTGAAAGTAATTGTTCTTTTGGCTTTCGCTACTGATGTTTCCATTAGTGTCCAAGTATTCCATGTTTGTATTTCTTTCCCTTTGGTGTCTCTGATGGGAGTTGTTGGTGATTGTATCGATCCCGGATCATTGCACTTATTTCTATTTCTCATTTGATTTTGATTAAACTTTCCAGTTATTGCTCCCATGGCCTGAAGATGATGAGACAGTTCGATCACGAACCGTGATTAACCTTGGTTAACAAATGGTTAACCAAAGTGTGATCGAACTCAGTCTGGCAAGTCATGACGTTACTCTGGTCAAACCAGACTAAAGCGTAGCAGTTGCATCAAGTTTACTTGTATGTCCATCTGTCCGGATAACAGAAGTTATCCCGAGATATCCAACAGCAGGGTCCGGTATCTAAAGAACTTCTCCATCACACAGACCGGGTCACACCTTATTTGACGATTATGGCCCACAGAGAGGGTTGACGCGTCGTTTAAACACGATATCTTCATCATCCTCATACTTCAGGGCTAGGCCATGGTCTACCTCCGGGTTCCTCTGCTCGAACTCTCATTCCACTGCCTTATGGAAAAGTTATCTCCGTCTGGCCGCATAACGTAGTTTTTTCCCAGGATGCTCAATCCGCTAAAAATAAAGGATTATAGGTACTCTAACTCACACTTGGTCACATCTTAGGCTAGGATTCGGACTTTACTATTCACACAGTTTAACCTCATGGTCTTGTATCCACATCTGGCCGGATGCTAACAAGCAGTGTCCGGTACCCAATGGAACCCTCTACCGCAAAGACCCGGTCTTATCCCAGAGCTAGACCTTGCTCTACCTCCAGGTTCCGCTCCTCGAACGGACATACCACTGCCTAACGGAAATATCCCCGTCTAACCGCATACTGTAGGTTATCCCGGGATGCTCAGCTCGCGGAGGATAAAGGGATTAATTGTACTCACAACTGACAATGGGTTACATATCAAAGCTAGGCTTCTGGGCTCGGTCACAGCGTGTCCGTACTTTAATTTTCGCATTGCTTTACCCCATGGGCTTGTAAAACGCGGTTAATTTTTGCTATGGTTTGTCTTTATATGTTTGTGTCGCTTATATTATTTTATTTTGGATAGCCTTTTGGCATTTTTTTGAAAGTAACTGTCCTTTTGGCTTTCCGCTGTTGATGTTTCCGTTGGGGTCTGTTGCTTCATGTTTGTGTTTCGTTCCCTTTTGTATCTCTAATGGGAGCTGTGGGTTAATTGTATCGATTCCTGATCATTGCCTCTACTTCTGTTTTGTATCCCATTCCGGTCGGATAAGAGAGGTTATCCCGCGTCACTCACTGCCAAGGTCCGGTACCCAGAGAACCTCTCTACCACAAAGACCTGGTTACTCGCACCAGTTTCTGAGTGATCGGGCTTTACTTTACGTAAAGTTTCACCCCATGGTATTCCCAACTGTCTGGATAACAGAGATTATTCCGCGGACAGAGGTTATCCCCGCGATACCCAGTAGAAGGGTCCGCTACCAAAAGGAACCCTCTGTCAAGCAAACCGGTTCAAGGCCTGGCTCTACATACAGGTTCCGTTTCTCGAACTCCCATACCACTGCCGTTTTGGAAAAAAATTATACCGCGCTCAGCCCGCTGAAGATACAGGGACCAAAAGTAATCAAAATTCACACTTCGTCAGACACCAGGGCTACGCTACTGGGCTTAGCCAAAGTGGGTAGTGGGGTTCGGTGTTTGCTTTTCACATAGTTTCAATCAATGGTTTTCTGTCCACATCTGGCTGGATCCCGCGATAAACACTAGCTGAGCCCGGTACTCAAAGGACCGCCCGAAGACACAGATCGAGTGATTCCGCAGGGCCAGGCCTGGCTGTTCCTCCAAGTTTCGCTGTTCTCAACCTATATCACTAACTTGTTTTTAAGTTATTCACGTCTGGCCGCATATCGGAGGTTATCCCGGGATACTCGCGCCGCCGAGTTTGAAAGAATCAAAGGTACTCAGAGGTCACACTGTGTCACATCTCAGGGCTATACCTCTTGGCTTGGCCATAGGGGTCGTCGAGCCTATTTTAACATAGTTTCACCCATGGTTTCGTATATCCATCTTACCGGATCAGACAGGTACCACTGCGATACCAAGTATCAGGGTTCGGTTCCCAAAGGACACCTCTACTACACAAACAGGGTCATACCACTGAGCCAGGCATGGCTATACCCATACCACTGCTTTATGGAAAAGTCATGCCCCTCTAGCCGCATATCGAAGGTTGTCCCCTGACACTACCCCACGCAGGATAAAGCAATCAAAGGTACTCACAAGCTACACCGGGTCAAATCCAGGGCTAGGCTGCTTGCCATGCCCACATGGGATAGGGTGTCGGACTTCACTTTTCGCATAATTTCATCATATGGTTTTTTATCTGGCCGGATAACGAAGGTTATCCCGCGATACCCTCCAGCAGGGACCGGTACCAAAGGACCACTCTACCTCACAAAATGGGTCACACTCCTTATATGTGATATGAATTTTGGTGTCACCTTCCTACCTTCCGAAAACAACTCACCTGTTAGAGTAAAGTGTGCATCTGTGCGGTCTTTGCTGGAATATTGAACATTACGGGAACTTCCCCGTGTAAAACGTAACCCTCATTTCCTATACTTCATAAAGTAAAACCGAGAAAACATCTGGTACCTCCTACATTTATGTTTAATCACCCTAGTGAGTATTATATATGGGGAAAATGTATTTCATAGTTAAGATCGCCTGGTTCATGTACTGAAAACAAGTATTAAGCTATTGGACACTTATTAAACCTTTCAAGCGCCAAACACTGTTCAGCAGATGACATTTTTTTTCTTAATATTTTTCCGAAAAATCAGGTTTGACATTTAATGTGACTGATTTGCCCAGAAGACCATTCACATGAAATGTCAAAATAGAAATGAAGACAATGATCAGGAATCGATACAATCAACCCACAGCTCCCATCTAAAAATGGCTACTTTTCTGATGAAATTAGAAAAATATTGTAAATCCCGTAAACCCCAGTTTTCCCTCTGCCAAGTGTGATTCAGGGGGTGTTCGTTTTTGGAAATTGTTTACGTGGTGATATATAAACGTCCCATATTATACGCATATATCATAATAATCTTAAAAAATGAAGGAGCTACCCTGTAAACAAGCGTTTTTTTTTTCATGCTAAGCCTGTTGAACCTACATGTATCAGTTTCATAGCAGTTAAAGCTCTGAAGCAATTTGCGTGAAATGCATAAGAAATCAATCCCCTGTACAAGGCAGGCTAATGATAAAATTTGGTTGAGATCTGCCAGCAGGTTAGAGACATATGAATGCATAAAGCGTCTGTGTTTGTAATAAAACCATAAGCAGATATTTACAACAAGAAAAGTGTCATATCGATCATATTTTTGGGGAACTGGTCTGTTTTCTTCCAACTTGTCTGAGATGCTGTGCCTGAACTTATCATCTCTAAGTTTCGAACCAACCAAAGGAAGCATAAAGGCGCTAGGCTGGTCAAATATGGCTTCTTTTGGCAATAAAATAGACATTACTCCGATGTAAATTGTCAGTTCTGGCCAAATTGCAATCTTGTTGAAAATCTTGTATCCTTTCTTTCTCTCTGAGAATTTTTAAACAAACCAGATCCAAATAAAGGAGCTAGTCAAAACTGGATCCCAATATGGCCGTTTTTTGACAATCAATTGATGTAACGCTGTCACCACAAACCTGACCCGATCCAGTTTCGAACTTGTCCTAGATTTAATGCATATAAAAATTATCTGCAAGTTTTATGGAGATTTAATAAAGACTGTAGGAGCTACGGTGTTCACGAGTTTGAATAGGACTATATTTGACAATCAATGGGGCGTAACTCTGCCATCGTAAGTTCGATCTAATCCATTTTTATCCCCCGACCGAATAGGTTCGGGGTATATAGCGATCAGCCTGGCGTCCGTCCGTCTGTCCGTCCGTCCGTCCGTCCGTCCGTAGACGCAACCTTGTGTCATTTGAGATTCATTGATGGTTCTTGGCACAATTGTTCACAAGGCTGAGACGGCGTGTCATGCGCAAGAACCAGAAATCTGGATGCCATACTTTTTGAGTTATCTCCCCTTTTAATAAAATAGAATGACTACTTTGTGAAGGCCATAACTCCAATACCCTTAGAGATATATTGATGGTACCTGGCACAGTTGTTCACAAGGCTAAGACGGCGTGTCATGCACAAGAACCACAACTCTGGTTGCCGTGGTTTTTTAGTTATCTCCCCTTCGAATAAAATAGAGTGACAGCCTTGTGATGGCCATAACTCCAATGCCCTTTAAGATTATTGATGATACCTTGAACAGGAATGTCACGTGTAAGACCACTACTCTGGGTGCCCTGGTTGTTGAATTATCTCCCCTGACAATATAACCTTGTGATGGCCATAACTCCATTACACTTTGAGATATATTGAGGGTACTTGGCACAATTGTATACAAGGTTGAGACGGCGCTTCATGCCTAAGAACCGCAACTATGGGTGCTATGGTATTTGAGTTATCTCCCCTTCCAATATAACAGTATGACCACCTTGCGATCACCATACCTCCGATACCCTTTGAGACATATTGATGGTACATGATGTAGATGTACATGAAGTTAAGCAGGTGTGTCATGCTCAAGAATTACATCTCTGGGTGCACTGGTTTTTAGTTATCTCCCCTGACAATATAACATTGCGATGGCCATAACTCCAACACCCCTTGATATATATTGAAGGAACTTGGCGCAATAGTATAAAGGTACAGAAGGGGTGTCATGTGCAAGAATCACAACTGTTGGTGTTGTGGTATTTGAGTTATCTACCCTTCCAAAATAACAGTATGACCAGCTTGTGATCACCATGTCTCCAATACCCTTTGAGACATTTTGATGGTACTTCATACAGAAATACATGAGCTTAAGCAGGCATGTCATGCGCAAGAACCACAATTCTGAGTGCTCTGGTTTTTTAGTTTTCTCCCCTGACAGTATAATCTTGTGATGGCCATAACTGCAATACTTTTGTGATATATTGCTGGTTTAATTCTGGTGCACTATCTATTGGTGAACAATCTTCTGAAGGCCAAATTGGCTTTTGGTCGGGTGATTTGCCATCTCTTCCGATGGCTATTTTTTAACTTAATATCCGAGAAGTTTGCATGTCTAAGTTATCTACAGGTTTTATGAAGGTCCATTAAAAATGTTTGTATATACACTGTTCACAAGATCAAATATGCCTTTTTATGACAATCAAGGGAGGGGACGTAACTCTTCCACCGTAAGTTCGATCTGATCAATTTTCAAATGTCTCCGATTTTATATTGCATTTCTAACTTACCTGCAAGATTCAGGAAGATCGAATAAAAAATTTAATAAAACATATGCTTTTCACAAGAAAAATTTAAGACAATCAAAGAAAACATAACCCTGACATAGTTGGACCCATCCGACCCATTTTTAAACTCGTCAACGATTAAGCACAATTCTTAGTTATTCTCAAGTTTCATGAAGATCAAAGACAGATTAAAGGAGCTACGCTGTTTACAAGGTCGATTTTGGACAATCAAGGGGACGTTGTTTGGTTTTGGTTTTGCGGCCCTTTCAAAATTATTTCACTCATATCGAGTCGATCTATAATCAGAGGTGGGCGAAAACCGGATTACCGGAGAAAACCTTCTGACCTTCCGCCGCAGAACTTGGCGTCTCACATGTGACCCAAGCGAGGCTCCAACCACAGCGGTGAGAGACCTTATGATCAAAAGATCAAGAGAACGTTACTATGCCAGTGCAAGAGCAATCTGATCCATTTTCAAACGTGCATGTCTATTTAATCTGCATTTTTCATGAAGCTCCAAAAAATTGTGAAGAATCTAGGCTGTTCAAAAGGTCGATAATGGGCATTTTTGACATTCAGGTGAACATTACTCTGCAATTCATTGCCCGACCGGACACATTTTCGAATTAATCAAAGATTTAAGGCACGTCTGAGTTATATGCAATCTTCATGAAGATCAATAAAATCATAACAAAGGAGCTACGCTGTTCACAAACATTTTCCATTTGCAATTATCGAGAAATGGATATGCAAGCAATCCTCAACCAAAACCTTAAGGGAAAATTGGGTTGAGATCTGCCAGCAGGCTACAGAGATATTGTAGTTTAAAAATGGGGACGACGGCGACTCAAATCTGGAGCCTTCGACTCATACGAGCTTAAACAATGTTATTATTTTTATGTTTAATTCTGCTGCAAGTACCGACCAGCTAGCGGTAAAAACCCATAATTTATTTTTCTCCGCGGTAATAGGATTTTTTTTTCGCGGAAAACAAGCGAGAAATTTCTCCGAGAAGAAAGAAATTTCGCGTTTCAAAACGAGCGGTTAATTTCACTGCGAAACGCCGCGAAATTTCTCCGCGAAAATTGCTTTTTTCGGAGAAAGATAATTAGTACAGGTGAAGACGTTCACGGTGTTTCTCCGCGAAATTTGCCTATATCTACATGTTCATTTGCTTGTATTTTTTATCCATTGAAATTTCGTACATAAAGTTTGAAGCATATGACGAAATGCATGTTCTTTGTTCAACCCTGTAGACCGGATAAATGTTTTTTTTGCACACTAACTTTAGACGAGACGGTTCATAATGTGTTGTCTCCTCACACTCTACACTGTTTGCCGTTCTTCGTGGGTGTACACCTGAAGCCCCTTTTTTGAAAGGTTAGACACTCCAAGCTTGATGCTGGAACAGTCCATTGTGAACTGAACTCTCGTGTATTATAAGGGAAGGCTTGATGAGACCTAATTGGCCGAAAGTAGATAATCTGGCCCAGAAAACATGTACGCTTCATATTTTCCAGTTCTGTGGTGTATTCCTTGCTCCAAAGGATAACCCTTTAATATAACATATTTAACGTCACTACAGCATCACTACAGGTGGTGTCTGGGAATGTGTGGCGGCCGTAAAAAGTCTCCCTGTCCTACATCATAGTCTACTTTATATTTTCTCTTGTCCTTTTGGATCATTGATTCCATTGTAGAATTTTGAAAATAATTGAGGGTCACTGATGAGGCCAAATTGGCCGAAACTAGCTAGTCTTGCCCTGAAAACCTGTATACTTCATATGTTCTGGTTATGTTGTGTATTCCTTGCTTCCAAAGGATAACCCTTTTATAGAACATATTGATCCACGGACACAGTGGCGGAGTCCTGCCTCCGTTCTAAGCATAGCCCGGAGACCGTGCTCCGCTACGGGTATAGCTTTGAATACGGGCACAGTTACCTTGCTTTGCTTCCCGTCCGCATCTGGCTGGCCGCAGGGCAAAAATGAGCTCAAGAAAGCTTCTCTGTACGTTCTCAGGGACTGCGCTCGGCTTTCTCTTCGTCTCTGGTCTTAGGATCAGAGAGACAAGATGATAGAAGACTTTGTCTACCGTGTCCGGGTCCACACTTGTCTTTGGTTTTGCTAAGTGAAGGCTTGGGACACGGGCACAGCGGAGGCGCTCAGCCTCCGTTTAATGCATAGCTTCGAGACCGTGCTCCGATGCCGAAAGGCTTCGGGTATGGGCACAATAGCGACGCTGAGCCTCTGTTTTATGCCTAGCCCGGAGACCGTGCTATGCTACGGGAATAGCCTGGGAAACTGGCAGAGCTGCCGAGCTCTGCTTTCCGTCCCTATCTGGCTGGCCGCGGGACAGAGCTGAACTCAAGCAAGCGTCTGTGTACGTTTTCAGGGTCCGCGCTCAGCTTTCTCGTCGTGTCTAGTCTCCCTGGCGGAGAGACAAGATGATAGAAGACTATGTCTATCGGATTCGGGTCTGTGCTTTGCATTTGTTTTACTAATTGAAGGCTTTTAGACACGGCCACAGCTTTTAGACACGGCCACAATGTTTAGCTCGGAGACCGTGCTCCGCTACTAGACGGCTTGGGAAACGGACACAGTGACGGCGTTCTGCCTCCGTTCGATGTATAGCCCGGAGACCGTTCTCCGCTACGGGAATAGCTTTGGATACGGGCACAGCTACGCTCTCTGATTTTCGTCCGTATCTGGCTGGCCACAGAGCAGGAATGCGCAGCAGGAAGCGTCGGTGTACGTTTTCAGGGACCGCGTTTGGCTTTCTCTTCGTCTCTTGTCTCCGGGTCAGAGAAAACAAGATGATAGAAGACTTTGTCTACGTGTCCGGGTCCACACTTGTCTTTGGTTTTGCTAAATGCAGGCTAAATGCAGTCATACGTAGTATGACCCATCTTCTTTCTTATGAATGTTTTCATTGCTCTTAAAGGAACTCATTTTTGATTTTTATGTGAACACGGGCACAACGGCGGCGCTCAACATCCGTTCTATGCATAGATCGCAAGTTCCATACCAAGCCCAGAGACCGTTCTCCGCTACGGGAATAGCTTTGTATACGGGCACAGTCACCGCGCTCTGCTTTCCGTCCGTATCTTCCTGGCTGCATGTCAGGATCGAGCTCCAGGAAGCGTTTGTGTACGTTTCCAGAGATCGAACTCGACTTTCTCTTCGTCTCTGGTCTCCGGGGCATAGAGCCAAGATGACAAGAGATAGTGTACCGGATCCAGGTCCGCGCTTGTCTTTGGTTTTGCTTAGTGAAGGGGTGTGACACTGGCACAGTTGCGGCTCTCAGCCTCCATTCTATGCCTTCTCCGGAGACCGTGTCCCGCTATGTGAATAGCCTGGGATACTGGCATAGCTGCCGCGCTCTGCTTCCCGTCCGAATCTGGCTGACCGCGGGGCAGGGCTGAGCTCCAGGAAGCGTTTGTGTACGTTTTCAGGGACCGCGCTCGTCCTTATCTTCGTCTCTGGTCACCGGGGCGGAGAGACAAGGGGGAAGACTTTGGATACCGGATCCGAGTTCCCGCTTGGATTTGGTTTTGCTAACTGGAGGTTTGGGACTCGGACGCAGTGGCAGGTCTTAGCCTCGGTTCTATGCCTTGCCCGGACAAAGCTTTACATATTTAAATCAATTTTTAAACCCGCGCAAACTTCCGGTCTAGTTGCTTTGGTCCGCCCGCTCAATGCGGCGCTGCGCGGGTTTTAAAAGATTTGCGGCGAGACTAAACTATTAGTAAAGATGGCATTCCTCATCAACTGATAACTTAATAAACATTTCTATCGAAGGAATGCCATCCTTACTCACAGTTCACCCGCGCCAGTGTGGTCTATTGCAGCATTTGTCCACTATCTTGTCGCAGGGCTACAGCGGGACGGATGATCATCACCTATAACGATTCTCCGCTACTCCCGCAGCCTATCCGCAGTTTGGTCTAAAGGAGACCATGTACATTGCCCTGTGGCCGGGCCACTACGCGACGGATGGTTATCACCTACAGAGAGTCTCCGTTACTCCCGCCGCTTAGCCGTGATGTGGTCTAATGCAGTATGTGTCCACTGCCCTTTCTCCGGGCCACTGCGGCACGGGTGATCATCGCCTTAAGAGAGTCTCCGCTACTCCCGCCGATTAGCCGCAGTGTGGTCTATTGCAGTATGTGACCACTGTCTTGTCGCCGGGCTACAGCGTGACGGATGATCATCACCTATAGCGATTCTCCGCTACTCCCGCAGCCTATCCGCGGTTTGGTCAAATGAAGTATATGTCCACTGCCTTTCTCCGGGCCACTAAGGCACGGATGATCATCACCTTAAGAGAGTCTCCGCTATTCCAACCGCTTAGCCGCAGTGTGGTCTATTGCAGTATATGTCCACTGTCTTGTCGCCGGACTACAGCGGGACGGACGATCATCACCTTTAGCGATTCTCCGCTACTCCCGCAGCCTATCCGCAGTTTGGTCTAAAGGAGTACATGTCCATTGCCCTGTCTGGGCAACTGCGGGACGGATGGTCATCAACTCCAGAGAGTCTCCGTTACTCCCGCCCTTTAGCCGCGGTGTGGTCTTATGCAGCAAGTGTCCACTGTCCTGTCGCCGGGCTTCTGCGGGACGGATGGTCATACCTATAGATAGTCTCCGTTACTCTCGCCGCTTAGCCGCGATACGGTGTAATGCAGTATGTGTCCACTGCCCTTTCTCCGGGCTACCGCGGGACGAATGGTCATCATCTTAAGAGAGTTACCGCTAGACCGCCACTTAGCCGCAGCGTGGTCTAATGCAGTATGTGTCCACTGTCTTGTCGCCGGGCCACAGCGGGACGGATGATCATCACCTATAGCGATTCTCCGCTACTCCCGCAGCCTATCCACAGTTTGGTCTAAAGGAGTACATGTCCATTGCCCTGTCGCCGGGCCACTGCCGGACGGATGGTCATCAAACATAGAGAGTCTCCGTTACTCTCGCCCTTTAGCCGCGGCGTGGTCTAATGCAGTAAGTGCCCACTGTCCTGTGTCATCACCTAAAGGGAATCTCCGTTACTCCCGCCGCTTAGCCGCGGTATGGTATAATGCAGTATGTGTCCATTGCCCTTTCTCAAGGCCACTGCGGCACGGATGATCATCACCTTAAGGGACTCTCCACTACTTCGCCGGTTACCCGCTGTGTGGTCTATTGCAGTATGTGTCCACTGTCTTGTCGCCGGGCCACCTTTAGCAATTCTCCGCTACCCCCGCAGCCTACCCTCAGTTTGGTCTAAAGGAGTACATTGCCATTGCCCTGTCTGGGCAACTGCGGGACGGATGGTCATCAACTCTAGAGAGTCTACGTTACTCCCGCCGTTAAGCCGCGGTGTGGTCTAATGCAGCAAGTGTCCACCGTCCTGTCGCCGGTCTACCGCGGGACGGATGATTATCCCTATAGAGAGTCCTCGTTATCTCGCCGCCTAGCCGCGATGTGGTGTAATGCAGTATGTGTCCACGGCCCGTTCTCCGGGCTACCGCGGGACGGATGGTCATCATCTTAAGAGAGTTACCGCTAGACCGCCACTTAGCCGCAGCGTGGTCTAATGCAGTATGTGTCCACTGTCTTGTCGCCGGGCCACAGCGTGACGGATGATCATCACCTGTAGCGATTCTCCGCTATTCCCGCAGTCTATCCACAGTTTGGTCTAAAGGAGTACATCTCCATTGCCCTGTCTGGGCCACTGCGGGACGGATGGTCATCAAACATAGGGAGTTCCGTTACTCTCGCCCTTTAGCCGCGGCGTGGTCTAATGCAGTAAGTGCCCACTGTCCTGTAGCTGGGCTGCAGCGGGACGGATGATCATCCGAGAGTCTCCGTTACTCCCGCCGCTTAGCCGCGATGGTCTAATGCAGTAAGTACCCACTGCCCTGTCGCCAGGCTGCCGCGGGACGGATGATCATCCAAGAGTCTCCGTTACTCCCGCCGCTTAGCCGCGATGTGGTGTAATGCAGTATGTGTCTACTGCCCTTTCTCCGGGCTACCGCGGGACGAATGGTCATCACCTTAAGAGAGTCTCCGCTACTCAAGCCACTTAGCCGCAGCGTGGTCTATTGCAGTATGTGTCAACTGTCTTGTCGCCGGGCTACAGCGGGACGGATGATCATCACCTATAGCGATTCTCGGCTACTCCCGCAGTCTATCCGCAGTTTGGTCTAAAGGAGTACATGTCCATTGCCCTGTCACCGGGACGGATGGTCATCACCTAAAAAGAGTCTCCGATACTCCCGCCGGTCAGCCGCGGTGTGGTCTAATGCAGTATGTGTCCACTGCCCTTTCTCCGGACCACTGCGGAACGGATGATCATCATCTTAAGAGGGTATCCGTTACTCACGCCGTTTAGCCGCGGTGTAGTCTAATGCAGTATGTGTCCACTGTCCTGTCGCCGGGCAACCGCGGGACGGATGGTCATCACCTATTGAGAGTCTCCGTTACTCCCGCCGCTTAGCCGCGATGTGGTGTAATGCAGTATGTGTCCACTGCCCTTTCTCCGGGCCACTGCGGCATGGATGGTCATCACCTATAGAGAATCTCCGTTACTTCCGCCACTTAGCCGCGGTGTGGTCTAATGCAGTTTGTGTCCACTGTCCTTTCTCCGGGCCACTGGGGCATGGATGGTCATCACCTATAGAGAGTCTCCGTTAATCCCCCTGCGGTGTGGACTGTTGCAGGATGTGTCCACTGCCCTGTCGCCGGCTCACTGCGGCACGGATGATCATGACCTATAACCCGCCCACTCAATGCGGGGCTGCGCGCGTTTCACAAGATTTGCGGCGCGGGTGAACTGTGAATAAGGATGTCAATCCTTATCAACTGATAACTGAATAAAACATTTCTATCTAACGCAGGCAACTCTTTACATAGTCAAATCAAATCGGGAACCGGGAAATAGTTCCCGGTTCCTTATTAAATCGGGAACCGGGAAACTAGTTCCCGGTTCCCGATTTGCACAAAACCTATAAAAAGGCAATTGCAGCTATTCAATGGGCTGCAACTAACTCAGAATAACCCTAGCCGTGGTGTGGTTTAATGCAGTATGTGCCCACTGCCCTTTCTCAGGGCCACTGCGGCACGGATGATCATCACATTAAGAGAGTCTCCGCTACTTCCGCCACTTAGCCGGAGCGATGTCTATTGTAGTATGTGTCCATTGTCTTGTCGCCGGGACACAGCGGGACGGATGAGCATCACCTATAGCGATTTTCCGCTACTCCCGCAGCCTATCCGCAGATTGGTCTAAAGCAGAACATGTCCATTGCCCTGCCGCCGGGCCACAGCGGGACGGATGGTCATCAACGCAAGAGAGTCTCCGTTACTCCCGACGTTTAGCCGCGGTGTGGACTAATGCAGTATGTGTCTACTGTCTTGTCGCCGGGCTACCGCGGGACGGATGGTCATCACCTATAGAGAGTCTGTGTAACTCCCGCCGCTTAGCCGCGATGTGGTGTAATGCAGTATGTGACCACTGCCCTTTCTCCGGGCCACTGCGGCACGGATGTCCATCACCTATAGAGAATCTCCGTTACTCCCGCCGCTTAGCCGCGGTGTGTTCTAATGCAGTTTGTGTCCACTGCCCTTTTTCCGGGCCACTCCGGCACGGATGGTCATCACCTATAATCTCCGTTACTCCCGCCGCTTATCCGCGGTGTGGTCTAATGCAGTTTGTGTCCACTGCCTTTTCTCCGGGCCACTGCGGCACGGATGGTCACGGAGATAGAGAGTCTCCGTTACTCCCACCGCTTAGCCGCGATGTGGTGTAATGGAGTATGTGTGACTGCCCTTTCTCCGGGCCACAGCGGCACGGATGGTCTTCACCTATAGAGAATCTCCGTTGCTCCCGCCGCTTTGCCGCGATGTTGTATAACGCAGTTTGTGTCCACTGCCATGTCGCCGGCCCACTGCGGAACGGATGATCATGACCTATAAAGCGCGCAAACTTCGGGTCTAGTTGCTAGTTTCCGCCCGATCAATGCGGGGCCGTGCCGGTTTTAAAGGTTTTGCGGCGCGGTTGAACTGTGAGTTAGGATGTCATTCCTTATCAACTGAAGACTGGATTAAACATTTCTATCTAACGCAGGCAACTCTTTATATAGTCAAAACAAATCGGGAACCGGGAACTAGTTCCCGGTTCTCGATTTGCACAAAACCTATTAAAAGACAATAGCAGCTATTCAAAGGGCTGCAGCTAACTCAGTATAACCCTTAGCCGCGGTGTGGTCTAATTCAGTATGTGTCCACTGCCCATTCTCCGGGCCACTGCGGCACGGATGATTATCACCTTAAGAGAGTCTCCGCTACTCCTGCCGCTTAGCCTTAGCGTGGTCTATTGGAGTATGCGTCCACTGCCTTGTCGCCAGGCCACAGCGGGACTGATGATCATCACCGATAGCGATTCTCCGCTACTCTCGCAGCCTATACGCAGATTGGTCTAAAGGAGTACATGTCCATTGTCCTGTCGCCGGGCCACTGCGGGGCGGATGATCATCCACTCTAGAGAGTCTCCGTTATTCTCGCCGTTTACCCGCGGTGTGGTCTACTGCAGTATGTGTCCACTATCCTGTCGCCAAGCTACCGCAGGACGGATGGTCATCACCTATAGAGAGTCTCCGTTACTCCCGCCGCTTAGCCGCGGTGTGGTGTAAAGCAGTATGGGTCCATTGCCCTTTTACCGGGCTACTGCAGCGGATGGCCATCACCTATAGAGAATCTCCGTTACTCCCGCCGCTTAGCCGCGGGGTGGTCTAATGCAGTTTGTGTCCGCGGTCCTTTCGCGGGGCTACCGCCGGACTGATGGTCATCATCTATAGAGAGTCTCCGTTACTCCCGCCACTTAGCCGCGATGTGGTGTAATGCAGTATGTGTACACTGCCCTTTATCCGGGCCACAGCGGCACGGATGGTCATCACCTATAGAGAATCTCCGTTACTCTCGCCGCTTAGCCGCGGTGTTATCTTATGCAGTTTGTGTTCAATGCCCTTTCTCCTGGCCACTGCGTCACGGATGGTCATCACCTATAGAGAGTCTCCGTTTACTCCCGTTGCGGTGTGGTCTGTTGCAGTATGTGTCCACTGCCCTTTCTCCGGGCCACTGCGGCACGGACGGGCATCACCTCAAGTCCGTCTCCGTTACTCCCGCCGCTCAGCCGCGGTGTAGTCTTATGCAGTGTGTGTCCACTGCCTTTTCTCCGGGCCAATGCGGCACGGATGCTCCTCACTTATAGACAGTCTCCGTTACTCTCGCCGCTTAGCCGCGGTGTGGTCTAATGCAGTTTGTGTCCACTTGTCTTTCTTCGGGCCACTGCAGCACGGATGGTCATCACCTATAGAGAGTCTCTGTTACTCACGCTTCGGTGTCGTCTGTTGCAGTATGTGTCCACTGCCCTGTCGCCGTCCCACTGCGGCACGGATGATCATGACCGAAAACCCGCGCAAACTTGCGGTCTAGTTGCTTTGTTCAGCCCGCTCAATGCGGGGCTGCGCGGGTTTTAAAAGATTTGCGGCGCGGGTGACCTGTGAGTAAGGATGTCATTCATTTTCAACAGATAATTGAATAAAACATTTTTATCTAACGCAGTCAGCTCTTTACATAGTCAAATCAAATCGGGAACCGGGAACTACATCCCGGTTCCCGGTTCCTTATTACATCGGAACCCGGGAACCGGGAACTAGTTCCCGGTTCCGGATTTGCACAAAACGTTTAAAAGACAATAGCAGCTATTCAAAGGGCTGCAATTAACTAAGGATAACCCTTAGACGCGATGTGGTCTAATGCAGTATGTGTCCACTCCCCATTCTCCGGGCCACTGCGGCACGGATGATCATCACCTTAAGGGAGTCTTCGCTACTCCCGCCGCTTTGACGCAGCGTGGTCTATTGCAGTATATATCCACTGTCTTGTCGCCGGGCCACAGCGGGACGGATGATCATCACCTATAGCGATTCACAGCTACTCCCGCAGCCTATCCGCAGTTTGTTCTAAAGGAGAACTTGTCCATTGCCCTGTCGCCGGGCCACTGCAGGACGGATGGTCATCAACTCTTCCGCCGTTTAGCCGCGGTGTGGGTTAATGCAGTATGTGTCCACTGTCCTGTCGCTGCGCTACCGCGGGACAGATGGTCATCACCTAAAGAGAACCTTAGATACTCCCGCCGCTCAGCCGCGCTTGTAGTCTAATGCAGCATGTGTCCACTTCCTTTTCTCCAGGCCACTGCGGCACGGATGGTTCTCACTTGTAGAGTCTCCGTTTCTCCCGTAGTTTTGCCGCGGTGTGGTCTGATGCACTGTGTGTCCACTGTCCTGTCGCCGTTACTCCCGCTGCGGTGTGGTCTGTTGCAGTATGCGTCCACTGCCCTGTCGCTGGCCCACTGCTACCACTGTCGCCGGCTACCGCGGGACGGATGGTCATCTCCTATAGAGAGTCTCCGTTACTCCTGCCGCTCAGCCGCAATGTGGTGTAATGCAGTATTTGTCCACTGCCCTTTCTCCGGGCCACTGCGGTACGGGTGGTCATTACCTATAGTGAGACAATGGTAGCTATTCAAAGGTCTGCAGCTAACTCAGTATAACCCTTAAGCGCGGTGTGGTCTAATGCAGTATGTGTCTACTGCCCTTTCTCCGGGCGACTGCGGCACGGATGTTCATCATATAGAGAATCTCCGTTACTCCCGCCGCTTAGCCGCGGTGTGGTCTAATGCAGTTTGTGTCCCTTGCCCTTTCTCCGGGCCACTGCGGCACGGATGGTCATCACCTATAGTGAGTCTCCGTTACTCCCGAAAGATTTGCGGCGCGGGTGAACTGTGAGTAAGGATGTCATTCCTTATCAACTAATAACTTATTAAAACATTTCTATCTAACGCAGGCAACTCTTTACATAGTCAAATCAAATCGGGATTCGGGAACTAGGAACCGGCAACCGCGAACTTGTTCCCGCTTCCCGATTTGCACAAAACATTTAAAAGACAATAACAGCTATTCAAAGGGCTGCAGTTAACTAAGGATAACCCTTAGACGCGCTGTGGTCTAATGCAGTATGTGTCCACTGCCCATTCTCCGGGCCACTGCGGCACGAATGATCATCATTTTAAGAGAGTCTCCGCTACTCCCGCCGCTTAGACGCAGCGTGGTCTATTGCAGTATGTGTCCGCTGTCTTGTCGCCGGGCCACATCGGGACGAATGATCATCACCTATAGCAATTCTCCGCTACTCCCGCAGCCTATCCGCAGTTTGTTCTAAAGGAGAACTTGTCCATTGCCCTGTCGCCGGGCCACTGCGTGACGGATGGTCATCAACTCTAGAGTCTCCGTTACACCCGACGTTTAGCCGCGGTGTGGTCTAATGCAGTACGTGTCCACTGTCAAGTCGCTGGGCTACCGCGGGACGGATGGTCATCACCTAAAGAAAGTCTCCGATACTCCCGCCGCTCAGCCGCGGTGTAGTCTAATGCAGTATGTGTCCACTGCCTTTTCTCCAGGCCACTGCGGCAGAGATGGTCTTCACTTGTAGAGAGTCTCCGTTACTCCCGCAGTTTTGCCGCGGTGTGGTCTAATGCAGTGTGTGTCCACTGTCCTGTCGCTGTTACTCCCGCTGCGGTGTGGTCTGTTGCAGTATGCGTCCACTGCCCTGTCGCCGTTCCACTGCGGCACGGATGATCATGACCTATAACCCGCGCAAACTTGCGGTCTAGTTGCTTTGTTCCGCCCGCTCAATGCGGGGCTGCGCGGGTTTTAAAAGATTTAGAGCGCGGGTGAACTTTCAGTAAGGAAGTCATTCCTTATCAACTGATAACTGAATAAATAATTTCTAACACAGGCAACTCTTTACATAGTCAAATCAAATCGGAAACCGGGAACTAAATCCCGGTTCCTGGTTCCTTATTAAATCGGGAGCCGGGAACCGGGAACTAGTTCCCGGTTCCCGATTTGCACAAACCCTATAAAAAGACAATGGCAGCTATTCGAAGGGCTGCAGCTAACTCAGTATCCCTTAGCCGCGGTGTGGTCTAATGCAGTATGTGTCCAATACCCTTTCTCCGGGCCACTGTGGCACGGATGATCATCACCTTAAGAGAGTCTCCGCTACTCCCGCTGCTTAGCTGCAGCGTGGTCTATTGTAGTATGCGTCCACTGTCATGTCACCGGGCCACAGCGGGACGGATGATCATCACCTATAGCGATTCTCCGCTACTCCCGCAGCCTATCCGCAGATTGGTCTTAATGAGCACATGTCCATTGCCCTGTCGCCGGGCCACTGCGGGACGGATGATCATGACCTATAACCCGCGCAAACTTGCGGTCTAGTTGCTTTGTTCCGCCCGCTCAATGCGGGCTGCTCGGGTTTTAAAAGATTTACAGCGCGGGTGAACTGTGAGTAAGCTTGTCATTCCTAATCGACTGATAACCTAGTGAAATATTTATATCTAGCGCAGGCAACTCTTTATATAGTCAAATCAAATCGGGAACCGGGAACTAGTTCCCGGTTCCCGGTTCCTTATTAAATCGGGAACCGGGAACCGGGAACTAGTTCCCGGTTCCCGATTTGCACAAAACCTATAAAAAACAATGGTAGCTATTCAAAGGGCTGCAGCTAACTCAGTATAACCCTTAGCCGCGATGTGGTCTAATGCAGTGTGTGTAGACTGCCCTTTCTCCCGGCCACTGCGGCACGGATGATCATTACCTTAAGAGAGTCTCCGCTACTTCCGCCGCTTAGCCGCAGCGTGGTCTATTGTGGTATGTGTCCACTGTCTTGTCGCCGGGCCACAGCGGGACGGATGATCATCACCTATAGAGAGTCTCCGTTACTCCCGCCGCTCAGCCGCGATGTGGTGTAATGCAGTATTTGTCCACTGCCCTTTCTCCGTTCCACTGCGGCACGGATGGTCATCACCTTTAGAGAATCACCGTTACTCCCGCCGCTTAGCCGCGGTGTGGTCTAATTCAGTTTGTGTCCACTGCCCTTTTTCCGGGCCACTGCGGCACGGATGGTCATCACCTATAGGGAGTCTCCGTTACTCCCGCTGCGGTGTGGTCTGTTGCAAAATGTGTCCACTGCCCTGTCGCCGGCCCACTTTGGTACGGATGATCATGACCAATAACCCGCGCAAACTTGCGGTCTAGTTGCTTTCTTCCGCCCGGTCAATGCGGGGATGCGCGGGTTTCAAAAGATTTGCGGCGCGGGTGAACTGTGTGTAAGGATGTCATTCCTTATCAACTGATAACTTAATAAAACATTTCTATCTAACGCAGGCAACTCTTTCCATAGTCAAATCAAATCGGGAACCGGGAACTAGTTCCCGGTTCCCGGTTCCTTATTAAATCGGGAACCCGGAACTGGAAACTAGTTCCCGGTTCCCGATTTGCACAAAACCTATAAAAAGACAATAGCAGCTATTCAAAGGGCTGCGGTTAACTAAGGATGACCCTTAGACGCGCTGTGGTCTAATGCAGTATGTGTCCACTGTCCATTCTCCGGGTCACTGCGGCACGGATGATCATTACCTTAAGAGAGTCTCCTCTACTCCCGCCGCTTAGACGCAGCGTGGTCTATTGTAGTATGTGTTCACTGTCTTGTCGCCGGGCCACAGCAGGAAGGATGATCATCACCTATATAGAGTCTCCTTTACTCCCGCCGCTCAGCCGCGATGTGGTGTAATGCAGTATTTGTCCACTGCCCTTTCTCCGGTCCACTGCGGCATGGATTGTCATCACCTATAGAGAATCTCCGTTTCTCACGCCGCTAACCCGCGGTGTGGTCTAATGCAGTTTGTGTCCACTGCCCTTTCTCCGGGCCACTGCTGCATTTAACTAAGGTATCCCTTCGCCGTGATGTGGTGTATGCAGTATGTGGCCACTGCCCTTTCTCCGGGTCACTGCGGCACGGATGGTCATCACCTATAGACAATCTCCGTTACACCCGCCGCATAGCCGCGATGTGGTGTAATGCAGTTTGTGTCCCTTACCCTGGGCCACTGCGGCACGGATGGTCATCACCTAAAGAGTCTCATCGTTACTCCCGCTGCGATGTGGTCGGTTGCAGTATGTGTCCACTGCCCTGTCGCCGGCCCACTGTGACACGGATGATCATGACCTATAACCCGCGCAAACTTGCGGTCTAGTTGCTTTGTTCCGCCCGCTCAATGCGGGGCTGCGCGGGTTTTAAAAGATTTAGAGCGCGGGTGAACTTTCAGTAAGGAAGTCATTCCTTATCAACTGATAACTGAATGAAATATTTCTATCTAACACAGGCAACTCTTTACATAGTCAAATCAAATCGGAAACCGGGAACTAATTCCCGGTTCCTGGTTACTTATTAAATCGGGAGCCGGGAACCGGGAACTAGTCCCGATTTGCACAAACCCTATAGATATACAATGGCAGCTATTCGAAGGGCTGCAGCTAACTCAGTATCCCTTAGCCGCGGTGTGGTCTAATGCAGTATGTGTCCAATATCCTTTCTCCGGGCCACTGTGGCACGGATGATCATCACCTTAAGAGAGTCTCCGCTACTCCCGCTGCTTAGCTGCAGCGTGGTCTACTGTAGTTTTTGTCCACTGTCATGTCACCGGGCCACAGCAGGACGGATGATCATCACCAATAGCGATTCTCCGCTACTCCCGCAGCCTATCCGCAGATTAGTCTTAATGAGCACATGTTCATTGCCCTGTCGCCGGGCCACTGCGGGACGGATGATCATGACCTATAACCCGCGCAAACTTGCGGTCTAGTTGCTTTGTTCCAACCGCTCAATGCGGGCTGCGCGGGTTTTAAAAGATTTACAGCGCGGGTGAACTGTGAGTAAGGATGTCATCCCTTATCGACTGATAACTTAATGAAACATTTCTATCTAACGCAGACAACTCTTTATATAGTCAAATCAAATCCTTATTTAATCGGGAACCGGGAACCGGGAACTAGTTCCCGGTTCCCGATTTGCACAAAACCTATAAAAAACAATGGTAGCTAATCAAAGGGCTGCGGCTAACTCAGTATAACCCTTAGCCGCGATGTGGTCTAATGCAGTATGTGTAGACTGCCCTTTCTCCCGGCCACTGCGGCACGGATGATCATTACCTTAAGAGAGTCTCCGCTACTCCCGCCGCTAAGCCGCAGCGTGGTCTATTGTGGTATGTGTCCACTGTCTTGTCGCCGGGCCACAGCGGGACGGATGACCATCATATAGAGAGTCTCCGTTACTCCCCCCGCTCAGCCGCGATGTGGTGTAATGCAGTATTTGTCCACTGCCCTTTCTCCGGGCCACTGCGGCAAGGATGGTCATCACCTTTAGAGAATCTCCGTTACTCCCGCCGCTTAGCCGCGGTGTGGTCTAATTCAGTTTGTGTCCACTGCCCTTTCTCCGGGCCACTGCGGCACGGATGGTCATCACCTATAGTGAGTCTCCGTTACTCCCGCTGCGGTTTGGTCTGTTTCAGAATTTGTCCACTGCCCTGTCGCCGGCCCACTGTGGCACGGATGATCATGACCAATAACTCGCGCAAACTTGCGGTCTAGTTGCTTTCTTCCGCCCGGTCAATGCGGGGATGCGCGGGTTTCAAAAGATTTGCGGCGTGGGTGAACTGTGTGTAAGGATGTCATTCCTTATCAACTGATAACTTAATAAAACATTTCTATCTAACGCAGGCAACTCTTTCCATAGTCAAATCAAATCGGGAACCGTTCCTTATTAAATCGGGAACCGGGAACTAGTTCCCGGTTCCCGATTTGCACAAAACCTATAAAAAGACAATAGCAGCTATTCAAAGGGCTGCAGTTATCTAAGGATGACCCTTAGACGCGCTGTGGTCTAATGCAGTATGTGTCCACTACCCAGTCTCCGGGCCACTGCGACACGGATGATCATTACCTTAAGAGAGTCTCCTCTTCTCCCGCCGCTTAGACGCAGCGTGGTCTATTGTAGTATGTGTCCACTGTCTTGTCGCCGGGCAACAGCAGGAAGGATGGTCATCACCTTTATAGAGTCTCCGTTACTCCCGCCGCTCAGCCGCGATGTGGTGTAATGCAGTATTTGTCCACTGCCCTTTCTCCGGGCCACTGCGGCACGGATGGTCATTACCTATAGAGAATCTCCGTTACTCACGCCGCTAACCCGCGGTGTGGTCTAATGCAGTTTGTGTCCACTGCCCTTTCTCCGGGCCACTGCTGCATTTAACTAAGGTATCCCTTCGCCGTGATGTGGTGTATGCAGTATGTGTCCACTGCCCTTTCTCCGGGTCACTGCGGCACGGATGGTCATCACCTAAAGACAATCTCCGTTACTCCCGCCGCATAGCCGCGATGTGGTGTAATGCAGTTTGTGTCCCTTACCCTGGGCCACTGCGGCACGGATGGTCATCACCTATAGAGACTCATCGTTACTCCCGCTGCGATGTGGGCGGTTGCAGTATGTGTCCACTGCCCTGTCGCCGGCCCACTGCGGCACGGATGATCATGACCTATAACCCGCGCAAACTTGCGGTCTAGTTGCTTTGTTCCGCCCGCTCAATGCGGGGCTGCGCGGGTTTTAAAAGATTTAGAGCGCGGGTGAACTTTCAGTAAGGTAGTCATTCCTTATCAACTGATAACTGAATGAAATATTTCTATCTAACACAGGCAACTCTTTACATAGTCAAATCAAATCGGAAACCGGGAACTAATTCCCGGTTCCTGGTTCCTTATTAAATCGGGAGCCGGGAACCGGGAACTAGTTCCCGGTTCCCGATTTGCACAAACCCTATAAAAAGACAATGGCAGCTATTCGAAGGGCTGCAGCTAACTCAGTATCCCTTAGCCGCGGTGTGGTCTAATGCAGTATGTGTCCAATACCCTTTCTCCGGGCCACTGTGGCACGGATGATCATCACCTTAAGAGAGTCTCCGCTACTCCCGCTGCTTAGCTGCAGCGTGGTCTATTGTAGTTTTTGTCCACTGTCATGTCACCGGGCCACAGCAGGACGGATGATCATCACCAATAGCGATTCTCCGCTACTCCCGCAGCCTATCCGCAGATTGGTCTTAATGAGCACATGTTCATTGCCCTGTCGCCGGGCCACTGCGGGACGGATGATCATGACCTATAACCCGCGCAAACTTGCGGTCTAGTTGCTTTGTTCCAACCGCTCAATGCGGGCTGCGCGGGTTTTAAAAGATTTACAACGCGGGTGAACTGTGAGTAAGGATGTCATCCCTTATCGACTGATAACTTAATGAAACATTTCTATCTAACGCAGACAACTCTTTATATAGTCAAATCAAATCCTTATTTAATCGGGAACCGGGAACCGGGAACTAGTTCCCGGTTCCCGATTTGCACAAAACCTATAAAAAACAATGGTAGCTAATCAAAGGGCTGCGGCTAACTCAGTATAACCCTTAGCCGCGATGTGGTCTAATGCAGTATGTGTAGACTGCCCTTTCTCCCGGCCACTGCGACACGGATGATCATTACCTTAAGAGAGTCTCCGCTACTCCCGCCGCTTAGCCGCAGCGTGGTCTATTGTGGTATGTGTCCACTGTCTTGTCGCCGGGCCACAGCGGGACGGATGATCACCATATAGAGAGTCTCCGTTACTCCCGCCGCTCAGCCGCGATGTGGTGTAATGCAGTATTTGTCCACTGCCCTTTCTCCGGGCCACTGCGGCAAGGATGGTCATCACCTTTAGAGAATCTCCGTTACTCCCGCGGCTTAGCCGCGGTGTGGTCTAATTCAGTTTGTGTCCACTGCCCTTTCTCCGGGCCACTGCGGCACGGATGGTCATCACCTATAGTGAGTCTCCGTTACTCCCGCTGCGGTTTGGTCTGTTGCAGAATGTGTCCACTGCCCTGTCGCCGGCCCACTGTGGCACGGATGATCATGACCAATAACTCGCGCAAACTTGCGGTCTAGTTGCTTTCTTCCGCCCGGTCAATGCGGGGATGCGCGGGTTTCAAAAGATTTGCGGCGCGGGTGAACTGTGTGTAAGGATGTCATTCCTTATCAACTGATAACTTAATAAAACATTTCTATCTAACGCAGGCAACTCTTTCCATAGTCAAATCAAATCGGGAACCGTTCCTTATTAAATCGGGAACCGGGAACTAGTTCCCGGTTCCCGATTTGCACAAAACCTATAAAAAGACAATAGCAGCTATTCAAAGGGCTGCAGTTATCTAAGGATGACCCTTAGACGCGCTGTGGTCTAATGCAGTATGTGTCCACTACCCAGTCTCCGGGCCACTGCGACACGGATGATCATTACCTTAAGAGAGTCTCCTCTTCTCCCGCCGCTTAGACGCAGCGTGGTCTATTGTAGTATGTGTCCACTGTCTTGTCGCCGGGCCACAGCAGGAAGGATGATCATCACCTTTATAGAGTCTCCGTTACTCCCGCCGCTCAGCCGCGATGTGGTGTAATGCAGTATTTGTCCACTGCCCTTTCTCCGGGCCACTGCGGCACGGATGGTCATCACTTATAGAGAATCTCCGTTACTCACGCCGCTAACCCGCGGTGTGGTCTAATGCAGTTTGTGTCCACTGCCCTTTCTCCGGGCCACTGCTGCATTTAACTAAGGTATCCCTTCGCCGTGATGTGGTGTATGCAGTATGTGTCCACTGCCCTTTCTCCGGGTCACTGCGGCACGGATGGTCATCACCTATAGACAATCTCCGTTACTCCCGCCGCATAGCCGCGATGTGGTGTAATGCAGTTTGTGTCCCTTACCCTGGGCCACTGCGGCACGGATGGTCATCACCTATAGAGACTCATCGTTACTCCCGCTGCGATGTGGCCGGTTGCAGTATGTGTCCACTGCCCTGTCGCCGGCCCACTGCGGCACGGATGATCATGACCTATAACCCGCGCAAACTTGCGGTCTAGTTGCTTTGTTCCGCCCGCTCAATGCGGGGCTGCGCGGGTTTTAAAAGATTTAGAGCGCGGGTGAACTTTCAGTAAGGAAGTCATTCCTTATCAACTGATAACTGAATGAAATATTTCTATCTAACACAGGCAACTCTTTACATAGTCAAATAAAATCGGAAACCGGGAACTTATTCCCGGTTCCTGGTTCCTTATTAAATCGGGAGCCGGGAACCGGGAATTAGTTCCCGGTTCCCGATTTGCACAAACCCTATAAAAAGACAATGGCAGCTATTCGAAGGGCTGCAGCTAACTCAGTATCCCTTAGCCGCGGTGTGGTCTAATGCAGTATGTGTCCAATACCCTTTCTCCGGGCCACTGTGGCACGGATGATCATCACCTTAAGAGAGTCTCCGCTACTCCCGCTGCTTAGCTGCAGCGTGGTCTATTGTAGTATGTGTCCACTGTCATGTCACCGGGCCACAGCGGGACGGATGATCATCACCTATAGCGATTTTCCGCTACTTCCGCAGGCTATCCGCAGATTGGTCTTAATGAGCACATGTTAATTGCCCTGTCGCCGGACCACTGCGGGACGGATGATCATGACCTATAACCCGCGCAAACTTGCGGTCTAGTTGCTTTGTTCCGCCCGCTCAATGCGGGCTGCGCGGGTTTTAAAAGATTTACAGCGCGGGTGAACTGTGAGTATGGATGTCATCCCATATCGACTGATAACTTAATGAAACATTTCTATCTAACGCAGGCAACTCTTTATATAGTCAAATCAAATCGGGAACCGGGAACTAGTTCCCGGTTCCCGGTTCCTTATTAAATCGGGAACCGGGAACAGGGAACTAGTTCCCGGTTCCCGATTTGCACAAAACCTATAAAAAACAATGGTAGCTATTCAAAGGGCTGCAGCTCACTCAGTATAACCCTTAGCCGCGATGTGGTCTAATGCAGTATGTGTAGACTGCCCTTTCTCCCGGCCACTGCGGCACGGATGATCATTACCTTAAGAGAGTCTCCGCTACCCCCGCCGCTTAGCCGCAGCGTGGTCTATTGTGGTATGTGTCCACTGTCTTGTCGCCGGGCCACAGCGGGACGGATGATCATCACCTATAGAGAGTCTCCGTTACTCCCGCCGCTCAGCCGCGATGTGGTGTAATGCAGTATTTGTCCACTGCCCTTTCTCCGGGCCACTGCGGCACGGATGGTCATCACCTTTAGAGAATCTCCGTTACTCCCGCCGCTTAGCCGCGGTGTGGTCTAATTCAGTTTGTGTCCACTGCCCTTTCTCCGGGCCACTGCGGCACGGATGGTCTTCACCTATAGTGAGTCTCCGTTACTCCCGCTGTGGTTTGGTCTGTTGCAGAATGTGTCCACTGCCCTGTCGCCGGCCCACTGTGGCACGGATGATCATGACCAATAACCCGCGCAAACTTGCGGTCTAGTTGCTTTCTTCCGCCCGGTCAATGCGGGGATGCGCGGGTTTCAAAAGATTTGCGGCGCGGGTGAACTGTGTGTAAGGATGTCATTCCTTATCAACTGATAACTTAATAAAACATTTCTATCTAACGCAGGCAACTCTTTCCATAGTCAAATCAAATCGGGAACCGGGAACTAGTTCCCGGTTCCCGGTTCCTTATTAAATCGGGAACCGGGTTCCCGGTTCCCGATGTGCACAAAACCTATAAAAATGACAATAGTAGCTATTCAAAGGGCTGCAGTTAACTAAGGATGACCCTTAGACGCGCTGTGGTCTAATGCAGTATGTGTCCACTGCCCATTCTCCGAGCCACTGCGGCACGGATGATCATTACCTTAAGAGAGTCTCCTCTACTCCCGCCGCTTAGACGCAGCGTGGTCTATTGTAGTATGTGTCCACTGTCTTGTCGCCGGGCCACAGCAGGAAGGATGATCGTCACCTATATAGAGTCTCCGTTACTCCCGCCGCTCAGCCGCGATGTGGTGTAATGCAGTATTTGTCCACTGCCCTTTCTCCGGGCCACTGCGGCACGGATGGTCATCACCTATAGAGAATCTCCGTTACTCACGCCGCTAACCCGCGGTGTGGTCTAATGCAGTTTGTGTCCACTGCCCTTTCTCCGGGCCACTGCTGCATTTAACTAAGGTATCCCTTCGCCGTGATGTGGTGTATGCAATATGTGTCCACTGCCCTTTCTCCGGGTCACTGCGGCACGGATGGTCATCACCTATAGACAATCTCCGTTACTCCCGCCGCATAGCCGCGATGTGGTGTAATGCAGTTTCTGTCCCTTACCCTGGGCCACTGCGGCACGGATGGTCATCACCTATAGAGACTCATCGTTACTCCCGCTGCGATGTGGTCGGTTGCAGTATGTGTCCACTGCCCTGTCGCCGGCCCACTCCGGCACGGATGATCATAACCTATAACCCGCGCAAACTTGCGGTCTAGTTGCTTTGTTCCGCCCGCTCAATGAAGGCTGCGCGGGTTTTAAAAGATTTAGAGCGCGGGTGAACTTTCAGTAAGGAAGTCATTCCTTATCAACTGATAACTGAATAAAATATTTCTATCTAACACAGGCAACTCTTTACATAGTCAAATCAAATCGGAACCGGGAACTAAATCGGGAGCCGGGAACCGGGAACTAGTTCTCGGTTCCCGATTTGCACAAACCCTATAAAAAGACAATGTCAGCTATTCTAAGGGCTGCAGCTAACTCAGTATCCCTAAGCCGCGGTGTGGTCTAATGCAGTATGTGTCCAATACCCTTTCTCCGGGCCACTGTGGCACGGATGATCATCACCTTAAGAGAGTCTCCGCTACTCCCGCTGCTTAGCTGCAGCGTGGTCTATTGTAGTATGTGTCCACTGTCATGTCACCGGGCCACAGCGGGACGGATGATCATCACCTATAGCGATTCTCCGCTACTCCCGCAGCCTATCCGCAGATTGGTCTTAATGAGCACATGTCCATTGCCCTGTCCCCGGGCCACTGCGGGACGGATGATCATGACCTATAACCCGTGCAAACTTGCGGTCTAGTTGCTTTGTTTCGCCCGCTCAATGCGGGCTGCGCGGGTTTTAAAAGATTTACAGCGCGGGTGAACTGTGAGTAAGGATGTCATTCCATATCGACTGATAACTTAATGAAACATTTCTATCTAACGCAGGCAACTCTTTATATAGTCAAATCAAATCGGGAACCGGGAACTAGTTCCCTGTTCCCGGTTCCTTATTAAATCTGGAACCGGGAACCGGGAACTAGTTCCCGGTTCCCGGTTCCCGATTTGCACAAAAGCTATAAAAAACAATGGTAGCTATTCAAAGGGCTGCAGCTAACTCAGTATAACCCTTAGCCGCGATGTGGTCTAATGCGGTATGTGTAGACTGCCCTTTCTCCCGGCCACTGCGGCACGGATGAACATTACCTTAAGAGAGTCTCCGCTACTCCCGCCGCTAAGCCGCAGCGTGGTCTATTGTGGTATGTGTCCACTGTCTTGTCGCCGGGCCACAGCGGGACGGATGGTCTTCCTATAGAGAGTCTCCGTTACTCCCGCCGCTCAGCCGCGATGTGGTGTAATGCAGTATTTGTCCACTGCCCTTTCTCCGGGCCACTGCGGCACGGATGGTCATCACCTTTAGAGAATCTCCGTTACTCCCGCCGCTTAGCCGCGGTGTGGTCTAATTCAGTTTGTGTCCACTGCCATTTCTCCGGGCCACTGCGGCACGGATGGTCATCACCTATAGTGAGTCTCCGTTACTCCCGCTGCGGTGTGGTCTATTGCAGAATGTGTCCACTGCCCTGTCGCCGGCCCACTGCGGCACGGATGATCATGACCTATAACCCGCGCAAACTTGCGGTCTAGTTGCTTTGTTCCGCCCGCTCAATGCGGGGCTGCGCGGGTTTTAAAAGATTTAGAGCGCGGGTGAACTTTCAGTAAGGAAGTCATTCCTTATCAACTGATAACTGAATGAAATATTTCTATCTAACACAGGCAACTCTTTACATAGTCAAATCAAATCGGAAACCGGGAACTTATTCCCGGTTCCTGGTTCCTTATTAAATCGGGAGCCGGGAACCGGGAATAAGTTCCCGGTTCCCGATTTGCACAAACCCTATAAAAAGACAATGGCAGCTATTCGAAGGGCTGCAGCTAACTCAGTATCCCTTAGCCGCGGTGTGGTCTAATGCAGTATGTGTCCAATACCCTTTCTCCGGGCCACTGTGGCACGGATGATCATCACCTTAAGAGAGTCTCCGCTACTCCCGCTGCTTAGCTGCAGCGTGGTCTATTGTAGTATGTGTCCACTGTCATGTCACCGGGCCACAGCCGGACGGATGATCATCACCTATAGCGATTCTCCGCTACTTCCGCAGGCTATCCGCAGATTGGTCTTAATGAGCACATGTTAATTGCCCTGTCGCCGGACCACTGCGGGACGGATGATCATGACCTATAACCCGCGCAAACTTGCGGTCTAGTTGCTTTGTTCCGCCCGCTCAATGCGGGCTGCGCGGGTTTTAAAAGATTTACAGCGCGGGTGAACTGTGAGTAAGGATGTCATCCCATATCGACTGATAACTTGATGAAACATTTCTATCTAACGCCGGCAACTCTTTATATAGTCAAATCAAATCGGGAACCGGGAACTAGTTCCCGGTTCCCGGTTCCTTATTAAATCGGGAACCGGGAACAGGGAACTAGTTTCCGGTTCCCGATTTGCACAAAACCTATAAAAAACAATGGTAGCTATTCAAAGGGCTGCAGCTCACTCAGTATAACCCTTAGCCGCGATGTGGTCTAATGCAGTATGTGTAGACTGCCCTTTCTCCCGGCCACTGCGGCACGGATGATCATTACCTTAAGAGAGTCTCCGCTACCCCCGCCGCTTAGCCGCAGCGTGGTCTATTGTGGTATGTGTCCACTGTCTTGTCGCCGGGCCACAGCGGGACGGATGATCATCACCTATAGAGAGTCTCCGTTACTCCCGCCGCTCAGCCGCGATGTGGTGTAATGCAGTATTTGTCCACTGCCCTTTCTCCGGGCCACTGCGGCACGGATGGTCATCACCTTTAGAGAATCTCCGTTACTCCCGCCGCTTAGCCGCGGTGTGGTCTAATTCAGTTTGTGTCCACTGCCCTTTCTCCGGGCCACTGCGGCACGGATGGTCTTCACCTATAGTGAGTCTCCGTTACTCCCGCTGTGGTTTGGTCTGTTGCAGAATGTGTCCACTGCCCTGTCGCCGGCCCACTGTGGCACGGATGATCATGACCAATAACCCGCGCAAACTTGCGGTCTAGTTGCTTTCTTCCGCCCGGTCAATGCGGGGATGCGCGGGTTTCAAAAGATTTGCGGCGCGGGTGAACTGTGTGTAAGGATGTCATTCCTTATCAACTGATAACTTAATAAAACATTTCTATCTAACGCAGGCAACTCTTTCCATAGTCAAATCAAATCGGGAACCGGGAACTAGTTCCCGGTTCCCGGTTCATTATTAAATCGGGAACCGGGTTCCCGGTTCCCGATGTGCACAAAACCTATAAAAAGACAATAGTAGCTATTCAAAGGGCTGCAGTTAACTAAGGATGACCCTTAGACGCGCTGTGGTCTAATGCAGTATGTGTCCACTGCCCATTCTCCGAGCCACTGCGGCACGGATGATCATTACCTTAAGAGAGTCTCCTCTACTCCCGCCGCTTAGACGCAGCGTGGTCTATTGTAGTATGTGTCCACTGTCTTGTCGCCGGGCCACAGCAGGAAGGATGATCGTCACCTATATAGAGTCTCCGTTACTCCTGCCGCTCAGCCGCGATGTGGTGTAATGCAGTATTTGTCCACTGCCCTTTCTCCGGGTCACTGCGGCACGGATGGTCATCACCTATAGAGAATCTCCGTTACTCACGCCGCTAACCCGCGGTGTGGTCTAATGCAGTTTGTGTCCACTGCCCTTTCTCCGGGCCAATGCTGCATTTAACTAAGGTATCCCTTCGCCGTGATGTGGTGTATGCAATATGTGTCCACTGCCCTTCCTCCGGGTCACTGCGGCACGGATGGTCATCACCTATAGACAATCTCCGTTACTCCCGCCGCATAGCCGCGATGTGGTGTAATGCAGTTTCTGTCCCTTACCCTGGGCCACTGCGGCACGGATGGTCATCACCTATAGAGACTCATCGTTACTCCCGCTGCGATGTGGTCGGTTGCAGTATGTGTCCACTGCCCTGTCGCCGGCCCACTCCGGCACGGATGATCATAACCTATAACCCGCGCAAACTTGCGGTCTAGTTGCTTTGTTCCGCCCGCTCAATGAAGGCTGCGCGGGTTTTAAAAGATTTAGAGCGCGGGTGAACTTTCAGTAAGGAAGTCATTCCTTATCAACTGATAACTGAATAAAATATTTCTATCTAACACAGGCAACTCTTTACATAGTCAAATCAAATCGGAACCGGGAACTAAATCGGGAGCCGGGAACCGGGAACTAGTTCCCGGTTCCCGATTTGCACAAACCCTATAAAAAGACAATGTCAGCTATTCTAAGGGCTGCAGCTAACTCAGTATCCCTAAGCCGCGGTGTGGTCTAATGCAGTATGTGTCCAATACCCTTTCTCCGGGCCACTGTGGCACGGATGATCATCACCTTAAGAGAGTCTCCGCTACTCCCGCTGCTTAGCTGCAGCGTGGTCTATTGTAGTATGTGTCCACTGTCATGTCACCGGGCCACAGCGGGACGGATGCTCATCACCTATAGCGATTCTCCGCTACTCCCGCAGCCTATCCGCAGATTGGTCTTAATGAGCACATGTCCATTGCCCTGTCGCCGGGCCACTGCGGGACGGATGATCATGACCTATAACCCGTGCAAACTTGCGGTCTAGTTGCTTTGTTTCGCCCGCTCAATGCGGGCTGCGCGGGTTTTAAAAGATTTACAGCGCGGGTGAACTGTGAGTAAGGATGTCATTCCATATCGACTGATAACTTAATGAAACATTTCTATCTAACGCAGGCAACTCTTTATATAGTCAAATCAAATCGGGAACCGGGAACTAGTTCCCTGTTCCCGGTTCCTTAATAAATCTGGAACCGGGAACCGGGAACTAGTTCCCGGTTCCCGATTTGCACAAAAGCTATAAAAAAACAATGGTAGCTATTCAAAGGGCTGCAGCTAACTCAGTATAACCCTTAGCCGCGATGTGGTCTAATGCGGTATGTGTAGACTGCCCTTTCTCCCGGCCACTGCGGCACGGATGAACATTACCTTAAGAGAGTCTCCGCTACTCCCGCCGCTAAGCCGCAGCGTGGTCTATTGTGGTATGTGTCCACTGTCTTGTCGCCGGGCCACAGCGGGACGGATGATCTTCCTATAGAGAGTCTCCGTTACTCCCGCCGCTCAGCCGCGATGTGGTGTAATGCAGTATTTGTCCACTGCCCTTTCTCCGGGCCACTGCGGCACGGATGGTCATCACCTTTAGAGAATCTCCGTTACTCCCGCCGCTTAGCCGCGGTGTGGTCTAATTCAGTTTGTGTCCACTGCCATTTCTCCGGGCCACTGCGGCACGGATGGTCATCACCTATAGTGAGTCTCCGTTACTCCCGCTGCGGTGTGGTCTATTGCAGAATGTGTCCACTGCCCTGTCGCCGGCCCACTGTGGCACGGATGATCATGACAAATAACCCGCGCAAACTTGCAGTCTAGTTGCTTTCTTCCGCCCGGTCAATGCGGGGATGCGCGGGTTTCAAAAGATTTGCGGCGCGGGTGAACTGTGTGTAAGGATGTCATTCCTTATCAACTGGTAACTTAATCAAACATTTCTATCTAACGCAGGCAACTCTTTCCATAGTCAAACGGTTCCCGATTTGCACAAAACCTATAAAAAGACAAAAGTAGCTATTCAAAGGGCTGCAGTTAACTAAGGATGACCCTTAGACGCGCTGTGGTCTAATGCAGTATGTGTCCACTGCCCAGTCTCCGGGCCACTGCGGCACGGATGATCATTACCTTAAGAGAGTCTCCTCTACTCCCGCCGCTTAGACGCAGCGTGGTCTATTGTAGTATGTGTCCACTGTCTTGTCGCCGGGCAACAACAGGAAGGATGATCATCACCTATATAGAGTCTCCGTTACTCCCGCCGCTCAGCCGCGATGTGGTGTAATGCAGTATTTGTCCGCTGCCCTTTCTCCGGGCCACTGCGGCACGGATGGTCATCACCTATAGAGAATCTCCGTTACTCACGCCGCTAACCCGCGGTGTCGTCTAATGCAGTTTGTGTCCACTGCCCTTTCTCCGGGCCACTGCTGCATTTAACTAAGGTATCCCTTCGCCGTGATGTGGTGTATGCAGTATGTGTCCACTGCCCTTTCTCCGGGTCACTGCGGCACGGATGGTCATCACCTATAGACAATCTCCGTTACTCCCGCCGCATAGACGCGATGTGGTGTAATGCGGTTTGTGTCCCTTACCCTGAGCCACTGCGGCACGGATGGTCATCACCTATAGAGACTCATCGTTACTCCCGCTGCGATGTGGTCGGTTGCAGTATGTGTCCACTGCCCTGTCGCCGGCCCACTGCGGCACGGATGATCATGACCTATAACCCGCGCAAACTTGCGGTCTAGTTGCTTTGTTCCGCCCGCTCAATGCGGGGCAGCGCGGGTTTTAAAAGATTTAGAGCGCGGGTGAACTTTCAGTAAGGAAGTCATTCCTTATCAACTGATAACTGAATCAAATATTTCTATCCAACACAGGCAACTCTTTACATAGTCAAATCAAATCGGAAACCGGGAACTAATTCCCGGTTCCTGGTTCCTTATTAAATCGGAAGCCGAGAACCGGGAACTAGTTCCCGGTTCCCGATTTGCACAAACCCTATAAAAAGACAATGGCAGCTATTCGAAGGGCTGCAACTAACTCAGTATCCCTTAGCCGCGGTGTGGTCTAATGCAGTATGTGTCCAATACCCTTTCTCCGGGTCACTGTGGCACGGATGATCATCACCTTAAGAGAGTCTCCGCTACTCCCGCTGCTTAGCTGCAGCGTGGTCTATTGCAGTATGTGTCCACTGTCATGTCATCGGGCCACAGCGGGACGGATGATCATCACCTATAGCGATTCTCCGCTACTCCCGCAGCCTATCCGCAGATTGGTCTTAATGAACATATGTCCATTGCCCTGTCGCCGGCCACTGCGGGACGGATGATCATGACCTATAACCCGCGCAAACTTGCGGTCTAGTTGCTTTGTTCCGCCCGCTCAATGCGGGCTGCGCGGGTTTTAAAAGATTTACAGCGCGGGTGAACTGTGAGTAAGGTTGCCATTCCTTATCGACTGATAACTTAATGAAACATTTCTATCTAACGCAGGCAACTCTTTATATAATCAAATCAAATCGGGAACCGGGAACTAGTTCCCGGTTCCCGGTTCCTTATTAAATCGGGAACCGGGAACCGGGAACTAGTTCCCGGTTCCCGATTTGCACAAAACCTATAAAAGACAATGGTAGCTATTCAAAAGGCTGCAGCTAACTCAGTATAACCCTTAGCCGCGATGTGGTCTAATGCAGTATGTGTAGACTGCCCTTTCTCCCGGCCACTGCGGCACGGATGATCATTACCTTAAGAGAGTCTCCGCTACTCCCGCCGCTTAGCCGCAGCGTGGTCTATTGTGGTATGTGTCCACTGTCTTGTCGCCGGGCCACAGCGGGACGGATGATCATCACCTATAGAGAGTCTCCGTTACTCCCGCCGCTCAGCCGCGATGTGGTGTAATGCAGTATTTGTCCACTGCCATTTCTCCGGGCCACTGCGGCACGGATGGTCATCACCTTTAGAGAATCTCCGTTACTCCCGCGGCTTGCCGCGGTGTGGTCTAATTCAGTTTGTGTCAACTTCCCATTCTCCGGGCCACTGCGGCACGGATGGTCATCACCTATAGTGAGTCTCCGTTACTCCCGCTGCGGTGTGGTCTGTTGCAGAATGTGTCCACTGCCCTGTCGCCGGCCCACTGTGGCACGGATGATCATGACCAATAACCCGCGCAAACTTGCGGTCTAGTTGCTTTCTTTCGCCCGGTCAATGCGGGGATGCCAAACAATGGTTAGTTAGTTTTAACCCGAGCAAAACAGAAGCTATGTTGTTTACCCTGGAAACAGGTATAGAGGTCCCAAATTTAAGTTTTGATAATGTCCCAGTTCAATTTGTGACTCACCACAGACATCTTGGTATAACCTTGTCAAGAAATTGCTAAATGGCACCAACACATAGATACTATTAGTTCTTCAGCTTCTAAAATATTAGGTGTTATGAGACGATTGAAATATACGCTTAGCAGAAAAGCTTTAAATCAAGTATATATATCATTTTTAAGGCCAGTTCTTGAATATGCTTCTGTTGTATGGGATAGCTGTACCGGATATGAAAAAGACTTATTAGAAAAAATTCAACACGAAGCTGCTCGAATTGTAACTGGCTTAACTCGTTCAGTCTCAATTCACAACTTATATAAAGAAATAGGTTGGTTATTTTTAAATGACCGTCGCACCTACCAGAAATATATACTAATATTTAAAGTAAAAAATGGAATATCTCCAGATTACTTCCTAAACTTGTTCCCTCCGATAGTTGGAACGCAAACAACATATGCTCTAAGAAATGCTCAGGATTTTCAAATTTTAAGCCAAAGGACTGCAACTTTTTCTAACTCATTTGTACCATCAGCTATTTCTCTTTGGAATGCACTACCTGATAACTTTCGTAATTGTACATCTGTTTCGTCTTTTAAAAAACTAATCTTATCCAATTTATTTGTAGTTAATACAGTTCCAAACCACTATATACACGGTAACAGAAGACTCTCAATAATACATGCCAGAATTAGAAACAGATGCAGTAATTTAAACTCCGATCTCTTCGCTAACAATCTCATTGAAAACGCCGCATGTATTTGTGGCTACGCGCGAGAGGACGCAGATCATTTTTTCTTTCAGTGTCCCAATTTTTCAAATGAACGTCGGACTCTTTTTGAGGCAACACGTGCATTACATAGTCAAATCAAATCGGAAACCGGGAACTAATTCCCGGTTCCCGGTTCCTTATTGAATCCCGATTTGCACAAAACCTATAAAAAAACAATGGTAGCTATTCAAAGGGCTGCAGCTAACTCAGTATAACCCTAAACCGCGATGTGGTCTAATGCAGTATGTGTAGACTGCCCTTTCTCCCGGCCACCGCGGCACGGATGATCATTACATTAAGAGAGTCTCCGCTACTCCCGCCGCTTAGCCGCAGCGTGGTCTATTGTGGTATGTGTCCACTGTCTTGTCGCCGGGCCACAGCGGGACGGATGATCATCACCTATAGAGAGTCTCTGTTACTCCCGCCGCTCAGCGGCGATGTGGTGTAATGCAGTATTTGTCCACTGCCCTTTCTCCGGGCCACTGCGGCACGGATGGTCATCACCTTTAGAGAATCTCCGTTTCTCCCGCCGCTTAGCCGCGGTGTGGTCCAATTCAGTTTGTGTCCACTGCCCTTTCTCCGGGCCACTGCGGCACGGATGGTCATCACCTATAGTGTGTCTCCTTTACTCCCGCTGCGGTGTGGTCTGTTGCAGAATGTGTCCACTGCCCTGTCGCCGGGCCACTGTGGCACGGATGATCATGACCAATAACCCGCGCAAATTTGCGGTCTAGTTGCTTTCTTCCGCCCGGTAAATGCGGGGATGCGCGGGTTTCAAAAGATTTGCGTCGCGGGTGAACTGTGTGTAAGGATGTCATTCCTTATCAACTGATAACTTAATAAAACATTTCTATCTAACGCAGGCAACTCTTTACATAGTCAAATCAAATCGGGAACATTAAAATCGGGAACCGGGAACCATTTTCACAAAAAGTATTAGCTATTCAAAGGGCTGCAGTTAACTAAGAATAACACTTAGCCGCGATGTGGTCTAATGTGGACACAGTATGTGTCCACTGCCCATTCTCCGGGCCACTGCGGCACGGATGATCATAACCTTAAGAGTTCCTCCGCTACTCCCGCTGCTTAGCCGCAGCGTGGTCTATTGCAGTATGTGTCCACTGTCTTGTCGTCGGGCCGCATCTGGACGGATGATCATCACCTTTAGCAATCTCCACTACTCCCGTAGCCAATCCGCAGTTTGGTCTAAAGGAGTACATGTCCATTGCCCTGTCGCTGGGCCACTGCGGGGCGGATGGTCATCAACTATAGAGAGTCTCCGTTACTCCCGCCGTTTAGTCGCTGTGTGGTCTAATGCAGTATGTGACAATACGGGAATCGGGAACAGGGAACTGGAATGGGGAACTGGGAACAGGGAACTGTATATGGGAACCGGGATCTGGAATAATCGGGAACCGGGAACTGGAATCGGGAACCGCGAACTGTAATCGGGAACCGGGAACTGGAATCGGGAACCGGGAACTGGAATCGGGAACCGGGAACTGGAATCGGGAACCGGGAACTGGAATCGGGAACCGGGAACCGGGAACTAACTTTACGCTCATGTCAAATCAGAGTGTTTGCGTAAACGGGTTATCAATAGAATCTGGACGAGAATCATGCTTTGGACTTGGCAAACAGTGTATACCCAGATCAGACGCCACAGAATGCGGCGTCTGATCTGGAACTACACTGATTGCTTTCAGTTTCAGAAATAAGGGGTTAAACGAATATCAAGTATATTCTATGAAAGGGTTATCCTTTGGGAGCAAGGACTACACCACGGAACTACAAACTGTGGATTGAACAAGTTTTCCTTGGCCTGACTAGCTAGTTTCGGCCAACGAGGCATCATCAAGCCTACATTCAGAGACAATCGACCCAGCAGTGCTGATATTGCTTTCCTTTCAGAGTGCATAGTACAAAGTTACGTTTTCATTATTTTCAGTGCACTGATCCGGTCCGAAATTGCAAGAAAGGAAGGAATGGACCCAACAAATGGTGCTGTATATGCAGTAAGAAAGATTTTTATTTAAGATACTTAAGAGGAATGGGTACACCTTCAGGGGAAGCAACTCCTTCAAAAGTAGTTTTTTCTCCCATGTCAACAGAGGTCAACTCTTTAAAGAAAGAATTTGCTCCTGAGGAGCAAATTCTTTCCTTTAAGAATATACCCCTTTTTCAGTGGGACAGGGCTTATAGAAAAGCGAACAGGAAGTCCCGAAAGTTGTCTCCCTTTAAAAATGGCGGGAAAATCTTCCAGGTGTTCCAGTTCCCCTTATCGCAAATGGATACACCTAAACTGATTTCCACTGGCCATCATAGGCCTAATGGGTAAGAGCGCTGATTCTTAATCATTAGGTCTCTCACCGCTGTGGTTCGAGCCTCGATTTGGCCACATGTCAGACACCAAGCTCTGCAACGGAAGGTCAGGTGTTTTATTCTCTGGGTACTACGCTCGAAATATGTGAAATAATCTTGAAAGGGCCGTAAACGAAAAAAAAAACTGATTTCCACTACACTTGCTGGCACTTGCTGCTGCCTTAAATGACTTCGTTCACTGAAGTCGTCGATAGTATTTTCAGCATAAAGCCCTTATAGGTTCCTTTTTTTATGTTCCTGAAGCTACCTTCTCCCAGTTAAAGTATATCAGATAAAATCAGCACCTGTTTGAAAATCCAATATTTTCACTCACAGCAGGTTCGGTTTATCGGTATTTTCAACTCGAGATAACACCGTGTGACGTCATACAGGTTAATGCTTATTAGCTTATTGTAATTTTTTGTGTTTAACCCATGTCTTGCTGAACCAGGGTATACTCTGCCTTTGTAAACAGTGTAGATCCAGAAAGAAGCCCTCTGATCAGGATCTACACTGTTTGACATTCTGTTTGCATGCATTATATCAGACAATAATGGATTGATAGATAGTCAGAAATGGGACTGCCAAACTAATTTATTCAGCAGGACAAATGTTAACTCAACCATAGTTTGTTTGTTTGAGTTGTATTTAACGTCCCCGTTTACACTATAAAGGTCATTTTGGAGACGTTGCTTCCAATTGTGTGGGCTTTTTACCCGTCACTGAGTTGAAATGACATCTCAAGCCATGTCGCCCAATGAAACCAATAGGGTTTATAAGCATGGACTCACACCACTTTGCCTGGGCAGGCTTAGATCCTCTAAGCGGTTTACCAGTACTCGTATGCGGTCAGATTCAGCTCTGCGTGGAAGCATCATGTAGCGCATTTATTTCTTCAAGTCCCAATGGGCGGTACAACATCAATAGTGTATTATATCAATTGTAATTTGTGATTCTGACATTTATTTGGAACAACAAAAGGAACTGCTTTATATTGGAGCATATGGTTGCAAAGGGGAGTGAAATAAGTTTTCAGGTTCCCTAACCCCTTCGAAGGAGGGTCACGACTCTACGCTCGCTGTCTTCCTAAATGAAACAACATCAAGAAAATTGTGCTCAAAACATTTAAGCAGTAAGCAATATGACAGAATCCCTGAATTTCTGGCTGAACATGGACATAGTAATACATTGCAAACCTTGAAAAGTATGACACTACTGCATCGGAAGCTGCGAAACATCACGTGAACAAAACCGTGAAATAAACACCCCATCTAAACCCCACTTGATATAGGGAAAACTGGGATTTACAGGGGTATACATTATTTTTCTTATTTCTGCTCTTAAGACATAGGTTGTGGGTACTCGTTAGAACCGCCTAACCCACAACCTATGTTTGCAGTTAGAAAAACAAAAAATATCATAGATTTTCATCAGAAAACTAGCCATTTTGGAGATGTGAAAAAATGCTCTTTGTCGCACGGGTGTGTTAAAATACAGGAAAAAAGAACGTTTTTTTTTAAAGGCCAAGTTACCGCTTGCACGAGACACAATGTATCTTCTGACCCTAATTTATGTTGTTTCCATAAAACATTATCAACAAAATAGCAATATTTGCTGAAAAAATCAAGGGTGCAAAAGCGGGCAAATCTTAGTCTCGTCTTTAAAAATATCTAAAATACCACTTGAAGTATCCGGTAATACGTTAACGATAAAAAAACAAACGCCGTGAAGAATAAATTTTTACTTGCGTGTCATATTACCGGTTATATCACGAAAACACGCCTATACAATTTTGACCCCGGTTAACCCAATTTTATACAGTAAAACTGGGGTTTACAGGGGTAAACCTTATTTTCTTATTTCAGCTCTAAAATATAGATTGTGGGTACTTGTTAGAACCGCCTCGATGAGGCGGTTCTAAGGAGTACCCACAATCTATATTTTGAGCAGAAATAAGAAAAATATCACAATTTTTCATCTTAAAAGTTTCCTTTTTCAGCGGTAAAGTTTACAATGTATTTGTATAGGCGTGTTTTCGCAATGAATTCATAGTTAATGCTTACCTCCAAACAAAGGCTGGTGAAATTTTTATCTTGTAACAGGCATCAAAAATTATTGAGTTGGTGCTTTGATGTTGAGTTAATCCCAACTCGATGCGGGCACAGTCACTCTATGAAGAATCATAACTATCTTCAAATTACAATTTACAGGTGAGGAATCAATCATCAAACTCCTACTTCGTGGTTATGACCCCCGGGTTCGACCAGACAGAGATGAAGCTACTGTAGTCAATCATCGTGTGGAACTCATAGGCATTTCAGCCGTTGTATGTTATTTTTCCCTTTTGTTTTCTAGAAGGAAAGAAAGGCAATGATCTGGAATCGATACAATTATTTAACCTTCCGCACAAGACCTCAGAGATGTAGCCATGCAATATGATAACAATACCTTCTAATCATCACGAAAACACGCTTATATAATTTTGACCCCTTCGAACCCCATTTTTACATAGTAAAACTGGGGTTTGTAGAGGTAAACCTTATTATGCCCCCAACTTTGAAAAAGTTGGAGGGGCATATTGGTTCTGGTTCGTTCGTCCGTTCGTCCGTTCGTCCATTCGTTACGCTTTTGATGCATGGCATAACTAAAGAACCGTGTATGCTAGGGTTTTGAAATTTCATATATGGATTCCTCATGGAAAATTAGCTGACGCGTATTTTTTTCTCGTCCGGATTATGGTCCCTTCAAGAGTTATTGCCCTTTGAAATTTTTTAATAAAATCTTGTCAGCAAGATATCTCAAAAACTATTGGAGCTAAAGCCTTGAAAGTTGGTGAATATATTGGTGGTGATGAGTAGATAAAGTGATAAACTTTTGACGAAATTCCAAAAAATACTTTGTGAGTTATGGCCCTTTGTCATTTTGGTAATTTGTGCCCATTGTAATGTATGCTAACAGTGATGCATAGCATAACTTTAGAACTGTGTATGCTAGGGTTTTGAAATTTCATATATGGATTCCTCATGGAAAATTAGCTGAAGTGTATTTTTTTTTTTCTCGTCCGGATTATGCCCCTTTCAAGAGATATTGCCCTTTGAAAATTTTTTAATAAAATCTTGTCAGCAAGATATCTCAAAAACTATTGGAGCTAGAGCCTTGAAAGTTGGTGAATATATTGGTGGTGATGAGTTAAGGAACTGATTAACTTTTGACGAAATTCCGAAAAATACTTGGTGAGTTATGGCCCTATGTCATTTTGGTAATGTGTGCCCATTGTAATGTATGCTAAAAGTGATGCATAGCATAACTATAGAACCGTGTATGCTAGGGTTTTGAAATTTCATATATGGATTCCTCATGGAAAATTAGCTGACGCGTATTTTTTTCTCATCCGAATTATGCCCCTTTCAAGTGTTATTGCCCTTTGAATTTTTTTTAATAAAATCTTGTCAGCAAGATATCTCAAAAATATTGGAGCTAGAGCCTTGAATGTTGGTGAATAGATTGGTGGTGATGAGTAGATGAACTGGTTAACTTATGACAAAATTCCGAAAAATACTTTGTGAGTTATGGCCCTTTGTCATTTTGGTAATTTGTGCCCATTGTAATGTATGCTAAAAGCGATGCATAGCATAACTTTAGAACCAGAACGCTATAGTTTTGAAAATTTCATATATGCATTTCTGATGGAAAATAAGCTGACGCGTATTTTTTCCCGTCAGGATTATGCCCCTTTCAAGAGTAATTGCCCTTTGATTTTTTTTTTAATAAAATCTTTTCAGCAAGATATCTCAAAAACTATTGGAGCTAGAGCCTTGAAAGTTGGTGAATATATTGGTGGTGATGAGTAGATGAACTGATGAACTTTTGACAAAATTCTGAAAAATACTTTGTAAGTTATGGCCCTTTGTCATTTTGGTAATTTGTGCCAATTGTAATGTATGCTAAAAGTGATGCATAGTATAACTTTAGAACCGTATATGCTAGGGTTTTGAAATTTCATATATGGATTCCTCATGGAAAATTAGCTGACACGTATTTTTTTTCTCGTCCGGATTATGCCCCTTTCAAGAGTAATTGCCCTTTGAAATTTTTTTAATAAAATCTTGTCAGCAAAATATCTCAAACACTATTGAAGCTAGAGCCTTGAAAGTTGTTAAGTATATTGGTGGTGATTGGTATATGAACTGATTAATTTTTGACAAAATTGCGAACAATACTTTTTGAGTTATAGCCCTTTGTCATTTTGGTAATTTGTGCCCATTGTAATGAATGCTAAAAGTGATGCATAGCATAACTTTAGAACTGTGTATGCTATGGTTTTGAAATTTCATATATGCATTCCTAATGGAGAATAAGCTGATGCGTTTTTTTTCCTCATCCGGATTATGCCCCTTTCAAGAGCTATTGCCCTTTGAATTTTTTTTAATAAAATCTTGTCAGCAAGATATCTCAAAAACTATTGGAGCTAGAACCTTGAACGTTGGTAAACATATTGGGGGTGAATTGGTGGTGATGAGTAGATGGACTGATTAACTTTTGACAAAATTCCGAAAAAAAAAAACACTTTGTGAGTTATGGCCCTTTGTCATTTTGGTAATTTGTGCCCATTGTGATATATGCTAAAAGTGATGCATAGCATAACTTTAGAACCGTGTATGCTATGGTTTTGAAATTTCATATATGCATTCCTGATGGAAAATCAGCTGACACGCATTTTTTTCTCATCCGGATTATGCCCCTTACAAGAGTTATTGCCCTTTGAAGTTTTTTGAATAAAATCTTGTCAGCAAAATATCTCAAAAACTATTAAAGCTACAGCCTTGAATGTTGGTGAATACACGTAGATTGGTGTTGATGAGCAGATGACCTGCTTTACTTTTGACAAATTCCGAAAAATACTTTGTGAGTTATGGCCCTTTGTCATTTTGGTAATTTGTGCCAATTATAATGTATGCTAAAAGTGATGCATAGCTTAACTTTAGAACTGTATATGCTATTGCTTTGAAATTTCATATATGCATTCCTGATGGAAAATAAGCTGACGCGTATTTTTTTTCTCATCCGGATTATGCCTCTTTCAAGAGTCTTTTTTTTTTAAGTTTTTTTAATAAAATCTTGTCAGTAAGATATCTCAAAAACTATTATAGCTAGAGTCTTGAAAGTTGATGAAAAGATTGGTGTTAAGGAGTAGATGACCTGATTAACTTTTGACAAAATTTGAGTTATGGCCCTTTGTCATTTTGGTAATTTGTGTCTATTGTTATGTATGCTAAAAGTGATGCATTCCATAACTTTAGAACCGTGTATGCTATGGTTTTGAAATTTCGTATAAGCGTTCTTGATGGAAAATAAGCTGACACGTATTTTTTTTTTCATCCGGATTAACTTAAGAACCGTGTAAGCTAGGGTTTTGAAATTTCATATATGGATTCGCTATGGAAAATTAGCTGGCACATATGTTTTTTCTCATCCGCATTATGCCCCTTTCAAAAGTTATTGTCCTTTATTTTATTTGTTAGCATAACCTTGGGGCCAAGGCCACACACTTTGAATTATTATTGTAATCATGGTAATTTTCGGTTTTATTGGACGGGTTTTTAAAAAAATTCCGTCCTTTGAAATAGCGATGTCCGGGTGGGTGGTTGGGCGGTTGGTCACCCTAATGTGAGAGTCCATTTCTCAAGATCTATTAGAGCTTCATTAATTTTATTTGGTACAAGCTTGCATTTAGGAATTGAAACTTCAATGCAAGTATCCATTTCTGACCTTGACCTACATTTTATGGTTCACTGACTTTGTAAAATAGTGTGACAACCTTAACTTTCACCCTGATGTAAGAGTCTGTTTTTAAGAGCTTCATTGATGATACTTGGTACATGCTTGCAACTAGGAGTGAAATTTTTATGCAGGCATCCATGTTTGACCTTGACCTAGATTTCATGGTTTGGTGACTTTGCGCCCCCAACAGGCGTGACATAGCCTTCGGCGGAATTCTTGTTGCATGTTTTTGAGTCTTAAACAATATTTGTTGAATATTTTGCCATCTAGGGACAAGCAAAGGTTGGGGGCATTGTGTTTTACAAACACCATTTATAGTTTTTCTTATTTCTGCTCTAAGATATAGATTGTGGGTAATCGTTAGAACCGAGGCGGTTCTAACGAGTACCCAAAATCTATATTTTGAGCAGAAATATGAAAAATAGCACAATTTTTCATCTTAAAATTTTCATTTTTTCAGCGATAAAGGTTACATTGTATTGGTATAGGCGTGTTTTCGTAATGTTTTATATATGGACAAAAATGATTTTTACTAATATATACGTTATAAGATCACCTGAGCCTTTTGCGCGCTGGTCAGTAAATGACATGTGCACGCTTCATTGTCGTTGGTTATCGTTGATGTCTGTCGTCCGCTTATTTGTTTTTTTGAGTGATGTCTTGCGTCCCCGTCAAAACTATTCAGGTCATTTTGGAAACATTGCTTCCAATTGTGTAGGAGTTTTGCCCGACATTGCGATGAAATGACATCTCAAGTTCTACTGCCCATAAAACCGCTAAGGTTTAAGTAGCGGTCCGACTCGCATCACTTTTCCTGGGCGGGTTTAGACCTAAGAGGTTTACCAGTTCGTAAGCTCCTTCGATTACACCTCTGCGTGGAAATACCATGCAGCCAATCTATTTATCAAAGCCCCGACAGGCGAGAGTGGGGTGCGGTTGGCCTCTGGCGTCTGTCATCTGTAGCCAGTCATATGTTTAAATTTTCAAACGTCTTATCGGCCAGTTGAAATGTCAAATTTCATGTGGAGGCTTAGAAGCCGCCGTGGTGTAGTGGTTATACTACTCGCCTTGTAAACTAGGGGTCGCAGGATCGATCCTGGGCTTCACCAGACTTTCGGATGAGTCTTTAAACAGAGGTCCCGTCTCCGTATGAGCTTAGCTGTTGGTGTGACGTAAAACTCAAACACTCACTCATGTGGAAGCTTCCTTGGTTGAGGGAAGCCGGTTAGTTAAAATGATTCCGGTCACATGGCGAAGATGGCCCCATGACCATGTTAAAATGCTGACTTTGGTTAATCTTGACCCAATTTAGGCCAAGGTCAAATTTGATCACGTATGGTTTTGTATTTTCACATGTATGAGAAAAAGTTGTTCAATGATAAGCTACTTCAGGTTCCTTTGTGCAAACAGATAACTGAATAATCGAAGAGTATCTACCCGCATTTGTCGAAGGTCATTCAGGTACCAAAATTTAATTTGTTTTAAGAACTACTGGGCAAATTTAAGCCAAATATACATGAAGCTGCACTGGAACTTAGGTCGAAGTTTGACATTTCATAAACTCCGGAGTTGAAGCCGCCACCGTAGTTTTTAGATTGTCTTGGCCGAAGGCTCCAAGGGAGATTATAGAATAGTGGGTCGTCCGTTCGTCGTCCATCCGTCCACAATTTTGACCAGTTATATCTCTGCAACCTGCAGGCTGATCTCAACCATTTCTCATATGTAGCATGCCTCTGGTGGGACATTGATGACATAAACTTTTTTTCGAAATCGAACGAAAACTTGGGTTGCTATGGCAATCACAAGGTCCCATAGACTTACTATGGGAAAATGTTTGTCATCACTGTAGCGCCTTCAGTTTTGATCGGATCTTTCTGAAACTTATATGTAAGATGGTTAGATATAAAATCTCGGATGAGTTCGAAAACCGGCCAAGTCGGCCCGTTTATCAAAGAGTTATGTCTCCTTGGTTGCTGAAAATGCCTATTTTGACCTTGTCATCACCGTAGCCCCTTCAGTTGTGATCGGATCATCATGAAACTTACGTACAAGTAAGGCAGGGTTAAAAGCTCGGATGCGTTCGAAAACTAGCGATCTCGGTTGATGACTCAGGGAGTTATGTCACCTACTGTGCTGAAAATGCTTATTTTTGACCTTGTCATCACTGTAGCCCCTTCAGTTATGATCGGATCTCCTTGAAACTTACATACAAGTAAGTCGTGGATAAAAGCTCTGATGAGTTCGAAAACTAGCGATGTCGGTCGATTACTCACGGAGGTATATCCCCTACTTTGCTGAAACTGCTTATTTTTGATATTGTCTTCACCGTAGACCCTTCACTTTTGATTGGATCTTCTTGAAACTTACAAACAATTAAGTTATGGATAAAAGCTCGGATGAGTTCGAAAACTAGCGAAGTTGGTCGATTACCCACGGAGTTTTGGCTCCTACTTTGCTGAAAATGCTTATTTTTGGCATTGCCATCACCGTAGCCCCTTCAGTTTTGATCAGATCTTCTTGAAACTTATAAACAAGTAAGTCAGGGAGAAAAGCTCGGGTGAGTTCGAAAACTAGAGATATCGTTCAATTACTTACGGAGTTATGTCCCCTACTTTGCTGAAAATGCTTATTTTTGACCTTGTCATCAACGTAGCCCCTCCAGAAACTACGTAGTATGGCCCATCTTCTTTCTTATGAATGTTTTAATTGCTCTTAAAGGAACTCATTTTTGATTATTATTTGCCTTCACTGCAGCTGGTTTTGTGCCGTGTGGCGGCCGTAAAACGTCTCCCCGTACATCAACCATAGTGCAATTTATATTTTACTTTTGGTCCTTTGAGATCAGTGTGAATATTCTGAGAAATTAGAAATAAATTATTGGTTTAGACTCATATTCTAGACAGGTTTTTAATTATTTGGACCCCATTTTGATTAATATCAGTCTTTGAATCGACTGCCTATTCGAAATTCGCAAAGTTGCAGTATGTTTTCTCTGGCTTTCTTTGCCGGATCATTACAGGGTCACTGATGAGGCGTTATTAGCCGAAACTACGTAGTATGGCCCATCTTCTTTCTTATGAATGTTTTAATTGCTCTTAAAGGAACTCATTTTTGATTATTATTTGATCGGATCATCATGAAACTTACAAACAAGTAAGTCAGGGATAAAAGCTCAGATGAGTTCGAAAACTAGCGATGTCGGTCGATTACCCACGGAGGTATGTCTCCTACTTTGCTGAAAATGCCTATTATTTACATTATTTTTTATTATTTTCTTTTTAATCAGGTACAACTTTTACATTTATATTCACAATGCTTACTACAAATTACAAGAAGATAATACATACAGAATATAATCTCGATCAGGCGTCGTAGGCATCATTTTAGTATTTTTTTTTTAAATTCCAATCCATCCCGATCCCGCAGTACCTGAATGGACAACATCATGTTATCATAAGCTGGGCCAGCCGACAGACTGGGCAGGGCTTGTCTATTTTGAGAAAATATTGGTTGTAAATATATGTTTTTGTTTCGTCAGAGGCGGGTACATATATCTATATGTAAGGTCGTTTTGAATGAATATAATTTAACCTTAAAGGATATTCTGTGCATTAAAAAAATATAGAATATTAACCATTTTTTTTAAAAACTTATCCATTTTGCCATTTATAGATGCTATATACTTCTCACTAGATACATTTTGTTTCAAAACTGAAAGAAACCCTTGAATATGTAATCTCCTGTCTGAAAATTTATTTTTGTAGATATAATATTTTGCAAGGAATTGCACATAATTCACAAGTTCGTTTGTGCTTTGAACGGAAAAGATAATAGACCGTTCATTTACATCTAAGTTTAAATTTACATTGGTTTCCAGCCATATTTTAAGCTGTTGCCAAAATTTTTTAACGATCGGACACTCTAAAAACAAATGACAAATCGTCTCTTCTTCATTCTGACAATATTTACATAAATTACTGTCTATTTTAGTAATTTTCTTCAAAAAAAGAGTTTGTAACTAATATTTTGTTATTTATTTTATACTGAAACGCTCTTAATTTAATCTCTTTTATTTTGCTAATTGAACCATGGTACTTTTTCCAATCGTCTTCGTTTATATTGCCAAGGACTGTTTGCCATTTTACTGGAGTATTAACCACACTTTCTTCCATAATGGTATCATAAAAATCTCTACTATCTTTTTATGTTTTAACACCAGACTCACATAAATACTTCGTAATACATTTGTCTTGTTCAGCATTGAGTAAACTTTATTGTCGTTAATTATGTTTTTCCACTCGTTTGGTATTTTGTTGATGACATTTAAGTAGTCTAAAAAGGTTCCCCTTATATGATATATATTCTTAAGTCTATCGAAACTATACCATTCCCCACGATCATCTATTAGATCGTATACTGATTTAATACCTTTTTGAAACCAGTCTTTAATGAAGATAGTTCCTGTTCCAATATTGCTATTATACCACAATGGTGATGTTAAGATATCATTTATAGATTCTATCTTCACCTTTGTGCAATAGAAGGCCCATTGTTCCATAGTGTCTTTCCAGTAGGGATTTCTTAAATCCTGACTCAATTGTTCAGCATACCGCCCACCTACAATTATTAGTTTTGTAATGTCAATATTTGCTAGATCCACCCATGAGTCTTGACTTGACTGCGTCATAATTCGTCTTATCCAAGAAATTTTCAGAGCTTTAATAAAATTTATGATATGCGTCATTCTAAGGCCCCCGCAAGATATATTCTTAATAATGACTTTTCTACTTATACGGTCAGGGTCATTATTCCAAAGGAATTTGTAGAATCGACGTTCTAGTTGTTTTATCAAGTCTGAAGGCGGGTCCGGTAATGCTATGAATAAATGGACCAATTTTGATAAAGCCGGTGATTTAATGATTGTAATTTTACCAATTAAAGTTAATCTTCTTTTTGACCATTGGTTTAAAAGTTGAGTAATTTTATTCATAATATCTTGAGTATTTATTGTCCATATATCATTAATATAAGTTGAGAAGTTGACCCCTAAAATTTTAAAAGTGCATTGACTCCAGTCTAGCCGATATTGAGTACATAGTTTATCTGAAAAGAGTCATTTTGCACCTATCCAAATGGCCTTGGTTTTATCCACATTTATTTTTAAACCTGACATTTGATAAAATGTATTCAATGTATCCAAAGATTCACGTAATGAAATTTCTGAGCCATCAAGCAGTAGCTGGGTATCATCTGCATATTGACTTATTTTATATTCTTTGTCATTTATGTTTATACCTTTGATGTTGATATTCTTTCTTATCATCTTACCAAGAACTTCCGCACATAAAATAAATATATAGGGGGAAAGAGGGTCTCCTTGTCTGCAGCCTCTTCTAAGATTAAAAAATTCAGATATATGACCATTCTGTAATATGCATGACTCGGCACCCTTTTGGAAAAGATTTATCCACTGTTTAATCGAAGTGCCATAATTGAAGTAGTCAAGTGTTTTATTTATAAACTTCCATGAAACAGAGTCAAAAGCTTTTTCAAAGTCTATAGATAGTAGTAACCCTGGTATATTCTGATTCTGAGTCTCGAAAATAACGTCGTAGATCAACCTTATATTTTCACCTATAAAACGACCAGAGATAAGTCCTTTTTGATCGTTATTTATTAATTGTTGTAAAGTGCGTTTCAATCTATTTGCTATCACAGTGGAGGCTAATTTGTACACCACATTTAGAAGAGAAATCGGTCTCCAATTTTTTTAATTTATCTCTTTTTTTATTAGGTTTTGGTAAACATGTTATAATCCCTTGTTTCTGAGTAATACTTAGTGACCCTGTTCTATATGCATAATTTAACGATCGATGTACAAAATGTCCTAAATCAATCCAGAAAAATTAAAAAAAAAAAAACTCCACTGTGAAACCATCGAGACCTGGTGTTTTGTTATTTTTCATGCTTTTAAATGCAGCCCCTAATTCTGAATATATTATTTCTCCTTCTAGTTTTTCGGCATCTTCTTCATTTAATTTATTTTCATTAGATCCTATTTTTGCTTCAATTGTTTCGTCATCAGATTCATTATGTATGTTATATAGGCCTTTGTAAAAGTTTTGCTGACATTTAATTATATCTTTAGTCTCATAATATTCGTTTCCATTATCATCTACCAGTCTTGTTATTACTTTATTAGTAAAATTTCTGTGTTCCAGTTTAAAAAGTAGTTAGTCGGTTTTTCACCCAAATCTTCATATCTGGATCGTGAACGTAACAAAACGCCTTCAAGTTTTTCATCACGTATTTGGTTTAGGCGTTCATTTTTCTAACTAAGTTGTTGTAATTTATTTTCCGAAATATTGCAATTATCCATTATTTCTTTTTCTATAATAGCTATATCATTTTCTAGTTTAACTTCTTCTTCCTGTTTCTTCTTCTTTTTACTTAACTATATCTAATGGTATTGCCCCTAATCATCATCAACAATGTTTCTAGAAATAATTGTTCATTAATATTAAAACTTATTCTCTCATCCGGGGTATTAAAAACTTCCTCTTCATCAGCATTTTCAGTTTGGTTTTTATATGTATTTTTAACTTCATTTATTGTATCTTTAACTACCTTGATATATCTTTATCTTTAAGTAACGTATTGTTGAACTTCCAATATACTCTCCCTCTTTCATTGTCACTGAATCTAAGATTCAATAAAATACTTTGATGATCAGATTTATAGCTGGGGACAATGTAAGCATTTGTCGCGTAAGGAAATACATCCTCACTTACAAGGAAAAAATCAAATATGTTCTATAAAAGGGTTATCCTTTGGAAGCAAGAATACACCACAGAACTGCACAAATGTGGAGTGTACATGTTTTCTGGGCCAGACTAGCTAGTTTCGGCCATTTAGGCCTCATCAGTGACCCTCAGATATTTTCAAATTCCACAGTGGAATCAATGATCCCAAAGGACAAGAAAATATAATCTACACTATGATGTAGGGCAGGGAGACATTTTACCGCCACCACACATTCCCACACACCAGCTGTAGTGAAGTCAAATATGTTCTATAAAAGGGTTATCCTTTGGAAGCAAGAATACACCACAGAACTGCAAAAATGTGGAGTGTACATGTTTTCTGGGCCAGACTAGCTAGTTTCGGCCATTTAGGCCTCATCAGTGACCCTCAGATATTTTCAAATTCCACAGTGGAATCAATGATCCCAAAGGACAAGAAAATATAATCTACACTATGATGTAGGGCAGGGAGACGTTTTACAGCAAGTCTAGCTTGTTTCAAAATTGGATTTCTTCTACTCCATGTAAACCCCTTTTCATTATTGTGATAAGCTCTCCATGGATCTACGAAATTATCTTCGTTGATCAGTTTTAAGACAGTTTGTCTAGCTCTAGGGTTATTGATATGTAAATAATTTGAAGTATCTATATCAGGGGTTATAACTAAGTTCCAGTCACCACAGTATATCATCATATCGTTATTAAATTCCATCGCCTTTTCTGTAATATTATTATAAAACTGCGGCCTATCTTCATTTGGCCCGTAAAGGTTAACAATTGTTGTTCGTTTTCCTTGCGTTGCTAAATCTAGTATAATAAAGTTCCCATTCTGATCTGTTTGAACACGTTCTACTTTGTGCTCAAAATTATTATTCAAAAGAATCATTACTCCACGGCTATTATTATTAAATGAGCTAAAATATACATCAAATCCCCATTCCGCTTTAATATATGGCTCTAAATTTTTATGAATGTGAATATCTTGTAAACAAATAATATTATAATTTTTACATCTCACATGTCTAAATAAACCTCTTCTTTTCTTTGGATTAGCTAGCCCCTGACAATTCTGTGAGAAGATTTTCAATTCCTCAGCCATTATCAAAAACCGTCTCTCTCAATTCGACAAGCCCGGCCAACCTGCCCGGGCAAGACCAACTCCCCACATTGACCATGAACTTACAATACAAATACAAACTAAAGTTGCCCATGACACCTGAAAATGCATGATTACATTTTTGCTTAAATATAATTTTAGAATGTAATTTCCAGTTTCTATTTAGTGGTGACCTTAAAAACCAAAATCTGTGCTAGCCACGTAGCCAACATCACAAATTCAGTGACTGTCCTCTATAACTCTGGGTCGATTGCTTTACAATCGACTCAAAGTCACAGATGACAGAAACTGAGGTATTACCACAGTATGACTAGAATACAAGCGTGTACAGACAATGTTAACACTTTAATAGTTCTCCAGAATTTCCTCTTCAAGGAAATCCAAATAGGAACAGACATCACCTTTTTAAGATACCCATCCAATGGAGCAATCTGTATGTTCTGGACCGGTATTATTTACATTATCACCACCGTAGCCCCTTCAGTTTAAATCGGATCTTCTTGAAACTTACAAACAGGTAAGTGAGGGATAGCTTCACGGGTGAGTTCAAAAACTAGCGATGTCGGTCGATTGCTCACGGAATTATGTCCCCTAATCTGCTGAAAATGCTTGTTTTTGACCTTGTCATCACTGTAGCCCCTTCAGTTTTGATCGGATCTTCTTGAAACTTATCTTCAAGTAAGTCAGGGTTAACAGCTCGGATGAGTTCGAAAATTATCGATGTCGGGCGATGACTCACGGATTTATGTCCCCTACTTTGCTGAAAATGCTTATTTTTGACCTTTTTATCACCGTAGCCCCTTCAGTTTTGATCGGATGTTCTTATAACTTACAAACAGGTATGTCAGGGATAAAAGCTCAGATGACTTCGAAACCTGGGAGTTCGGCTTATCTATCATAAAGTTACATCCCCTTGATAGCTGAAAATGCCTATTTTTGATCTTGTCATCACTATAGCCCCTTCAGTTTACATCCGATCTTCTTGAATCTTACATGTTAGTAAGTAAGGGATAAAACCTCAGCTGAGTTTAAAAAATGGTGAGGTCGGCCTTAAATGTTAGAGAGTTATGCCCCCCCCCTTGATTTCAGAAAATGTCTATTTTTGACCTTGTCATCACCGTAGCCCCTTCAGTTTTTATTATATCTTCTAGAAACTAACTTGTAAGTAAGTCAGTGATAAAAGCTTGGATGAGTTCGAAAACAGATGAGGTCATCCTATTTATCATAGAGTTACGTCCCTTTGATAGCAGAAAATGCCTATTTTTGACCTAGTCATCACCATAGCCCCTTCAGTTTTGATCGGATCTTCTTGATCCGATCAAACAAGTAAGTCAGGGATAGAAGCTCGAATGAGTTCGATAAATAGCGATATTGGTCGATTACTTAAGGAGTAATGTCCACTACTTTGCTGAAAATACTTATTTTTGACCGTGTCATCACGGTAGCCCCTTCAGTTTTGATCGGATGTTCTTGAAATTTACAAACAGATAAGTCAGGGATAAAAGCTCGGATGAGTTCGAAAACTGGGAGATCGGTCTATCTATCATAGCGTTACGTCCCCTTGATAGCTGAAAATGCCTATTTTCGACCTTGTCATCACTATAGCCCTTTCAGTTTCCATCCGATCTTCTTGAATCTTACATATTAGTAAGTAAGGGATAAAACCTCAGCTGAGTTTAAAATTGGTGAGGTCGGCATACATTTTAGAGAGTTATGTCCCCCTTGATTTCAGAAAATGCCTATTTTTGACTTTGTCGCCACCTGTCATCACCGTAGCCCCTTCAGTTTTTATTAGATCTTCTGGAAACTTACTTGTAAGTAAGTCAGAGATAAAAGCTTGGATGAGTTCGAAAGCTGATGAGTCATTCTATTTACCATAGAGTTACGTCCCTTTGATTGCAGAAAATGGCTATTTTCGATGTTGTCATCACCCTAACCAAGACTTAATAGCTTACCTCATTACCCACACGTTTGATTAGGATCAGATAAAAAATTAAGTTGCTTTCGTCCGGACAAATTTATCCCCATTATAAGTCTATGGGAGACTAAAGGGCGAGTAATCACACGAACAATCCAATTGACCCGAATTCGAACTTGTCAAAGGTTTTATCGCTGGCTTTATTACCTAAAAGTTTGTTGAGGATATGTTAAAAAATAAAGTTGCTTTCGCCCGGACAGGTCCCCCCCCCCCCCCACCAACACACACACTGAAGGACAATTAACTGTTACATGTGGGTTTACGGCGTCCCGCAAACCCCCATGCTGACAAGACAACCGAGCGTGATCTCTGACAGGTGCACGGGCAGCTGTGGGGTAAAGCACAAGAAAGATGTTAAATGAATGACATGAATTATTTACATTATCTACATACAACACTCACTAACACAAAACATCACAATTTGTTGCTTCTGTAGCCAACTCACGACGTCCGCTCCGAAGGCAAAACACTGTTCTGTGCTCGGAACGGGTGACGTGAATACCTACAGAAGCAAACAACAAAAACAACAACAAAAACAAAAAAAAGAATCAACACAAAACGCGACTGGCCAGTTTATAACTTGGGGTGAATCCCCCACTCGCGTGACACTTCCTCTCGCGAACTAGTAAAACTAGTCTATCAACATAGTTGATTATCCTAGGATTAGCGATCACGTTTGCTGATCAAACGTTTAGTGATCGTCCAAATAAGGTAAGTTGACCTCTTCCATGATCACATTTGTTTACAACGAACAATGATTTAGAAGAATCTGCTTCTATCCTGGTAGGCGCTGATTACGGCGGTCTGTCCGCCCTTGCTGGACCCTAACGCCTAGCGTCGTACCAGTACCTGCTGCTATGAAGCAGGGAGCAGCAGGTCACACATTGTTATGCCTGCAAATTACGATAACGGGACTAGAAACGAGTCACAAAACATACATGCTATATCATGATCCCCCTCCCGGAGAAGTAAGAATATGTTCATGCATATACCGTTATTGCGCATGCGCCGACCAGACATACAGGCTGATTAGTGCATGCGACAAATAACCGTACAGCAGAACTCAACTCGACTGTGCATCAAATTATCGGCACCCAGCGCTTGACACAATAATACTCAACGTTCATGTTTCCCTACTGAGCACTACAGAAATCAATTAATGCTCACTACTACTGAGCATAATACTCATCAAATTTGTGCTCACTACATTATCACAAGTAAGAGGCAATTGAACAGACCACGCCTTTGCGCTACCTGGTCAGCTGCCAATTACAGGAAACATAACAATCTCTATTTCATATCCTTCTCCGCAACACGGCTCACAAATATAGCTATTCACAAATTCAATACATTAATAACAGATAGAAACTACAACAGAAGATTTTCATCTATAATCCACACATTTGTTAGTGTCTCATATGGGCCAACACTGTTTGCCGTAAATTCTCTCTATTTGGTAGGCACCCCGTCACAACCGTCCTCGCGACGCCGATGACGCAGCTGACGTCATCCCCGCCGTTCAGGCCGTTATGACGTGTGGCGACCAAATACTCCCACTTATCATCATCACGTTCTTTATATGTACATACATGCACAAACTGAGTTATCAGACAAAAACGGCATCATTACAAAATGAACTCGTAATTCTTCTTGAACAAAATTATTTCTAATCAACGTGAACATGCTTGTAAAATAAAATTCATTACGGTTCATCATCACGGATAACCCAACAGGCTCTTGTATGAGTTTGCCCTGATGATGAAGATGTGGTTAAACCCGTCTTAAGTTTACGTCCCCTCTACACCTAATATCATATTGGGACGGAACCACGGTTTTCTAACCACAGCCAGTCACAAGTCATGGATCAAACAAGTGACCCGGCGTTTATTAATTACATTCTACAAAAGGGGTCTAAAAGCCTAAATGAATCTAGAATGAGCGGGTGTCCAAACTTTACGTCTCACCAACATCTAGGGTCAGCATGAGACAGGACCTCACTTAGAAAGACTCATTCTACTACTGGAGAAGCCTGGGATCGATCCTGCGACGTCTAGCTGGCAAAGCTAGTAGCCTAATCACTACAGGCCTCAATAGTGAATTCAGAATAGGCTTCAGAAAGTTGGGGTATACTAGAAGTAAACCCCTCCAAAACCTACAAGCATGTTCATACAAAAATAATACTAAACATAGATTTAACATACCTTTCAATGTACTTTCTATTTCCCCGTCACAATGATGTGTTTACTCTTTACAACTTGACCTGCTGCTAAAATGTCCGCTTTTTTCAGGGTTTATATATCTATGAATACTACCGGAAAATCATGCCTACTCGTATTACCTTGCTTTGTTCGTGGGGGAGTGGAGATACCGGCCACAAACAAAGCCAGATAGCAAAATCGAGTAGATAATGGATTTGCCTTCAAATAGTATATTTCCCATAGGAAAAATTGATGAAACGACCCTATAATCAATGACATGACTCCTGTCAAAACGAACACCCACACAACACGTGACGGGAATAAAAATCATATATGGCACAATTTGGCGGTTGGCGATTTTTAGGCAAATTCTATAGGACTCGGCCTTTTAGCGGCCCCCTGTATTGTAAAAACAGCTCTCTATAAACCACTCATGCATACATCGTATGATATGTGCATGAGTTGTTCATGGAGCCGCATAGTTTGCGTACCATATTTCACCTAAAATATTTCACTCACACCGCCCTACCATATATCTACTAAAATAATTTAGATGTGCATAAGCACCAGAGAGGTTTCCTATTCCATCTCGTAACATTAACTCTGTGACATGAACAATCCAATCTGCCCCCAAATTCGAACTTGTCAAAGATTTAACGATTGTTCATGTTACCTTCACATTTGAGGATCGATCAAAAATAAATTTGCTATTATCCGGACAACATGTTCTTGCACACCAGACAAGGAAATCAGTGATTTTACCCTGGGATAGAAATTTATGTCCCGACCCTGGTGTTCCGACCCAAAATCGAATATAATCACGTGTTTGATAAATGCACTGGTTGATTACGACCTCGTATTCGCCAACGTTAAGGTTGACGTCACAGCACGTTACGCGACGTCACTAAACATTCCTGCATTGTCAACACAATATGGCGGACGTTGGTAACCGAAGTCACTGCAGCATTAAAAGTCCGCGCTAAAAATGGAAGGTATGCAAGAAAATGAATCCAATACGGGTGTGAGGGGTGGATAGAAAAATCCGTCCCTCGGGATTACTGTCCGGCATCACTCAACAAGCCTCGTGATGCCGGACAGTGACCCTTGGGACGGATTTTTCAATCCAACCCTCACACCCATATAAGATTCTTATATTCCCCATTGTAAGTCTATGGTAGACTAAATGGCAAGTTACTCTTACACGAAAATCCGACCTGTACGACATTTGAACTTGTTCAAGATTTACGGCTGTCTTTATTACCTGCATGTTTGTCGAGGAACAGATCAAAAATAAAGTTGCTATCGCGCTAACGACGGACGCCGGGCCACAGCATAAGCTGACCTGTGCTCCAGGTCAGCAAAAGACTTAGCTAACCTCTTAAATTGCACGCCGGATGGTTAACTTCCCAGTTTAGATGGTGATGTTCCTCGATTGCCACCTTACGGTGTTTATGTCATGTCGCTGATGTTAACACTCGTAATAAAACTGGTTCTACAGGGATGTCACTATCATTAACTTCCGAAAGCTTTTTCTATGTTTTATCGCCGACACTATCAATTAATTTCTAAATAAATAGACTTTTGCTGCAGGGGATGTCACAGCCTTAGTTTTTGGCGACGTTATATATAAAATAAGAAAACTTAAAGGCAAACCTAATTTTTCTGAACAATTTCAGAAAACTATCAAACGTTACAAACGCATTGTATATATAAATTCTATTCAACAGTCTGCATGTATTGTGTTTGACCCAATAACGGTCAGACATTATGCTTTCCTCTTTAATTGCACGATATGGATCGGGGTTCAGACACCATGATGGCTTTGGCTAAAAGATATCTATTAGTTGGTCAGAGCCGCAACTTTTATGTCTGTTGCTTGGTCCAACAGTGTTCAACTGTTTTTCTTTTTGTTTGTTTGTTTGCTGCAGTGTTCCTGTGGCGTTGTACCGGATGGCTCAGTGCGTTTACTGTCGAGATCTCATCCTTGTGTCAACTTGGCTTTAATTGTTATTTCTTTGTTTACCGAGTTGATTCACTTACGAGTTAGAAAACCTTCACGCAGACCAAACAAATACTTGGCTGGACCACAGTGAAAGTGAGGGTGAGGGTTTGGATCCTGTAAAGTTAACTTAAACCAACCAGTAATTTTACTGACCATTCCAAGTCGGTGTTTTGCTGTATTTCCTCCAATTCTGTGGTTGGTGGTTCTGATTATTTCACTTGTCATATATGTTGTCCTCTTGATTTCCCTTTTTGTGTTCATTTTAGTTACGTTGTCCTTTCAGTTTAAAGTTTGTCATGTTGGTGATTCTGAAACTTTCCCCCATTATGTGTATTTAAGAAATAGATCAGCTCTAGCTGTGATTTGTTGAGTAATAAGTCACAGTTTGGAGGTCAGTTGTAGCGCGCGTGATTTGTCTACTTACAACTGACCGACAAACTGTGATTTATTACTCAACAAATCACAAACTAGAGCTGATCTATTTCGATTCTAACAGGCTGAAAATTGGCAATAATGCTGTTGTTTCTTTCAAAATCTCACAACTTTTCGCCATTGTTAGAAGAAATCCCGCTAAAATTATCGACTGAAACATATGCATTTATATCCTATTCTAACGTTTTCGATGCGAGAAAATGACGTTACACCGTCTAACGTCATGGAAATCGACTAGTGACGTCATAAATTGACAGTTTTTAATGACGTCACCTGTCTCGCTCTCCAAAGCCGTGATTTGTTGCAGAAAGAAAACACAGTTATTTTCCATTGCCTATTTTGGCGCTCTCTGTTAGAATGCTCTTTTTAGTATGGTTTGGATTCGTTAGTCCATGTTTCGACTTCTTTCCCTAGTGATATTATGGGCAGAATTTGGATCTGATTTCAGTTTCAGATCGTTTCTCTTTTTAACCCTTTTTGTACCAAATGAAATCTTCCTCCTTATATATATATCAGGAGTTCATTTCAAAATTTAGGGGTGTCAGGTTGTGTTTTCATTAAAATTTATTTGGAAAATGACTGAACTTTAAGCAAACAGTGCAGGCCCAGATCAGACGCCGCAGAACACGGCGTCTGATCTGGGTCTGCACTGGTTGCCAGGGTACCCGTTTTTGGGTTTCTGGTACTAAATTGGTTAATGTTCATCCTCTGTGACAGCCCTATTGTTTGTTTGTTTGATTTGAGGTTTAACGTCCCCGTCATCACTGTAAAGGTCATTTTGGAGACGTTGCTTTCAATTTTGTGGGACTTTTACCCGATATTGAGATGAAATGACATCTCAAGCCCTGTCGCCCAATGAAACCAATAGGGTTTATTAGCATGGACGGTCCGCCTCGCACCGCGGTTCCTGGACAGGCTTAGATCCTCTAAGCGGTTTACCAGTACTAGCGTGCGGGCCGGATTCAGCTCTGCGTGGAAGCATCATGCAGCCCATATATTTCTTCAAGCCCCCATGGGCGGGGCCGACTGTGATAGTCCTATTATAAACTAAATAAATGTATTTAGTTGGTTGGGACTCGGCATCTTTCTGGTTCTTGGCCCATCGGGGTCCAACTGGTGATTTTAATTTGCTCCAGTTTTACCCATTGTATGCGGGAAACCCAAAAGGGATACCTTGGCAAACAGTACAGGCCCAGATCAAAGACCGCAGAACGCAGCGTCTGATCAGGACTTGCCAAAATAGGCACGGCATCCCCTTATATGGCGAAGTGATGTTGCTGACCCCTAAAGAAGTTTCAAGTGTGTGCCTCATCGAGGCGGTTCTAACGAGTACCCACAATCTATATTTTGAGTAGAAATAAGAAAAATATCACAATTTTTCATCTGAAAATTGTCGATTTTTCGGCGGTAAAGTTTACAATGTATTTGTATAGGCATGTTTTTGTAGTGTATTTGCTTTGGGTATAGTCCCAGGAATGAGGGGTTATCCATTTATTATTTTCTTGTTTCTGTGCGAAAATATGTTGTTGGTACTCATTTGATTTGCCTCACCGAGGCGCCTCTAATGTGTACCCGGAACATATGTTATCGTACAGAAATAAGAAAACTATCAGTACTTTTCAGATGAAGAAATAGAGGATCTTACATGATTGTTCATGTATTAATATGTACATTTCCAGTGTAAAGTCTAATGTAAACCTATAGAAAACAATTGCGTTCATACTTCCATGAACGCATCGAATCACGTGATTTTCAGTGACGTTAAGTGACGTCAGTCTAAACCATTGTTCTCTGCGGGCGTTGATGACGTCAATGCTGCTCCGGTCATTGTAGAAACACAGCGTGTAAATGTTTTTCAGCTTTAAAAGATTGCCCTACAAGCAGTTTTTCGCCCAGTGATGAGTGGCAAATAATGTAAATATAAAAAATAAACTTAATTTTTCTGCTTTTCATAAAAGTATGAACGACAGTGGGTCGCTAGCAAAGTTTACATGAACCCCTTCGGGGTTCATTTACTTTGCATGCGACCCACTGGTTTCATACTTCCATAAACTGCAGAAAAATAAATTTCATTTCTTAATTGAATTTATTAAACGAGTTGGGGAAAAGGGATGAAATGCGAGGCTTTGCCGAGCATTTTATCCCTTTTCTACGAAAGAGCATTAGGGCCAGGTATACTTTTTTTCTTTTGATAGGTATCTCGAAATTTCGACTTAGTATCTCGAAATTTCGACTTAGTAACTCGAAATTTCGACTTACTTACTCGAAATTTCGACTTAGTATCTCGAAATTTCGACATAATAACTCGAAATTTCGACTTAGTATCTCGAAATTTCGACATAATAACTCGAAATTTCGACTTATTAACTCGAAATTTCGACTTAATAACTCGAAATTTCGACTTAGTATCTCGAAATTTCCACTTAGTATCTCGAAATTTCGACTTAGTAACTCGAAATTTCGACTTATTAACTCGAAATTTCGACTTAGTATCTCGAAATTTCGACATAATATCTCGAAATTTCGACCTATTAACTCGAAATTTCGACTTAGTAACTCGAAATTTCGACTTAATAACTCGAAATTTCGACTTAGTATCTCGAAATTTCGACTTACGAGATATTAAGTCCTATACACACAGTTAATGATAAACACCCCCGTATCATTATACCCCAGCTTTGAAAACAAGTTTACATCAAGCAGATTATGCAAATTATGTTATAACATTGTGAGACTATGGTCATTATCGGCTTACTTGTATCGTGTAAACGCCAATGACCTTTCTCGGTGTATTTTGTCACATGTTCTTTCATTCTTCTTTCTCTCTATATTGGCCAATGTTAATTTTATCAAATATTTCTCAAGAACCATAAAACTAGAGGCCCAAAACATATGTATCATGTAAGAGTCAGAGGGTTTTCTGTCTCATCAGGACGTCGCGCATTCAATCCCGTTTCACGGCCCCCGCCCATCGGGGCTTGAATAAATGGATAGGCTGAATAGTGCCTCAACGCAGAGCTGAAATACCGTCCGCACACGAGTACTGGTAAATCGCTTAGAGGAGGTAAAGCGGTGCGAGTCGGACCGTCCATGCTTATAAACCCTATTGGTTTCATATTGGTTTCATAAGGCGACAGGGCGGCCCCGCACATCGGGGCTTGAAGAAATTTAGGGGCTGCATGATGCTTCAACGCAGAGCTGAATCCGACCCGCACACGAGTACTGGTAAACCGATTAGAGGATCTAAGCCTGCCCAGGCAAAGCGGTGCGCAAGAGTCGGACCGTCCATGCTTATAAACCCTATTGGTTTCATTGGGCAACAGGGCTTGAGATTTCAATTCATCTCAATGCCGGGTAAAAGTCCCACAAAATTGGAAGCAACGTCTCCAAAATTACCTTTACAGTGTTGACGGGGACGTTAAACCTCAAATCAAACAATTAGTGCGACAGGGCTTGAGAAGTCATTTCATCACAACGTTGGGTAAAAGTCCCACAAAAGTGGAAGCAACGTCTTCAAAATGACCTAAACAGTGTTGACGGGGACGTTAAACCTCAAATCAAACAAACAAATTCAACCCCGTTTCAGTAAAATAAAAGCGGGCTAAAAGTCATATTTGACAGCTTTTTTTTTTCGGTATCAAACTTTCTCATCGTGTGCTGTAAAAATCATGTATAGATCAAAGCACTGACAGCACTGTTGGGTCGATTGTCTTCGAGTGTGGATTTGAACATGTTTCGTTTATCCTTTAAATTCCTATACTATAAGCAAAATGTGTAGATTCTGATCAGACGCCACACTTGGGTCGATTAATTATCAATTGACTAAAAGTTACTAACTACAGAAGCTTCCCGCCTTCTACTGACCTCGTAGAAGCCTCCGTGGTGCAGTGGATACGCTACTCGCCTTGTAAACCAGGGATCGCAGGATCGATCCCGGCTTCTCCAGACTATCGGATGAGTCTTCAAACCGAGGTCCCGTCTCCGTATGACCTTAGCTGTTGGTGGGACGTAAAACTAAAACTCACTCACTCACTCACTCTGTTGACCTCGTAGCTATCACTGACCATGTTCCAAATCCAGGTCGAGCTATTTATAGCAGCACTATAGTCTTTCATTGTGACGTCAGTGCCCCATGTAGACTGGACCGGGGAACATGGACATTGCAAACAGTGTAGGCCCTGATCAGACGCCGCAGAAGAGAGCTTCATTAAATAACCGGTACGTTCATGGTGTAGATGGTCAGCGATAGTCACGTGGACAATAGCTGTAGGTTGTTACTTTGGGTCGAATGAAAAAAAATCGACCCAAAAGATGGTAAACTATGCAACACAAACACCATGACTAACTTAACAAAGCAACAACCGGACAGAAAATGCGGTATCAGAATACGCTGCGTGTTCAAGATGTATCATTTTGACAGAGCAGCAGATTCCTAGACCCTTCGTTTCATCCCATCGGTCAGACGTCGAAATTGTTGGCTGGTCAGCTCTAGCCACACGTGTGTGTGGTGGTCGGGAGTGGGGGGGGGGGGGTGTGGGTGTGTTCAATGCTCTGTATTCGACGCCCAAGAATCTCCCAAATATGTTCAAGGGGATTCAAATTCGGGCTTCTAGCTAGCCAAGCCAATGTCTCAATTCCATAACGGCGGGGTCTAGCACACAGGTCCAGTGGCAAATGATTCGTTCTCAAAATGAGGCATGACTGCTTAACATGCAAAAATATCCAAACTCCATATTTAAACCGTGATAATGAAGTTGTGGAAAGTTGGTTATGACATCTGAGGTCTACTTTCAACTCTGAGTTGACCATAACAAGATTCCTGTTATGGCTAATCCCTATTCCGAGTTGAATGCACAGCGCAGATCACAGTCATTTTCGAGCTAGTATGTAGACATTATAGTAAGTCGAAATTTCGAGTTAGTATGTCGAAATTTCGAGATAGTATGTCGAAATTTCGAGTTATTAAGTCGAAATTTCGAGATAATAAGTCGAAAATTCGAGATATTGTCGAAATTTCGAGTTACTAAGTCGAAATTTCGAGATATTAAGTCGAAATTTCGAGTTATTAAGTCGAAATTTCGAGATAATAAGTCGAAATTTCGAGATACTTAGTCGAAATTTCGAGATGTTAAGTCGAAATTACGAGTTATTAAGTCGAAATTTCGAGATATTAAGTCGAAATTTCGAGTTATTAAGTCGAAATTTCGAGATAATAAGTCGAAAATTCGAGATATTAAGTCGAATTTTCGAGTTATTAAGTCGAAATTTCGAGATACTAAGTCGAAATTTCGAGTTAATAAGTCGAAATTTCGAGATACTAAGTCGAAATTTCGAGATACTAAGTCGAAATTTCGAGTTACTAAGTCGAAATTTCGAGATAGTAAGTCGAAATTTCGAGATAATAAGTCGAAAATTCGAGATACTAAGTCGAAATTTCGAGATACGAGTCAAAAAAATAAAAGTTAAAGTGGCCCTAATGCTCTTTCGTACTTTTCCTCAACGAGTTTAATAAATTCAATAATACATGTGCACAATGCAAGATTCTATTTATCATATGACATTTCAAGCGCATTTTATTCTCGTTTGTTTACAAAAATGTCAATATTCCGCCATTAGTAAACACGACGTCGTTAAGGACGTCGTACATGTAACGTTCCGGGACGTGTCTAGCTAATTTGCATATTTAATCCACTAGTGGATTATCGAAAATATTACATGGCGTTATTGCACTCTCAGACGCGACGTCATATGATAAAGCACCTTATCTATCCATTTCCATTATGGATTGAGGTGAAACTCAAACCATCGTGTGGACGGATAGAGACAGCTTGATTGATAGAAGTGGGTTAAACCTCATTTTCGACTTTAACCGTCAAACTTGGGATTTAGGTGATATGTCGGTTGGTACCTGATGCTCTGTCTCTGGTCGGTCCCACCGGTGTCTAACTGCTGGTTTTCTCTTGCTCCAGCATTTCAGTTGCTTCAGTTATTTGCAGTTGAGTTTTCATCCTTGTTTCATTTCTGTAGTTCTCGGAGATGAAGCATTGATGAGTCAGAAATCCTTCATGTGGACTGGACATATTATTTGTCTAAACCGGCGAGGATTGTGGCCACCTGAAATCGAGTTAAGCACCCCGGTCATCACGAAAACACGCCTTTATAATTTTGACCCCCATCGAGCCCCACTTTTATATAGTAAAACTGGGGTTTTCAGGGGTAAACCTTATTTTTCTTATTTTTGCTCTGAGATATAGATTGTTGGTACTCGTTTGAACCGCCTCGATTAGGCGGACGATGCGGTTCTAACGAGTACCCACAATCTATATCTCAGAGCGGAAATAAGAAAAATATCACAATTTTTCATCTGGAAATGATCATTTTTTGGCGATAAATGTGTCAATGTATTTGTATAGGCGTGTTTTCGTAATGGAAATATTTTTACTGACCGTTCTAATGCCGTTCTTCTGTCGTGTTTCATTATTGTCATAGTTCCTCTATGCATGCATGTATTGCTTGTATCTTTTTTTTAGCTCACCTGTCACGTAGTGACGAGGTGAGCTTTTGGAATCACTTTTTGTCCGTCGTACGTGCGTGTGTGCGTGCGTGCGTGCGTAAACTTTTCTTCAAACATCTCCTCCTAAACCACTGATCGGATTTTGACCAAATTTCACAGGAATGATCCTTAGGTGGTCCCCTTTCAAAGTTGTTCAAATGGTTCCAGTCTGTTGTACATCTAGGTCACAGGAGCTAAAAATAGATTTTTTTTACTGAAAATTTAAAACATCTTACTCTCTGAAACCGCATGGCCCAGCTGCAGTCTTTGATATTTGGTGTGAAGCTTTACCTAGTAGACCTCTACCAAGATTGTTCAAATTATAGCCCCGGGACCAAAAGTGTCCCCGTCCCGGGCCCCTTTGGCTTTACATAGACTTATATAGGGAAAATCTTTAAAAATCTCCTTCTCTGAAACCACAAGGCCCAGATCTTTGATATTCGGTATGAATATTCATCTAGTGGACCCCAACCAAGATTGTTCAAATTATAGTGCTGGAGCCAAAAATGCCCCCGCCCCGGAGCCCTTTGGTTTTACATGGGCTTATATAGGGAAAATCTATAAAAATCTTCTTCTCTGAAACCACAAGGCCTAGGTCTTTGATATTTGGTATGAGGGTTCATCTAGTGGATCCTTACCAAGATTGTTCAAATTATAGTGCTGGGGCCAAAAATACCCTCGCCCCGGGACCCTTTGGTTTTACATAGACTTATATAGGGAAAATCTTTAAAACATCTTCTTCTCTGAAACCACAATGCCCAGGTCTTTGATATTCGGTATGAATATTCATCTAGTGGACCCCAACCAAGATTGTTCAAATTATAGTGCTGGGGCCAAAAATGCCCCCCGCCCTGGAGCCCTTTGGTTTTACATGGGCTTTTATAGGGAAAATCTATAAAAATCTTCTTCTCTGAAACAACAAGGCCCAGGTCTTTGATATTTGGTATGAAGCTTCATCCAGTCGACCCCTACCAAGATTGTTCAAATTATAGTGCTGGGGCCCTTTGGTTTTACATAGGATTCTATAGGGTAAATCTTTAAAACTCTTCTTCTTTGAAACCGCAAGGCCCGGGTCTTTGATATGAACCTTCATCCCGTGGACCTTTACCAAGAAGATTGTTCAAATTATAGCCCTAGGGCCAAAAATGCCCCCGCTCTGGGGCCCTTTGGATTTACATAGACTTAGGGAAAATATTGAAAAATCTTCTTCTCTGAAACCACAAGGCCTAGGTCTTTGATATTTGGTATGAAGCTTCATCTAGTGGACCTATACCAAGATTGTACAAATTATAGCCATGAGACCAAAAATGCCCCCGCCTCGGGGCCCTTTGGTTTGACATAATCTTATATATGGAAAATCCTTAAAAAGTTTCTTCTGTAAACCAATGGGCATAGGTCTTTGATATTTGGTGTGAAATTTCATCTAGTGGACCTCTATCAAGATTGTCCAAATTATAGCCCTGGGGCCAAAAATACCCCCGCCCCGACACACTTTGGTTTTACATAGACTTATATTGGGAAATCTTAAAAAATCTTCTTCTCTGAAACTGCAAGACCCATGTCTTTGATATTTGGTATGGAGCTTCATCTAGTGGACCTCTACCAAGATTGTTCAAATTATATCCTTCGGGCCACAAATGCCCCCGCCCCGGGGCCCTTTGGTTTTACAAAGAGATAATCTTTGAAAATCTTCTTCTCTGAAACAGCAAGACCCAGGTCTTTGATATTTGGTGTGAAGCTTCATCTAGTGGACCTCTATCAAGATTGTTCAAATTAAAGCCCTCGGGCCACAAATGCCCCCGCCCCGGGGCCCTTTGGTTTTACATAGACTTATATAGAGATAATCTTTGAAAATCTTTTTCTCTGAAACCGCAAGGCCCAGGTCTTTGATATTTGGTGTGAAGCTTCATCTAGTGGACCTTTGCCAAGATTGTTCAAATTATAGCATGTGTTGTTATTTGGTATGAAGCTTCACCTTTGTTTTCTATTTCAAGGGTGACCACTCCAATAATAATATCAACTATATCAGACTTGCTATATGGGAAGATTTATCTTGGACTGACAGTCGACTGTCCTGGAATACGAACAAATGTGATATCGACCTAGTGCGAGTGGCGAAAGATGATGTCTGGCTACCACAAGTTTTTAACTACTTTTCGTAAGGAGTTACACATATATTTTGAGTTTTACCCTTATCTTGCTGAATATTCATTTCAGCCACAACCATTTCTGTCTATCAACTAATCAAATTACTTGATGTAATTTATTACTACAAATTCATAAACTGAATGCCAAACAGTATAGATTCTGATCAGATGGCTTCTTTGGAAGCCATTTGATCTGGATCTTCACTGTTTGCAAAGATAGGGGCTGTCGTGAACAGCAAGATAAGGGTTAAAACAAAAACTAAAAAAAGCGTTACGCTGACACGTCTGTATTGAATATTTCATTCACAGATGATCTTACATGAGCGTCCATGTATTATAGAATTTATTAAACGAGTTGAAGAAAAGGGATAAAATGCGAGGCTTTGCCGAGCATTTTATTATTTTCCCTCAACGAGTTTTATAAAATTAATAATGCATGACCACGAATGCAAGATTCTATTTATCATATAACATTTGTAAACGCATTTATTCACGAATTTTAATAAATAAATGTCAATATTCCGCCATTAGTAAACGTGTCGTCGTTAAGGACGTCGTACGTGTAACGCTACGGGGCGTATCTAACTAAGTTGCATATTCAATCCACTAGTGAATTTATTATTATTATATATACATGGGAATTTTACATTCCCAGATGCGACGCCATATGATAAATTCATATCTCCCAACGGTTATGTTTTAGATGAAGTATATGTGCCATTCATTTATTTTTACCCCAAACAAGAGTTGTGGGTGCTCGTTAGAGCCGCCTCACTGGGGCGGGCCTAATGAGTATCCACAACCATTGTCTTGGTGTAGAAATACGAACAGTAATGCAAACCCCTGTAAATCTATTTTCTCTTTATAAAGAGGTGTTGGAGGGATGATCTAGATCATGGACATATAAACGTGACGAAAACAGGGTAAGACAATCCACTTAAGTTCCAATAACAAGGTGTGTCCATCCTAGGGCATGGTCTTGTTTAGATCAAGCTGGAGTTTATAATGGTTTTCATTTCTCCATCGTTTGCACAAAGACACATTTTAATGTACATGGTAGAATTGCCTCCGTGAGACAACAAGAAGCGGTCCTATTGATGGATTCGGTGAACGAAAATCTGTTGGCATGCATGGTTTGATCTTTTTCAAAAGGCCGTTTTGTGTATTGTGCCCATGACACTAATCAAGTAGCCTAGGGTCAGGCTAGAAAGTACAATTCTAGTTCTAGATGTGTTAGAATTTATTTCCGGAGTTTAACGAAGAGTTCGCTTTTTAGATCGCCTTACGAAAGTAAGGGGTAGGGCTCGCTAATCAGAGCTGAAAAGATAATCGATTATCAGTCCTGTCATTGCGATCGATAATCGATTAGTATTCGCTAAGGTTTTTGTCATGATTTTACCTGTCCGACTTTCTGTCTGAGCATGACTCTTACCATATGTTGCACTTTACCATATGTATATTTGAACAGACAGGCCTGAGCAAACAGCGAAGACCCAGATGAGACGCCGCATGATGCGGCGTCTCATCAGGGTCTGCACTGTTTGCCACACATCCAGCTATTTTAAGCATGCTTTTGGGTAGTAAATTGTACCTATCAAGTAACCGATTAAAAGCAAATCAGAAATGATAATCGTTTTTGTGGAATTTATCGATCGAATAATCGATTATACGATTAATCGTGTCAGCCTTAGTAAGGGGTGCCTATTGTACTATCCCCGGTGTCAGGTTTCCGCATCTGGTTAGAGTTTATCTTCAAAATAGAAGTGAAGGCAATGGTTAGAAACCGATACAATTAACCCACAGCTCCCATCAGAGACACCAAATCGAAAGAAGCACAGACATGAAACAACTAGACCCTAATGGAAACATCAATAGCGGAAAGCCAAAAGGACAGATACATTCCCACAAAATGGCCAATTGGCTATCCAAAACAAAATATACTATATAAACGATACACACACTCAAAGACAAACCATAGCAATAATACACCGCGACAGAAGAACTGCCTTGCAACGGTTAGTGAAACGAATTCCACTGTGGGGCTTAAACGTGGCCACAATCCTCGCCCTTACTTCCGTTGCTGTTAAGCAAAATAATTTATTCAGTCCACATGAAGGCCTCCTAACACATCAGTGCAACATCTCCGTGAATACATATATCAAACAGCCACAGAGATGTGAGGATTCTACAGCAAGAAACCACTGAAATGCTGGAGCAAACGAAAACAAACAGTTAGACTCCGATGGGCCCAACCAGAGACAGAGCATCAGACAGCAACCGCAATCGACATTGCATAAAATTAAATTCTCTCTAAATCTCCGTAAGCCTTTAAGCTGGAGCCTTCATAGAATCCACCGGCGTGCAATTAAAGAGGGAAACAAACTTGTCACCGTGACTAGGTTAAGTACCATTTATGCAGTCCGTCGTATAACACTCATGCTGCATCCAATCCTTTCACATCGAAGAATGAGCCATGAAACTGGGCATCGAAGTCATTGCCATTATAGGAGGCATTCATAAGATCTGGGCAAATTATTTGTCTAAATCGCGAAGGAAGTAAGGGCGAGGATTGCAGCTGCGTAAAATCGATTTAAGCCCCCATTCCAGTGGAATTCGTTTCACTGACCGTTCCAATGAGGTTCTTCTGTAGCGGTTAACTTTTGTTATGATTTGTCTTTGAGTGTGTATATCGCTCACCGGTATATTATTCTGTTTTGGATAGTGAATTGGCCTTTTTATGGAAAGTTACTGTCCTTTCGGCTTTCCGCTGTTGATGTTTCCATTAGGGAACAGCGTTTGTTTTCATGTTTGTGTTTCTTATCCTTTGGTGTCACTGATGGGGGCAGTTGGTTAATTGTATCGATACCTGATCATTGCCTTCACTTCTTTTTTCAACGTTTTGAAGTTTATTTCACTTCGTCGGATACACCGACATCTGTTTGCAGTGATCAAAATCCACCGTCTTTCATATATAAAATGAAAAACAAGATTGAGCGGTTGCACAGGTAGAGTTTTATGTCACAGGAGTATAATTTAGACAAAAATATCAGAGGGAGTGATTAAATTATCCCTTATGCTTTTTTCAGAGCCTGAGCTGTGTTACGACATTACGAAAACACGCCTGTTTAAATATATTGGTAAAATTTTTCCACCATACAATGGAATTTTTCAAATAAAAATGCTATTTTTTCATATTTCTGCAAAAACAGAAAATAGGAAACGAATGAATACCCCTGTAATATAGAAGTGAAGGCAATTATCAGGAATCGATACAATCAACCCACAGCTCCCATCAGAGACACCGAAGGGAAAGACACACAAACATGAAATAACAAACCCTAATGGAAACACCGACAGCGGAAAGTCAAAAGGACAGTTACTTTCCCATAAAAAGGCCAATAGGCTATCCAAAATAATATAACACAAGCGACACAAACCCCCAAAGACAAGTCATAACAAAAATAAACCGCGACAGAAGAACCGCCTTGGAACGGTCAGCGTAAACGAATTCCACTGAAGGGCTAAATCTATTTTACGTGGCCACAATCCTCGCCCTTACTTCCGTCGCGATTTAGACAAATAATTTGTTCAGTCCGCATGAAGGCCTCCTTACTATGTAACAGTGGGGTTTAAGGGGGTCAAAAGTATATAGGCGTGTTTTCGTGATGACTTGTGTTTTCTTTCATACTGAAGTGGATTGAAATGTATATAATTTATAAATGATACATGTAACTGTTATATGTCCTTTTCAATGTAAATTTTTTTTAGCAAGCGAAAGCTTTATTTAATAAATCTTTCTTTTCCTTGAAGAGGGTGTCTGTATTATAAAATACTTTTTTTCTGATTCCCATATTATTCCATTGGATTTTGTTAACAAACTATTGCAAAAAGGAAAGGCTAGAATATGAGTCAGAGAATGGTGATGGTGAATATTTTGTTTTCAAGAAAAAGGGATTAATGGATAACCGAGAAATTGTCAGATCAAATTATCCTTAGCATATGAACAAATTTCTCCTGCAGGGTTCTAGAACCTTCACTGAATCTATATAGGGAGTACGTTTTGCCTTTAAGTTCAGTTTTGGAGCTTTAAGGAAATTTCATTCTAAATTCTGTGCTGTTTTAATATTCATGTCATAGGGTATAGGTATATAGCACACTTGTACTGCCATGCGGTACAAGCCGGCTTTTATAGCGACGCGGTAGAGTGTTGGCCTGTCGATCTGGCGGACCGGATTCGATCCCCGGCCGGGTAAAGGTGATTAGCATTTTTTTCACCTGTTACAATTTTAGACTTAGGCCCAGAAAACATGCACTCCCTTTCTTTACCATTTCTGCATAACGAAAACACGTCTATATAATTCTGACCCCCTTGAACCCAACTTTTATATAGTAGAACTGGGGTTTATAGGGGTAAAGTAGAAGTAAAACAAAGATCAGGAATCGATACAATTAACTTACTCCACCCATCAAAGACACCAAAGGGAAAGAAACACAACATTAAGCGACCAGACCATAATGGAAACCCAAACAAAGGAAGGCCATAAGGACAGTTACTTTCCCACAAAATGGCCATATGGCCATCCAAAACAAAAATACACAAGCGACACACACAGCAAGCAACAGACAACAACATAAATAAATTGCCACAGAAGAACCGCCTTGGAACGGTCAGTGGAAAGATTTCCACTGGGGGCTTAAATCGAATTTACGTGGTCACAATCCTCGCCCTTACTTCCGTCGCGATTTAGACAAATAATTTGTTCAGTCCGCTTGAAGACCTCCTAACTCACCAGTGCAACATCTCCGTGAACACAAATAATCAAAGAACCACAGAGGTGAGACAACGGTGAGGACTCGACAGCAAGAAACCACTGAAATGCTGGAACAAAAGAAAACCAACAGTTAGACTCCGATGGGCCCGACCAGAGACAGAGCATCAGGCACCAACCAACATTACCTTGAATTAGATCTCTCTAATTCTCAATAAGCCTTTACGTTGGAACCGTCATAGAATCTGATTTGTTGAGTAATTTGATTTGTTGAGTAATAAATCACAGTTTGTCGGTCAGTTGTAAGTAGACAAATCACGCGCGCTACGCGCTCGTGATTTGATCTACTTTACAACTGACCTCCACAAATCACAATGACAAATCACAGTTAGGGCTGATCTACTTCTTAAGTAAGAGTCATTTACAAGCACAACTTTATCCTAAAGTTTTAATTTTATAGAAAATTCACATGTGCCTCTGCAGATGTAATATACCGGGGGCCATTTGTTCAAAACTAACGACGTCATTAGTTAACGTATCGTTAAAACTTTGATCATTAAATATGGCAAATATGCTAAATGTTTTGCTGAAGGCTGAAATGTTGTTTAAATAAAAGTATTTATAGACATTTAAAGTTGTTTTCTGAACTTCTTTCACGACTTGTTTTGATGAAACGCAAATTTAGGTCATACGAATAAGCTGCGATGTTTGATGAAACCGATGTTCGCAGTTCTTTTGAAAATAAGAACGAACACTTTAAGATTAATCGTACGGTGTTAATTGATGAAACTGGCCCCTGGTGTTGTCAGTTTATGGCAAATTCGCTGAGCCCACAAGGAGATTCGGTAGAGCGCCTTTCGCATGCTTTTTGCAAGCGGACAAACTGGCCATATATACCATAGATTTGGATGCCTCCGTGGGTTGTCGTTGCGCTACCTGACTCATAAACCAAGGGTCTTGGGTTCGATTCCGGGCTTTCCGAGACTTTCGTATGAGTCTTGAAACCGAGGTCCTGTCTCCGTATGACCTAAGTTGTTGCTTAGTAAAACTGGAAAAGGCACACTATAGCTTTAATCGTAATACAGTTGAATTCACATCCTCGTTTGATTTGGTTTACCTTTGGTTAATAGAATATTCCAAAAGGCAGGTGTAAACGGTAGCCCGGTCCTGCCAATGTTATCTGCGACTGCTATATGGGCCCCGTCAAGCGATTTTGGTACTTATCGCCTATGCGAGCAGCGAAGGTTCAGGCGAGCCTGCGCATCCGCACAGTCTCGCCAGCACCTTAGCTGCTCGCTCATACAAGCAGTGAATCAAGAGGAACCTTCAGACAGAAAGCCATATCCCTGTCCCCTCTGAATGGCTGGGCATGCGCAGTTAAAATTTGTCACGACGGAATGCTCGAAGACACAAATTCGCTTGGCGGGGCTCATATAGAGTCAAGTTTGATTTTCTGTAAAATCCACCATATTTTTTCTCAATGTTGCCAGTATAAAGCCAACAGTAAACAAAGCGGATGGAGCCTTGGTATCTATACAAAGTAATGGAGAAGTTATATACACAGTGAACAAAGAAATTGATTTCGCTTGTGAAGTAGATGGATACACTATTGCGGAAGACTTCAACTGCACCGTTACCTTTGGGAGCTGGAATTACCCTCAGGATGAAGTGGTTTTCGAGGTAAATAATGGAGAATACCGGGTTCTTGTCATTTGATATCAAGTTTATCAGGCAAGGCTTTGAGATCGCATGCAGAATCGCGAGGCAAGGTTCGTGTCATTTGATATCAAGTTTATGAGGCAAGGCTTTGAGAACGCTTGTAGAATCGCGAGGCTTGCCTCGCGATTCTACATGCGTTCTCAAAGCCGAGCCTGATAAACTTGATATCAAATGACACGAATCTGGTATTCTATTTATCAGTAAATCCCCTTGTACACTCCAACAGTTTTGCCATTTTTATCCAGTAGTCCAGTTCATAGAAGTGCAATATCACGTTGACCCGATAAAGCTCACTTGTCCTGAGATAGCATATCTTTATCAGGTCAGTATGTTACAATGCAATTAATATAGGGGATAACTGATAAAATGCTTCGTTACACCGATGCTTCGTTGCACCAACTTTTCGTTATGTACCGATATTTGATATAGACAACCAGCCTGACTGGAACGTTTTGTTTTGTTTGATTTGATGTTTAACGTCCCCGTCAACACTGTAAAGGTCATTTTGGAGACGTTGGTTCCAATTTTGTGGGACTTTTACCCGACATCGAGATGAAATGACATCTCAAGCCTGTCGCCCAATGAAACCAATAGGGTTTATTAGCATGAACGGTCCGCCTCGCACCGCGGTTCCTGGACAGATTCAGATCCTCTAAGCGGTTTACCAGTACTAGTGTGCGGGCCGGATTCAGCTCTGCGTGGAAGCATAATGCAGCCCATATATTTCTTCAAGCCCCTATGGGCCTGACTGGAACGTACATGTGTGTGTTCGGCTCCATAACTGTTGCATCTATTGTTTGAATTTTGATTTTGTTTTGATGAATTGAGGTTTTAGGGGAATGAGAACACCTGGCAGATTTTTTTCGCCATTTACAAAGGGGGACACCTTTCGGGACTTACTGTTTGCTATTCTATCAGCCCTGTCCCACTGAAACAGGAATCTACACTTAAAGGAAAGATTGTGCTCCTCAGGAGCAAAGGGAGACAAAAAACATGCAGGAGTTGACTTCCCTGAAAGTGTTCTAATTCCCCTTCACGTCCCCATCAACACTATTTAGGTAATTTTGGAGACGTTGCTTCCAATTTTGTGGGAATTTTACCCACCATTGAGATGAAATGACATCTCAAGCCCTTCTGCCTAATAACACAAAAGGCTTTTATGCAGGGACGGTTTGAATACATCACGTTGCCTGGGCAGGCTTAGTACTTCTAAGCGGGTTACAAGTACTCATGTGTGGTCAGCATTGCGTAGAAGCACCATGCAACCCAGTCTATTTCTCCAAGCCCCGATGGGCGGGGATGAATTGCATGTATTAATGACCAATGCACACACAGCAGGTGGGTTGGGTTTAACCCTTAAATTCCTGTTGTTGTTTTTTTAAAGCAAATAGTGCATTCAGCAGGACAATGGTCAACTATATTTTGTTACACCATCAATAGTGTATTTTAGCAACTGTAATTGGTGATTCTAACATTTATTTGGAACAACAATAGTAGTGCGCAGTTTTGTTGCATAAGGTTGTAAAGGCAGGCCCCGAAAAGGGAGTTAAATAACTTTCATTGTTCCGTTACCCTTTCGAAGAAGGACCACGAAGGCGACAATGGGTACACTGCTGTAAGCCCACTTACTTTCTGAATGAAACAACATCAAGAAAATTGTGCTTAAAACATTTAAACAGTGAGTGAGTGAGTGTTTCAGTTTTACGTCCCACCAACAGCTTAGGTCATACGGAGACGGGACCTCGGTTTAAAGACTCATCCGAAAGTCTACATTTAAACAGTAAACAGTATGACAAAATTCCTGTGTGTCTCGCTGAACACGGATGTCACAGTGCATTACAACACTTTTCGTAAAAGGATGCCACTGCTGCCTTGGGACCTGCGAAAACAGTATCAGACCCATTTCACCCTTGTCCTGCTGAATAAATGTATTTTGTCAAACCCATTTCTGATTACCAACCAATCAAAATACTGTACGCAGTTTATCGCTCCAAATTCACAAACTGAATGACAAAGAGTGTAGATTCTGATCAGATGACTTCTTTAGAAGCCATTTGATCTGAATCTACGCTGTTTGCAAAGGTAGGCGCTGCCCTGGTTCAGCTGGGTAAGGCTTAACAGAAATGCCCCTGAGAAACGAAACGCCAAAAAGTATTAATGCAGTGGACATACACCAGTAGTATAGGCGTTGGTTTACTTGTAAACAAAGATGACGCAATCGATGACATACTTTCTTTGGCGGCCATAGTGTAAGGTCGATGATTTGATCTCGGATAAAAAGTTGAATTCAATGGTCACTATAGAAATACTTCTTAATCCACTTATAGGAATTAAATGTCACTTAAGTTTTGCGACATTAAAGGAATGTTAACGATTTTCTTTTTTAGTTTTACGTCCCACCAACAGCTAAGGTCATACGGAGACGGGACCTCGGTTTAAAGACTCATCCGAAAGTCTGGAGAAGCCCGGGATCGATCCTGCGATCCCTGGTTTACAATGCGAGTAGCGTAACCACTGCACCACGGAGGCTTCTAAGGAATGTTAACGAACTGAACTGTTAAAGTCAGTTGTAGAAAAAAGCTTAGAAAGCAAACCTTGTATAATTCTACGTTCTTACGCCAATGACATAGAAATTAATTAGCTCTTTAAGTTTTAAGGGAGTGTCAATATTGTTAGTGCATAAAAGAGCTGGTCAATGTTTACATAACTGCTTTTCAATAACCGTAGTAACGGATTAATATTTATTGAAGTGTATTTAACTTATAGCTATGTATATTTTGAGTTTTGAAATATATTTCTCGTGTTCTCATTAGAAACACCTATTTGACAGTCGTTTATTATAAAATAGTTTTCATCAAAATATCCACTGATACCGTTTTAAAAACGTACCAGTGTTAGGCCGTCATAATGTATTGTATGTATTCATTTAAGGCCAGATGCATTTTCAATACATAACTGTTGTGTCAAAAAATAATCCCTTTCAAGTCGGCATAAAGTCTTGTGTATGTTTAGTAAAGGCAATACGCATTTCCAATACCTTATTGTTGTGTCAAATATTAATCCCCTTTAATGTCTGAGATATTTTACTTGCCGAAACATTACCAATTCAAATTGCTTTTTTTGGAAACTCATCCTGGCTAACTAGAAAATCGATCACATGGCGCGATCACGTGACAACCCGAAGTGAGATATGAAATTATACTAAGATGACACCATACATTCTAACAGACATGCACACGAACCAATCCAGACACAGGTCCAAGCATATGCCCATGGATGCCCGAAAACTCACATATATACACATGCGCCACACACACACACATACACCAACCAACAAGCGCAAACAAACTGCTTCAAGCCCTAATAGAATGTGAAAAGTTTAAAACGACATACCCGATGTGACCTCTGCGCCATCCTAACAGACACTTACGTCTAGTCGATAAAGCCTATGTTTAATATTATTACGACACATTCTGATTGGTTACTATAAATAACCGAACCAGGCACTCTTGACTTTAGAAACAAATGAATAAGTTAACAATTGTTTCTCATGCAGGGTTCGTTCTGACACTTAAGCTTAGTTTTAGAGTACCTATCTATTAAGTTGGAGGAGGAGGAATGTTTGAGAGGAGGCCGAGGAATGTTTTAAGTGGAGAAGGAAGAGGAATGTGTTTGAGTGAGGAGGAATGTGTTTTGTATCCGAGGGAAAGAGACTGTATCCCTACTGTATCCCCACGGTATCCTAACTATATTTCCACTGTATCCTGACTGTGTCCCAACTGTATCCTTACTGTATCCACACTGTATGCTGTCTGTATCCTCACAGTATCCTTACTGTATCTCCACTGTATCCTGAATGTATACTCAATGTATCCTGACTGTATCATCAATCCAATATCATAGGCCCCTTTCGTTGAAATTCTAGTTAATTTCATTAATTACATGCGTGTCATTTTCGATACGCCTCTCTTCCGCAAGCCCGATATAATGTCGAAAACCTTCCCGTCCTACATGGAATAGAACGCATCGTGTTTTCTCTTTGTGGATTCATATGAGAATGAAGTTATTTACTACAACGTTTATGTTTTCTTCGCCGATTTCAAAACGAGACTGTCATTTGTTCACAACATAAGTATGATAGGTCTGTTATTAATGACAACCAATCGGTATTAGTCGTAGTCATTGATAACATACATTTTACTGATTAGAATTCTATGACGGTTCCAATGCAATGGCTTACTGAGAATTAGAGGGTAACTAATTTTATGTAATGTTGATTAGTGCCTGATGCTCTGTCTCTGGTTAGGCCTATCGGAGTCTAACTGTTGGTCTTCTTTTGCTCCAGCTTTTCTGTGGTTTCTTGCTGTCGAGTCCCAACCGTTGTTTCATCTCTATGGTGGTTTGATTTTGTGTTTACGGAGATGTTACATTGGTGAGTTAGGAGACCTGTATGCAGACTGAACAAATTATTTGTCTAAATCGCGACGGAAATAAAGGCGAGGATTGTGGCCACATAAAATCGATTTAAGCTCCCCAGTGGAATTTATTTCACTTACCGTTCCAAGGCGGTTCTTCTGTCGCGGTTAATTTTTGTTATGGTTTGTCTTTGAGTGTGTGTATTTCCATTAGGGTCTTATTGTTTCATGTCTGTGCTTCTTTCCCTTTTGTGTCTGTATGAGAGCTGTGGGTTAATTGTATCGATTCCTGATCATTGCCTTAATTTCTATTTTTAATTGTCTGATAGGACAGTGAAGGTCGGGTATGTCGTTTTAAACTTGAATTGATTGTATGTATGTATGTATGTATGTATGTATGTATGTATGTATGTATGTATGTATGTATGTATGTATGTATGTATGTATGTATGTATGTATTGGCCCCCGCCCATCGGGGCCTGAAGAAATATATGGGCTGCATGATGCTTCCACGCAGAGCTGAATCCGACCATCACACGAGTACTGGTAAACCGCTTAGAGGATCTAAGCCTGCCCAGACAAAGCGGTGCGGGTCAGTTGGACCGTCCATGCTTATAAACCCTATTGGTTTCATTGTGTGACCGGGCTTGAGATGTCATTTCATCTCAATGTCGGGTAAAAGTCCCACAAAATTGGAAGCAACGTCTCCAAAATGACCTTTACAGTGTTGACGGGGACGCTAAATCTCAAATCAAACAAACAAACAAACAATATTTATGTATGTATGTATTTATGTGTGTATGTATGTATGTATGTATGTATGTATGTATGTATGTATGTATGTATGTATGTATGTATGTATGTATAATTGTATGTATGTATGTATGTATGTATATGTATGTATGTATGCATGTATGTATGTATGTATGTATGTATGTATGTATGTATGTATGTATGTATGTATGTATGTATGTATGTATGTATGTATGTATGTATGTATGTATGCATACATGCATGCATGCATGCATGCATGCATGCATGTATGTATGTATGTATGTATGTATGTATGTATGTATGTATGTATGTATGTATGTATGTATGTATGTATGTATGTGTTCTTGCGTGCATGTGTGTATGTATCGGCGTGAGGTACGTTAAGCCCTTTACTGGTAAGCACCGGAAGTTCGTAGGACCGAGTAATGAAGTAGTGTTTGTTGTATTTTGACAATGAACCACTTTTGCCTCTGTCGATAAGTATGTTCTACAAAAGGGTTATCCTTTGGAAGCAAGGAATGCACCACAGAACTGGAAAATATTAAGTGTACATGTCTTCTGGATCAGACTAGCTAGTTTCGGCCAATAAGGCCTCATCAGTGACCCTCAAATATTTTCAAAATTCGAGAATGGAATCAATGATCCAATAGGACAAGAAACTATAAACTACACTATGATAAAGCCTATGTTTAGTGTAAGGCAGTTGAACTTAGTATAATTTCATATCTCACTTCGGGTTGTCACGTGATCGGGCCATGTGATCGATGTTCTAGTTCACCAGGATGGGTTTCTAAAAATAGCAATTCAGTTTCAATTTGGATATGTTTCGACAAGTAAAATATCTCAGACATTGTGGCGAATTTAATGGGATTAATGTTTGACACAACAATAAGGAATTGAAAATGCTTCGGGCCTTACAGAAACATGCACCAGACATTGTGGCGGCAACGTCCTTCGTCTCTGAGCATTTAATAAGCATACAGACAGATATGATAGAACCAGGATATAGCGCGGATACAACCAGGATACAACAGGAATACAATGAGGATACAATAAGGATACAGTGGGGATACAGTGAGAATACAGTTTGGACACAGTCAGGATACAGTAAGGATACAGTGGGGATTCAGTCAGGATACATAGGGGATACAGTCAGGATACACAGGGGATACAGTTGCAATACAGTGGGGGTACAGTAGGGATACAGTCTCTTTCTCATGGAGACGACACAAAACACATTCCTCACTCAGTGTCGCGTTCAATTATTAATAGCAATCAGTCATAATGTGTCATAGTCATATTAAACATAGGCTCTATCTCTGGTCGGGCCCATCGGAGTCTAACTGTTGGTTTTCTTTTGCTCCAGCATTTCAGTGGTTTCTTGCTGTCGAGTCCTCACCGTTGTTTCAGCTCTGTGGTTGTTTGATTATTTGTGTTCACGGAGATGTTGAACTGATGAGTTAGGAGGCCTTCATGCGGATTGAACAAATTATTTGTCTAAATCGCGACGGAAGTGAGGGCGAGGATTGTGGCCCCGTAAAATCGATTTAAGCCCCCCAGTGGAATTCGTTTTCGCTGACCGTTCCAAGGCGGTTCTTCTGCCGCGGTTAATTTTTGCTATGGTTTGTCTTTGGGTGTTTGTTTCGCTTATATTATTTTATTTTGGATAGCCTATTGGCCATTTTGTGGGAAAGTAACTGTCCTTTTGGCTTTCCGCTATTGATATTTCCATTAGGTCTGTTGTTTCATGTTTGTGTTTCTTTCCTTTTGGTGTCTCTGATGGGGAGCTGTGGGTTGATTGTATCGATTCCTGATCATTGCCTCCACTTCAATTTTTATAACCCTTTTATAGAACATATTTATTCATTAGTAGTAATTGTCTGTTAGGATGGCCTAGAGGTAAGATTGGGTATGATGTTTTAAAATTGTTCGCATTCTATTAGGGTTTGCAGCAGTTTGTTTGCGCTAGTGTGTGTGTGTGTGGGGTGTGTGTTTTACATGAAAAGTAGTGTAAAATACAATGCTGTATACATGTTTTAAGATAAACAGTACATTTTTGTCCATTATGTTTCATTTTATGTTATCTACATTACCAATCGAAGCTGCTGTCTTTAAGCAATAATTTTACATTAAGTAAATATAGTTATTCATAGAAACAGCGTTTTATGCAATACTAGATAAAGGTCTGTCACTATTGAAATTTTTGGGATTGACTCAAGTAAAAATTTAAGAGTTTCGCTGCATTTCAGGGCCATGTATCAATAGTTTCAATCGCAACTGCCAGTTGCTTTTCAAATGACTGATATACAGTCAAATACCCAGTTCCGAGTAACTCACGCGTCATTGAGAGTTCTAGCCAATACGTACACAATAGCCTAAGTATTTATCAGTCTATGGTTATTCTAGTCACGTCTTCTCTTATAAAGTTTTATCTATAATCATTATCTAAACTGAATTATGTCTGTTTGGTATCCAAAAGTAGCCCATGGAGTCCTTTCAATCGTATATTACGTCACACTTTTGACCTGGCTATGACGTCACAACTGTCAGTTTCAAAACATAAACAGATTGCCATTTACAGCATTTTTTACAGTTCAAATAGTGCTTTTCAAGGTATTTTACAGAATTCTTTTATGGAGAACATGTGAATTTTAGCGTTTAGCGGTAAAAAGTAGTCCGGGCTGTTACTGTGATAATAACAAGGACCTGTTATTTTTCACAGTATATTTTCACATTGTGAACATATCATTTTTATTTGTTTCAGATATATGCATTGATTTCACGGAAGATTATAAAATAACCCATTTCAGACTGGAAACCCCTAAACGGGTACCGCGGTAAATAGTGCAGGCCCAGATCAGACGCCGCAGAACTGTTTACAAAAAGTTCAGCGATTTTCCTAATCAATTTTGAAGAAAACCCAACCTGACACCCCTGAATTTAGAAATGGACTCCTGCTATATATAAGGAGGAAGATTCCTTTTGGTACAAAAAAAAAAGGGATAAGAATGTGCATTCGATTGTGTGTTTCGTAACGCCTTGTAAAAATCAGTTCTGTTATCAGGCTGTAATTTCCAAAAAAATTGCATTACAATAACACACCCGTGCGACATGGTGCATTTTTTTCACATGTCCAAAATGGCCATGTTTCTGGTGAAAATCCGTGATATTTTTCATATAAATACTGCAAACATAGGTTAGAATCGCCTCAATGAGGTGGTTCTTACGAGTACCCACAACATATGTCTTGGAGCAAAAATAAGAAAAATAATGTATACCCCCGTAAACCCTAGGTTTCTCCATATAAAGATTGGTATAGTGGGGGTCTTCATTTCACGGACTTATTCACGTGATGTACAGATTTGTAACGTTTCCAAAGATGTAATTATGCTTTTAACGTGCTCTATAATATTTAATGCGTCAGTGTGAGCAAATTTGCAGCTGGCAAGCGATGCCGTCATAGTACTATGTAACATTCAATATTTACCTACCGTTTTAATCATATTATTGTATGTCAGTTCCCTGTACAACATTAGGAAACAATAGTGACGATGTATGGATTTCGTGTTAAATGAGCCGGGACGCAGCATTTCCTACAATTTACATGTGTGCCCAGCGAAGACTCAGATCAGCCTGCGCATCCATATAGTCTTACCAGAAACTTAGCTTGCTTCATGAAGGAGCATTGGGCTCTTGGATTTCCTTAGAATGTGAGTGAAGACTCTGATCAGGCTGCGCGTATGCGCAGGCTGACCTGAGTCTTCGCTGGGCGCACAAGTAAATTGTAGGAAATGATGTGCCCCGGATTATATGCGTTACAATTGTGTATGATTTTGATAAGGTCAAATTTAAGATATTTCATTTGAAAACGTTTGGATGTATCATATCATATTTTATTTATTTTTTAAAAATGTTAGAATTCTCGGACCACGTAAACATGTTTAATCAATGTAATGAAACGAAAAACGTAAAATGGTCACTACTGTTGTCCTAGGATAAGATTACCACATTGACAAGGGTGTGCTGCTAGTAAGCACTTCGGAGCACACTCGGATTTTATCGCAGACAGTCTTTCGCCGTATTCACCGTTTAATACTTACTGTATGTCATGCGAACGCCCGATTAATGTAAATAGGCCTTTTTGAATAACAATAATAATCTATACATACAAAAAAAAAAAAAGTAGTCGGAGGATAAGTTGAAAGTGACGTTTAAGACTTTTCCACCATCAATAGGTGAGACAGGGTTTACAGTTATTATCGATAAAAATCGAATAACCAACCGATAAAGTGAAAAGAATAAAGACCTTTACAGGCCAAAATGAAATTGCTCAAGTGGTTTGTGTTGGTGTTCTTTAAATTATGAAATGACCATTCGTGGTTCGATTCCTACCAGTGTTTTTTTTTTCTTCCTTTTCATCGTGAATAGAGTTCTGCCTTTTGTTTGATGTCCCATATCCATAGGTCAAGGTAGTCAGAGGTCAACGGTAAAAATAAGTGTCCGAAACTTAAACATGGTCAATAACTTTCTTATTTCTGAATAGATTTTGAAATTACTAGGCAGAAATGTTAGCCATCAGGAGACAATCTGCCTCAAACAAAACCATGTCCTTACCTCCAAGGTCAAGGTCATACTTAGAGGCCGAAGATTAAAAAAAGGCCCCATCATAAACACAGTCAATAACTCAGTTATTTCTGGATGGATTTTGAAATTACTTGGCAGAAATGTTAACCTTCATGAGAAGATGTGTCGTACCCAAGACCCAGGTTGGTACCTCCAAGGTCAATGTCATACTCAGACGTAAAATGTAAAGAAAAATGTCTTTTTCTTGTGTCCGGTTATTCTGAATGGATTTGGAAATTTCTTGGTAGAAATGTTAACCATCATGAGTCATACGCAAGACCATGTTGGTACATTCAAGGTCAAGGTCATACTTAGAGGTCAAAGGTAAAGAAAAGTGTTTTTTTTCTTGTATCCGCTCAGTATCTTTGTTGTTCATGGGTGGATTTTTCCAGGCGGGGGCATCCGTGTCCTATGGACGCATTTCTAGTTTATTATATTTTTAATTTGTTTTTTTTTTCTTCCGATTTTATAATGGCGACGCAGGTTCGATATGTACCTGTGTTTGCAACATTCTTTCGTGGAGATTGATCTTGAAATCTTTTCTACGGCCATTCTCCCCTTCCATTGATTCAAGACGGGCAGTTGTCAGTTTCTGTACAGGTTATCCGTATCCAACTTTGGGCGACCGCCGTATCCGATTTACCTGTAAAAATATTGGCGGCGAAATGTAAAGAAATATATGACGACACTTTAGTTTTTATTTCATAAAATAAATTTGTAAATAATTTCAAAATTTTTGCTGGAAAATTTCGAAACTTCATTTATTCATGAATATGCTGATATTATTTTCATATTTTTTGGACAAAAATTTGCTATACCTTTTGTTGATTGTTTTAGGTGCCTATCGAAATGATTAAAATATATAGTAAAATGTCTATTTCTCTCCTAGAGTTTATTAACAAAACTTAAAAAAAGAGATTTAAATACCATGTTTGGAAAAAGTTGCTGGGAAAAAAACGTAGTGGTGATAATTATGAACGATTTAGTTTTTGTTTCAATTAAATAAAATGAAAATTACTATGTCCTTTTGGCATTTTGTTAGTAGTGGTATTCTTTTTTTTTCTTCTAAAATTCTGATTCGGAAATTATCGGAAGACAGCGGAAAATATCGAGTTATAATTCGGGACCAGGCCTTAAAACTGTTCGTACCGGAAACCCCTCAAGGGGTGATTGGCAAACAGTGCAGGCCAAGATCAGAACGTGGCGTCTGATCAGGGCCCACAATGTTTGCAAAATGTGCAGCCAGTTTTCAAATAAATCCGTGAAGAAAACACAACTTGACGCCCCTAAATAAATGAACTCCTGTACAGTGTATAAAAGAAGGGAGATTCCATTTGGTACAAAAAGGGTTAATAGCGACAATTATCTTTTCTTTGATTAGCGGAGCAGAAAAATATTATGATTGCAGTTTGTTGGTAGTTATGATGTCTCCTTTGTGTCTTGCTGTTTTTCAAGTAGGTGTTAATTAGAATAAGCCCTTCTTGAATGAATGATTCATGATCAATCTATGGAAAGAATTTCCTATATAGGGTGCAGAATGTGTTCGAATCAGCCATGGTAAACAAGCAATTGATGTTCGAGCTAGCGAAGTTTCTCTGTATATGTTTTTGCATGTATTACCAAAACATACCCATATAATTTGGTTGTAGGAAAAAAAGTCACAGGAAAAAAATTCCGCGCACCTATAATTTGACCCTCTTAAACCTCACTTTTATATAATAGAACTGGGGTTAAGGGCGTTTACAGTAAAATCCTATATTAAGACCACCTTTTGGACTGTTCAAAAGTGGCCTTTAAGAACATTTTTGAACAGTCTCAAAGGTGGACCCTGATCAGAGGATAATCAGTGCAGAAAACAATAAGAAAGATAAAGTGCAGCCTTAAAAAGTGCAGCCTTCAAAATAAGCTTTTTAAAGCAGATTTAGTCATAATTTTAGGTGGTCTGAATTGCGGAATTTCACTGTATTTTCCTTATTTCTGCTCCGAGTCATACATGTTGGGTACTCGTTACTTGCCGAGGCGGATCAGACTTTTTTATCTGCGATATTTATGTATATATAAATAGGCGTGTCTTCCTTATGTAGTGCATACACAGGTTTTCTTTCGCATGATGTTGCATATAATTGGTGGACCAGTGAAGGCCCATATCAGATGCGGCATAGCTCTGGGTCTGGACTGTTCACGTATAGTCAGTATCATATGGGTTATTGTTATTCAGAACCATTGATCTAGATCTGGTCTGAACTTTTTCCTTATTCGAAAAATAATGATATAGGAGCCTGCGCATGACAAACCTGCAAAAGGACCATTGCAGCCAGCAAACCTGAGATGTGCACAGTCTGGTCACAGTCTTTGCTGTTTGAATGAGACTTTTAAGGCATCCGGATTAGCCAGAGAGCAACACGTGAAGACTGGCCAGACTGAATGTAAATGCAGGTTGATCTGTGTCTTCGCTGGTTGTACTAATCTTATTGTAGGTTTTGACGTGCACAGGCTCATATGTTTTGTGAAAGAACTCATTTAACCCATAAGATGCCAAGAAAAACTGCATCTGAAAATATTGTCATTTTATTTCATTGTTTCATACTTGCTAACATTCGCAAACATTTGGCACGCATGCAAACAGTGTAGATCCCGATCAGACTGCTCCTCGGGTAGCAGTCTGCTCGTTTTGCAACAAACCAGCTGACAACAAAGAAAGCGAGAATTGTTGTAATTGGCATCTTAAGGTTTAAGTAAATTAATGATTTTTATAATTCAGCCAAACTGTTTATTGCGATATCCAGGACAAGCAATAATTGCCCCTAAGGGATAGGTAAATAACCCTTTCACCCCCGACTTTCTGAAGTGCATTCTTTCGCCTTCTTATTAGGAATTGATAATTTTTTAAAATAATGTTTCAGATCAAGAGCACATTGGACATTATGATGAGCTACTTGTTCAGATATATTTCTCTGAGTATAATTCGTTTACTGGCAAACTGTGTTGATCCTGATGAGACGGTGCATTTTGAGCCTCATCTGGATCTACACTGTTTGCATAGGTATATGAACTGGTCTACAGGGTTGAAAGATTTAAGCCATAAGCTTCTGGGATCAGCAGCGTAATGGCTCGGTCAACATTATTTTGGTCATATTGAACATGTTGCTTTATCTATCCATACTATGGGGCCTCCGTGGCCTAGTGGTTAAGAGCGCTGACTCTTGATCATCAGGTCTCTCACCGCTGTGGTTTGAGCCTCGCTCGGGTCACATGTGAGACGCCAAGTTCTGCAACGGAAGGTCAGGTGGTTTTTCTCCGGGTACTCCGGTTTTCGCCCACCTCTGATTAACGAGCGGCTCGATATGAGTGAAATAATCTTGAAAGGGCCGTAAAACCAAAACCAAGAAAAAAATATCCATACTATGAGTGATGGTACCCATAACACGTTTAGTAAAAAAGCGCTTCTAGTGAATAGCCACAACATCTTTATAAAAATGACACTTTTAAAGAGTACTCACAATATTTGTATTATTTAAACGCTTCTAATGAGTGTTTGTTTGTTTGTTTGATTTGAGGTTTAACGTCCCCGTCAACACTGTAAAGGCCATTTTGGAGACCTTGCTTCCAATTTTGTGGGACTTTTACCCGACATTGAGATGAAATGACTTCTCAAGCCCTGTCGTCCAATGAAACCAATAGGGTTTATTAGCATGGACGGTCTGCCTCGCATCGCGGTTCCTGGACAGGCTTAGATCCTCTAAGCGGTTTACCAGTACTAGTATGCTCTAATGAGTGTCCACATCATGTAAACAAGTCCGTGTAATAATAACCCCACTGAACCCCTCTTTATATAGAGAAAATTGGTGATGGGTAAACGTTATTTTTTTATTCCTGCTCCAATACATAGGTTGTGGGTACTCGTCAGAAACGCCATTTTTTATTGTTAAAAACAATGCCAACACAAATGTTGGCATTTTAAAAGTTGTGAGCAGGACAAAATTCACACTCAAATGAGTTGATCACAAAAAGTTTTATCACCTCGGCGCAAGGGTTGAGACCCACCATTCTACCCAACACAAGAGACTAAACGGTCTGTATTACTACACGTTGGTCTTATATGAGTGGCAAAGATTGTAGGTCCAGACCAGACGTCGATACGTCTGAAATGGGTCTTCACTGTGTGTTCACTATTTGTGAAGGTATATCCTTCCCAATTTTATGGCAATATTCAAATACACAAGAACTTATAAATGTTTTGAGTAACAGTGTCTGGTCAAACGAATGTAGGAAAGAAAGTATCAGGAAAAAAGTATCGGAAAAAAGTATCAGGAAAAAAATATCAGGAATAAAGTACTAGTTTCATGTAAAAGGGATAGTTTATATATAGAATTAGATTTTAATGCAGCTGCCATTTTAAGGTAAATTTTAGTGTATCTGATGCATGTAGCATCTCAGATCATGTTGTGGAACAATACCCGACATTGAAATGAAATCACAAGCCCTGCCGCCCAATGAAACCAAATAGGGTTCATGAGCATGGCGGTCCGACCTGCATACTTTAGTTTGTTATACATGTCCGTCTACACTATACAGGTCATTTTGGAGACATTGCTTTTTTATTGATAAAGCAGCGTCCAAGTGATGCGCAAATAAACAGGTAACCTTCGTATTTATCCTCTCTTTCGCGAAAGATAATCGGTAAACTCCGCTGGTCAATAAAGCAAGGTAATTCGTGAGGATTAGCAATCAGGAGAGAAAATTGGATTATGCCCCTTGATCTCAGTGGACCTTCAAAGTTCCATATGCGCTTATGTTGGGAAAGTGTGGATAACAAATCGGCTCAAAAATGACCTAAATATTTTTGACGTCGGTGGCTTTCAGCTGTGTCCTGGAAGGAGTCTTAAGAAATCATATCATGAGGCGTGAGACAGACGTTTATAGTTTTGTGAGAATGTCAAATGTTCAACAACCTGCATGAAACTATTGAAATCCGTGAAAGAAGTTCGTATAGTAGCTCGTCAACAGTTTCGGGACATTGTTGTTTCTTCTTAGCACATAAAAATCAGCGGGAAAAGGGCATTGCAATGTTTAAAACGATAAAAAGTATAAACTAATATTTTAAGAAGGAAAAAGAAAAATGTAATAGTGAGGCTCGAACCCACAACTATAAAGTACAAAACTTTAACGAGCTATCAGTCAGCCGTCTTTCCACTGCGCCAGGTTGATAGTCTAACAAGCATACGACGAAATCGCATTATATTGAATATCACCGACGCTTGCTTACCTTTCGACAACAGTGGACTATGCTCAATAACAAAAACATTCGCTGACGTCACTGTCAACTTATCCTCCGACAACAGTACTATCCTTGGCATACATATTCTTAACAAATAATTACTCTGTTAAGATCTTTTGTCTGTTTGTTGTTTGTTTGATTTGTGGTTTATGCCCCCGTCAACACTGTAAAGATCATTTTGGAGACGTTGCGTCCAATTTTGTGGGACTTTTACCCGACATTGAGATGAAATGACACCTCAAGCCCTGCCGCCCAATGAAACCGATGGGGTTTGCTGGCACCGCTTTGTTTGGGCAGGCTCTGATCCTCTAAGCGGTTTAGCAGTACTCGTGTGCGGGTCGGTTTCAGCTCTGCGTGGAAGCATCATGCAGCCCATCTATTTCTTCAAGCCCCGATGGGCGCATCACGAAAGCACGCTTATATAATTTTGATCCCCTTTAACCCCAATTTTATACAGTACAGCTGGGGTTTACAGGGTTAAACCTTAATGTTCTTATTTCTGCTCTAAAACATAGAGTGTGGATACTCATTAGAACCGCCTCGATCTTATAGTGTGCGAGGACTGTTCAAATATGAATGCAACTAAGCACATAAAAATGATTCCGTGATAGATTTCGATGAAAAATTTATTTTGTCCCCTCAAAGTATTCCCCTTTAACAGATATACAAAATTTCAGTCTTCTGATCCAATCATTGAATGCATTTTGGTAGTCTTTTCGAGGTATACTATGAAGGCACTGGAATTTTGCAGAACCGAGGTGTTTGCGCTGTACAAATTTTCGACCAGAAAGGTATTTTTCAGCCGCGGGAACAAAAAAAAGTCACACGGGGCAAGGTCGGGAGAATACGGGGGGTGAGGGAGTTCAACAACCATTTCCTTCTTCAGATAGTCTTGCACAATGAACGCCTTGTGCGATGACGCATTGTCATGTAACAATCTGACATTGGCCAAACCAGTTGCGGGTCTTCGTTCTTTGAAATATTTCTTCAATTTTCGAAGAACTTTATTCTTGTAAAACTTCGCATTTACAGATTTGCCTTTAGGCACAGCAACCTGAATAGCAGGGCCCTGATTTGAAAAGAATATGGCATACATTACCTTCTTGACGCTCATGGTCCGCTTTGCAATGCATGGTCTTTGCAATACTTTGTTGTCCATATTTTGTTCTGAATCTTTCGTTTTGGCTCAAAAAAGTGAACCCATGTCTCGTCACCTGTGACGACATTAGCGAAAGACCGTGCATTGTAATTTGGAAACTTTTTAAGCAGCTTCTTGGCACACTGAACGCGTGTCTTTTTCTGCTCATCTGTCAACAGATGGGGAATCCATCTAGCACAGATCTTTCTCATTTTCAAATCCCGTTTCAGAATTGTATGAGCTGCTCCTAATGAGATGCCAACCATACTAGCTATTTGCCTAGTGGTGTATCGTGCATCGGTAGCAACTATTTCTTTCACTCTAGCAACCATCTTGGCAGATGTTGCTCTTTTCGGCCGACGATCATGTGGTGCATCTTCTGTAGAGCCTAGTCCACAGCTGAATTTCGTACACCAACGAAAAACTGTCGGAAAAGACATTTCATTATGCCCATAAACCGAACATATTTCATCATAAATGTCTTTGCACCGTATACCAAGAATACAACGATTCTTAATATAGGACCGTATTTCAACGGCGTAATCTTACCTTCTTCCAACCATGTTTTGTATTGGTATACAAGACTAGACAGTGTTTATCGAATGATATACATGGCTAAAGTCAACGGATTTTAACAGGTTTGGTGTCAATGTATAGGTAAAATGTTTTTCTACGTGATATATATTTCCAGGTGATTTTCGCATTAGTGCATGAGAAAACGTTCTACTTGCATTCATATTTCTGCCATCTTCAAATTTTGACTATTATTGCACACCTTACAAGAAGATTTGTGACAGCACAAATGTGCAATCAAGTCCCCAGAAGTAATTGATTGCTCATTTATTCTCTGCCCTAACAAAGATGAGGCGGTTCTAATGTGTACCCACAATCTATATTTTGAGCAGAAATATGAAAAATATCCAATTTTTTTATCTTAAAATTTTCGTTTTTTTTTCAGCGGTAAAGATTGCAATGTATTTGTATATGCGTGTTTTCGGAATGGGGGGTGGGGGGGGGGGCGTAATTGCTTTTCAGAAGAACACAATATTCACAAACTGATAGGTAAGCAATCATGATGCACTTGTTATATTCCTTCTTTTCAATAAATAGAAGCCTCCGTGGTGTAGTGGTTATGCTACTTGCCTGGTAAACCAGGGATCGCAGGGTCGATCCCGGGCTTCTCCAGACTTTCGGATGAGTCTTTTAAACCGAGGTCCCGTCTCCGTATGACCTTAGCTGTTGGTGAGACGTTAAACTCAAACACTCCAACTCTTTTCACTAAATTGAGTATCGACTGCCCCCGCCCATCGGGGCTTGAATAAATAAATGGGCTGCATGATGCTTCCACGCAGAGCTGAAACCGACCCGCACACGAGTACTGGTAAACCGCTTAGAGGATCTACGCCTGCCCAGGCAAAGCGGTGCGAGTCGGCCCATCCATGCTTATAAACCCTATTGGTACCATTGGGCGGCAGGGCTTGGGATGTCATTTTATCTCAATGTCGGGTAAAAATCCCACAAACTTGGAAGCAACTTCTCCAAAATGACCTTTACACTGTTGACGGGGACGTTAAACCTCAAATCAAATCAATCAAACAAACAAACAAATTGAATATCTATACATCCACAATCAGCATTTCAATAAACTTTCAACACAACAAACATGTAAATCAATGAAAACATAAATATTTTTTCAAATTTGAAAAGTTAAGGGCATTATTTGTAATTGAGTTAACACTTCTTTGCCTTAGGGACTTACTTTGTTAAACGTGTTTCAATCAATCAACATAGAACTTCCTGCAGTTTTGTAAAGCTTGAAAACTTGTTTGTTTGTTTGATTTGAAGTTTCACGTCCCCGTCAACACTGTAAAGGTCATTTTGGAGACGTTGTTTCCAATTTTGCGGGACTTTTACCCCGTCAACACTGTAAAGGTCATTTTGGAGACGTTGCTTCCAATTTTGCGGGACTTTTACCCGACGTTGACATGAAATGACATCTCAAGCCCTGTAGCCCAATGAAAACAATGGGGTTTATATGCATGGACGGTCCGACTCGCACCGCTTTGCCTGGGCAGGCTTAGATCCTCTAAGCAGTACTCGTGTGCGGGTCGGATTTAGCTCTGCGTGGAAGCATCGTGCAGCCCATATATTTCTTCAAGCCCTGATGGGCGGGGGGCCGTAAAGCTTAAAAAGTGTCAGTGTTTTGGAGTTATACAGAAACACATTGAAGAAAAAATTTCACGGCGATGATAACGTTTTAAGGGACGCTTGATGTGCTGTAACGTAAACAACACGACTGGGCGTTCAAATACAACCCAGCAGGCACATGACCTAATTATGACGTCACATCAACGTCCGTACAACGTCATGACGTTTATGCAACGTCACATCAACGTCGATGCAACGTCATGACGTTGCACCGACGTTGATTTGACGTCTGCTGGGAACATTTTTATAGGTTTTCTTGTTGGTATTAGGCAATGCAAAAAGTGTTTGCTTTTCAAAACTTTATACTAAACGTTAGCCCTGGAATAAAAATTATATTTTTCAGAACATTCTATATCTCGCTGCAGTTCCCGGCCCCCGCCCATCGGGGCTTGAAGAAATATATGGGATGCACGATGCTTCCACGCAGAGCTGAATCCGACCCGCACACGAGTACTGGTAAATCACTTAGAGGATCTAAGCCTGCCCAGGCAAAGCGGTGTGAGTCGGACCGCCCGTGCTTATAAACCCTATTGATTTCGTTGGGCGACAGGGCATGAGACGTCATTTTATCTCAACGTTGGGTTAAAGTCCCACCAAATTGGAAGCAACGTCTCCAAAATGACCTTTACAGTGTTGACGGGGACGTTACACCTGAAAGATACTGGGCTTAGAAAACGTGGGGTCTACAAAATGTCCTTGTGGGTGGTGGGTTGGGAGCAAACACCCTACTTGTTCATAACCTGTTTGCTTGTGACCCGATATTGTTCATACTCCAAGGAATGTTAAAATATTTTCATTTCATTTCTTAAATATTTGAAGCATGAATAAGAAGCTGTGAAATGGAGACTTAAGGGTAATGGGAACACATTCAGGCGAGGCAACTCCTGCAAAAATATTTTAGTTTCCCATGTCAAAAGGGGTCAACTCTTAAAGGAAAGAATTTGCTCCTGAGGAGCAAATTCTTTCCTTTAAGAGATTGACCCCTGCTCCTGTGGGACAAAGCATCCCCCTTCCCTCTCCCTTAAATAAAATCATTACTACTCATTCCTGCAAGGACACAACGTTTACTCGATGTTTATGGGGGGTCGTTTTACTATTTAATCCGTATTTATAGATATCCATAAATCGAATTATGGATATCCATAAATCAGCCGAATAATGGTAATCCATAATCCGAATTATGGATATCCATAAATCGAATTATGGATATCCATAATTCGTTTAATGGATATCATTAATTCAGATCGATTTATAGATACCCTTAATTAGATTTATAGATATCCATAATTCGAATTATGGATATCCATAATTCGATTTATGGATATCCATTATTACTCTGATTTATGATTATCCAAAATTCGAATTATGGATATCCATAAATAATTATAGATTTCCATAAATAATAACGGATATCCATAATTCGAAGTATGGCTTTCCATATTTCGAAGTATGGATATCCATAAATAATTATGGATATCTTTAAATACGGATTAAATAGTAAAACGGCGCCCCATAGATGTTTACCTAACTTTGTTACAGCGTTTCGACTTAGCTTTAAGCTGTTTCGACGTTAATTGCCTGCCTTGATTGTGTTTTATCCTAATGAATCATTAACCCTTAACTCTTTTAGTACCAAATGGAATCTTCCACCTTATATATAGCAGGAGTCCATTTCAAAATTCAGGGGCCAGGTTGTGTTTTCTTCAAAATTGATTTGGAAAATGGCTTAAATTTTCGCAAACTGTGTAGGTCTTGATCAGACGCCGCGTACTGCGGCGTCTGATCTTGGCCTGCACTGTTTGCCAAGGTACCCCTTTAGAAGTTTCTGGTATTTAATGGGTCAAGACGCCGAGTAAATGCACATTTGAAAATGTCGTCTGCTTATGTCGTCAGCTGAATCTTTTTTCGAACATTTTAAAAATATTTTAGCATTCAGGCAAACACTGTGAACCCAGATCAGACTGTTCCGAGAGGAGCTGTCTGATCTCGATCCACATTGTTTGCAAAAATTAGTTTTGAAGTAACCGGAAGACGCAAAACAGACGACAATTGGACATCGTGATTGGCGTGGTATGGTTTAATTGCAGGTAGCGACGGAGAATGGAGGGTTTAGTTTGGACTACTTCCAGGATTTGTCACTGGTGGCTACGGTTGCAGACACCTCCAGTATGCTGGTCAGCAGAACATTCGGAAGCTATCCAGACCCTTGGTCCAACATTGATTACACAATCACGTTTCACCTGTTGGCCCCCCCCTGGATTGGATTAGGAAGCGAAAAATAAGTTCAGTGTATCATTTCCTTGGTGTTTTACAAAAATAACGCAATTAATCTTTGGAAGACAATATTGTTAAATACAAAATACTGAAACCAAAACAGGCCATTCAGTTCTTTCTTTCATTTTTAATGGGTTTGGTTTGATTTTAATCTTACAGGTGTTGTTCCTACGGAACGCGGGAAGGGACATATACTTTTTTTAAGATGTTGTGCGAGCAAGATATAATATCTTGTGCACACAAGATATCATCTCAGATATTAAGTTGTGCGAACAAGATAATATCTTGTGTGCACAAGATATTATGTTGTCTGCAAAAGATCTATGTAATGCGAACAAGATAATATGTTGTGCGAACAAGTCAATATCTTCTGCACACAAGCTAATGTCTTGTGCACACATGATATTATGTTGTGCGAACAAGATAATAAGTTGTGCGCACAAGATATAATGTTGTCCTCACAATATCTATGCTATGCAAACAAGATAATATGTTGTGCGAACAAGATAATATGTTGTGCGAACAAGATACTATCGTATGCGCACAAGATAATAACGTGTGTGCACAATATATTATGTTGTTCGCACAAAATAATGTCACGTTAAAAAAATGCATGCCCCTTCTAGGGTTCCGTACATTCCTTTCAAAAGTTTAAAAATAGTATTCACTTTAAAGAGTTTCAATTTTCTGTCAGTTGCTACAGATATCAAACCGCCCCCGCCCATCGGGGCTTGAAGAAATAGATGGGCTGCATGGTGCTTCCACGCAGAGCTGAAACCGACGAAACGAGTACTGGTAAACCGCTTAGAGGATCTAAGCCTGCCCAGGCAAAGCGGTGCGAATCGGACCGTCCATGCTTATAAACCCTATTGGTTTCATTGGGCGACAGGGATTGAGATGTTATTTCATCTCAATGCCGGGTAAAAATCTCACAAAATTGGAAGTCACGTCTCCAAAATGACCTATATAGTGTTGACGGGGACGCTAAACCTCAAATCAAACAAATCAAAACAAACAGATATCAAAATAATGATTAAAGAATTCTTAAATAGCCTTTTATTTCGGAGTTATTATTTATAGTTAAATATGATCTCTAATAGAAACATTTCTAGAGGGGAAAGTTTTTGGTTCGACTAGTGGATTAAGTATGCAACTTAGTTAGATACGCTCCATAAAGTTACATGTACGGCGTCCTTAACGACGTCGCGTATACTAATGACGGAATATTGACATTTTTGTACAAAAATCGTGAAGTGAATACGTTTTAAATGTTATATGATAAAAATAGAATATTGCATTCGTGCTCATGTATTATTGAATTTATTAAACTTGCTGAGGAAAAGGGATAAAATGCGAGGCAAAACCCTTTTCCTCAACTCGTTTTATAAATTCAATAATACATGGACACTCATGTAAGATCCTCCATTTATCATATGACGTCGCGTCTGAGAGTGTAATAACGCCATGTATTATTTTCGATAATCCACTAGTGGATTAAATATGCAAATTAGCTAGATACGTCCCGTAATGTTACATGTACGACGTCCTTGACGACGTCGCGTTTATTAATGGCGGAATATTGATATTTTTGTAAACAATTGTAAATAAAATGCGTTTTAAATGTCATATGATAAATGGAATCTTGCATTCGTGCTCATGTATTATTGAATTTATTAAACTCGTTGAGGAAAAGGGATACAATGCTCGGCAAAGCCTCGCATTTTATCCCTTTTCCTCAACTCGTTTAATAAATTCAATAATACATGAACACTCATGTAAGATCCTCTATTTATTATATGAAGTCATTGATAAGCGTTGGATAACGTCGTGTATTCTAACACAGCGCGCCTATATAGGCAATGGAAAACGGCTGTGTTTTATTCTGCAACAAATCACAGCTCGGAAGAGCGTGACGAGTGACGTCATTTAAAACTGATAATTTATGACGTCACTAGTCGATTTCCTTGACGTTAGACGGTGTAACGTCATTTTCTCGTATCGAAAACGTTAGAAAAGGATATAAATGCATGTGTTTCTTTCGATAATTTTAGCGGGATTTCTTCTAACAATGGCGAACAGTTGTGAGATTTTGAAGGAATGAACAACATTATTGCCGATTTTCAGCCTGTTAGAATCGAAATAGATCAGCTCTAGTTTGTGATTTGTTGAATAATAAATCACAGTTTGTCGGTCAGTTGTAAGTAGACAAATCACGCGCGCTACGCGCTCGTGATTTGTCTACTTTACAACTGACCTCCAAACTGTGATTTATTACTCAACAAATCACAGTTAGAGCTGATCTATTTCTTAAATAAAATCGTATGACCACACGTGTAATAACGCTTTGGCGGGATTAAGCAACATCATGACGACGTTCATGTCAACAATCCACTTTTTTGGAAATTTTGTCAAATTTAAAGGCGATGAAATCCAATTTAAAGATACCATATGAGCCCCGCCAAGCGAATTTGGGTCTTCGAGCATTCCGTCATGACAAATTTTAACTGCGCATGCCCAGCCATTCAGAGGGGCCAGGGATATGGCTTTCTGTCTGAAGGTTCCTCTTGATTCACTGCTTGTATGAGCGAGCAGCGAAGGTTCCGGGGAGACTGCGCGGATGCGCAGGCTCGCCTGAACCTTCGCTGCTCGCATAGGCGTTAAGTACCAAAATCGCTTGGCGGGGCCCATATGATAAACAAAATCTTACTCTCGTGGTCTTTTCATATGAAATTTATGAAACTCGCCGAATGCCCGTTTCACAAATTTCAAATGAAATGACCACTCGTGTAAGATCATCTTTATAGTAAATCATGTTGTCTAATTACTCATGGCTATATAGAAACATTACATGAGTAAAAATTGTGGTCAGTTTTTTGTTTGACTGTTTGTCAATCGACCCAAAGTTATAAAACGCAGTAGCTTTGCACTGCTACAGTCTATGTGACTATCACTGACTTCTATTGCTGTGAGGTTACTGTGGTACGTAAGAGGTTATCAATATTATCTAGGCCGGCCTTGGTAGCTCAATCGGTTGACTGGGGGTCAGGAGGACGCGGGTTCGATACCTGCCGGGTGGGCAACATTCTTTCGTGGAGATTGATCATTAATTCTAACATGACGTTAACGTTTTTCCCATTGAACCCAGTGGAAACGTCAGCGTTTGCAAATATGCGATAATTCACGTCGTCAACGTGGTGCGTGCAATTTGGCGTCATCGTGACGTTGCATGTAAACATTTCCTTCTGTCGACATCCGCTGCAAAATAGTCCCCAAGATAACGCTTTGTTACTACTGTATTTCAGTTTAGCATCATGTTAGAATCGAAATTATTTCCACGCACCCGGTGTGTTATCGTGATTAACACACGGTGTTGTCGGGCAGATGCGAATATTAATTCACTCCGGCTTCGCCGTCGTGAATTAATATTTCGCAATCTGCCCTCCAACACCGTGTGTTAATCACGATAACACACGGTACGTGGAGATTATTTCTTAAATCTTTTGTACGGTCATCCTCTCCCTTTCGCTGATTCAAGAAGGGCAGTTGTCAGTTTCTGACGAAAAAATGTGCCAGAGTTTAACCGCTTACGTATAAGCCTACCAAGGTAAAGTGTGGATATGTAAACTGACCGGCTCAAAATGACCTAAAACAGTGTTGACTGGGCTATTAAACTCCTATACAAACAAACAATATGCTCTGGATTGGACTCACGCGTTGGGTTTGATATACAGTGTTGACACAGATCAGAGGCCAAACAACGCGGTGTCCGATCAGAGTTGTTTGTTTTAATAGGGATTTAACGTCCCCGTCAACACTATTTAGGTCATTTTGGAGACGTTGCTTCCAATTTTGTGGGAGTTTTACACGACATTGAGATGAAATTACATCTCAAGTCCTGCCGCCCAATGAAACCAGAAAGCTTATCTACATTGGACGATCTGACTCACACATCTAGCGCACAAAATTGGTCCAAAAATTAAACAAGACTATTTTTGTAACATATATACACATCATTACAGTCCCTTCTAGACAAGCAGCTATACAGACCATCACAACCCATAGCACATAGTAGGATATAGATATACGAGGTGTTCGATATATTTATATATTTCAGTTTCCTTCATTGGTTACAAACGCATTACAGACCATTACAACCCGTTACACATAGTAGGGTATAGGTATACAAGGTGTACGAGATATATATTTTTCATTTCTCTTCATTACAACCGTTACAAGCCTTAAATTGCAAAATGAAAAGGCGGCCATCCTCTTAGGTCTCATTGGTATATAAGGTGTAGGAGATATATACTTTTCATTTTCCTTATCGTTACATGTGTACATCACATAAACCTAACACTATGAAATGGTGTAGCTAAGTTGGACTGATTCAGCCCGATGCACTAGGTACAGGTAGAGAAGGTGTACGATATATATATAGTAGGGTATAGGTATATAAGATATATATATATATATATATATTTCATTTTCCTTCATTTCATGCGTTACAAGCGTTACAGTGCAAAATGAATAGGCGCTACTCTCATTAGGTCACATTACATTGCTTACAACCGCATTACAGACCATTACAACATGTTACACAGGATAGGGTATAGGTATATATCGTGTACGATATATATAATTTATTTTTTCCTTCATAACATGCATTACAAGCGTTACAGTGCAAAATGGATATGCGCTAATCCTCCCCAGGTCTCATTACATTGGTTACAATCGCTTTACAAACGTTTACAACACGTTACACTTGGTAGGGTATAGGTATACAAGGTGTACGATATACATATATTTCATTTTCCTTCATTACATGCGTTACAAGCGTTACAGTGCAAAATGAATATGCGCTCATCCCCTTAGGTCTCAATACATTGGTTACACTCGCATTACAGACCATTACAACACGTTACACATAGTAGGGTATAGGTATATATGGTGTACGATATATATATATTTCATTTTCCTTCATTACATGCGTTACAAGCGTTACAGTGCAAATTTACAGGCGCTAATTCCAATAGGTCTCAATACATTGGTTACAACCGCATTACAGACCATTACAACACGTTACACATAGTAGGGTATAGGGATATAAGGTGTACGATATATATATATTTCATTTTCCTTCATTACATACGTTACATGCGTTACAAGCGTTACATTGCAAATTGAATATGCACCCATCCCCTTAGGTCTCATTACATTGGTTACACTCGCATTACAGACCATTACAACACGTTACACATAGTAGGGTAAAGGTATATAAGGTGTACGATATATATATATTTCATTTTCCTTCATTACATGCGTTACAAGCGTTACAGTGCAAAATGAATATGAACCCATCCCCTTAGGTCTCATTACATTGGTTACACTCGCATTACAGACCATTACAACACGTTACACATAGTAGGGTATAGGTATAGAAGGTGTACGATATATATATATATTTCATTTTCCTTCATTAAATACGTTACAAGCGTTACAGTGCAAAATGAACAGGCGCTAATCCCAATAGGTCTCATTACATTGGTTACAACCGCATTACAGACCATTACAACACGTTACACATAGTAGGGTATAGGGATATAAGGTGTACGATATATATATATTTCATTTTCCTTCATTACATGCGTTACAAGCGTTACAGTGCAAAATGAATATGCACCCATCCCCTTAGGTCTCATTACATTGGTTACAACCGCATTACAGACCATTACAACACGTTACACATGGTAGGGTATAGGTATATAAGGTGTACGATATATATATATATTTCATTTTCCTTCATTACATGCATGACAAGCGTTACAGTGCAAAATTACAGGCGCTAATCCCAATAGGTCTCAATACATTGGTTACAACCGCATTACAGACCATTACAACACGTTACACATAGTAGGGTATAGGGATATAGGGTGTACGATATATATATATTTCATTTGCCTCATTACATGAGTTACAAGCGTTACATTGCAAATTGAATATGCACCCATCCCCTTAGGTCTCATTACATTGGTTACACTCGCATTACAGACCAATACAACACGTAACACATAGTAGGGTATAGGTATATAAGGTGTACGATATATATATATTTCATTTTCCTTCATTACATGCGTTACAAGCGTTACAATGCAAAATAAATATGCACCCATTCCCTTAGGTCTCATTACGTTGGTTACACTCGCATTACAGACCATTACAACACGTTCACATACTAGGGTATAGGTATAGAAGGTGTACGATATATATATATATTTCATTTTCCTTCATTACATACGTTACAAGCGTTACAGTGCAAAATGAACAGGCGCTAATCCCAATAGGTCTCATTACATTGGTTACAACCGCATTACAGACCATTACAACACGTTACACATAGTAGGGTATAGGGATATAAGGTGTACGATATATATATATATTTCATTTGCCTCATTACATGCGTTACAAGCGTTACATTGCAAATTGAAAATGCACCCATCCCCTTAGGTCTCATTACAGTGGTTACACTCGCATTACAGACCATTACAACACGTTACACATAGTTGGGTATAGGTATATAAGGTGTACGATATATATATATTTCATTTTCCTTCATTACATACGTTACAAGCGTTACAGTGCAAAATGAATAGGCACTAATCCCAATAGGTCTCATTACATTGGTTACAACCGCATTACAGACCATTACAACACGTTACACATAGTAGGGTATAGGGATATAAGGTGTACGATATATATATATATTTCATTTTCCTTCATTACATGCGTTACAAGCGTTACAGTGCAGAATGAATATGCACCCATCCCCTTAGGTCTCATTACATTGGTTACACTCGCATTACAGACCATTACAACACGTTACACATAGTAGGGTATAGGTATAGAAGGTGTACGATATATATATATTTCATTTTCCTTCATTACATACGTTACTAGCGTTACAGTGCAAAATGAACAGGCGCTAATCATCCCAATAGGTCTCATAACATTGGTTACAACCGCATTACAGACCATTACAACACGTTACACATAGTAGGGTATAGGGATATAAGGTGTACGATATATATATATTTCATTTTCCTTCATTACATGCGTTACAAGCGTTTCAGTGCAAGATGAATATGCACCCATCCCCTTAGGTCTCATTACATTGGTTACAACCGCATTACAGACCATTACAACACGTTACACATAGTAGGGTATAGGTATATAAGGTGTACGATATATATATATTTCATTTTCCTTCATTACATGCGTTACAAGCGTTACAGTGCAAATTTACAGGCGCTTATCCCAATAGGTCTCAATACATTGGTTACAACCGCATTACAGACCATTACAACACGTTACACATAGTAGGGTATAGGGATATAAGGTGTACGATATATATATTTCATTTTCCTTCATTACATGCGTTATAAGCGTTACAGTGCAAAATGAATATGCGCTAATCCCCTAAGGTCTCAATACATTGGTTACAATCGCATTACATACCATTACAACACGTTACACATAGTAGGGTATAGGTATATGAGGTGTACGATATATATATATATTTCATTTTCCTTCATTACATGCGTTACAAGCGTTACAGTGCAAAATGAATATGCACCCATCCCCTTAGGTCTCATTACATTGGTTACACTCGCATTACAGACCATTACAACACGTTACACATAGTAGGGTATAGGTATAGAAGGTGTACGATTTATATATATTTCATTTTCCTTCATTACATACGTTACAAGCGTTGCAGTGCAAAATGAACAGGCGCTAATCCCAATAGGTCTCATTACATTGGTTACAACCGCATTACAGACCATTACAACACGTTACACATAGTAGGGTATAGGGATATAAGGTGTACGATATATATATATTTCATTTTCCTTCATTACATTCGTTACAAGCGTTACAGTGCAAAATGAATATGCACCCATCCCCTTAGGTCTCATTACATTGGTTACACTCGCATTACAGACCATTACAACACGTTACACATAGTAGGGTATAGGTATAGAAGGTGTACGATATATATATATATTTCATTTTCCTTCATTACATGCGTTACAAGCGTTACAGTGCAAAATTACAGGCGCTAATCCCAATAGGTCTCAATACATTGGTTACAACCGCATTACAGACCATTACAACACGTTACACATAGTAGGTTATAGGTATATAAGGTGAACGATATATATATATATATTTCATTTTCCTTCATTACATGCGTTACAAGCGTTACAGTGCAAAAATTACAGGCGCTAATCCCAATAGGTCTCAATACATTGGTTACAACCGCATTACAGACCATTACAACACGTTACACATAGTAGGTTATAGGGATATAAGGTGTACGATATATATATATTTCATTTTCCTTCATTACATGCGTTACAAGCGTTACAGTGCAAAATGAATATGCACCCATCCCCTTAGGTCTCAATACATTTGTTACAATCGCATTACATACCATTACAACACGTTACACATAGTAGGGTATAGGTATATAAGGTGTACGATATATATATATTTCATTTTCCTTCATTACATGCGTTACAAGCGTTACAGTGCAAAATCAAGATGCGCTAATCCCCTTAGGTCTCATTACATTGGTTACACTCGCATTACAGACCATTACAACACGTTACACATAGTAGGGTTTAGGTATAGAAGGTGTACGATATATATATATATTTCATTTTCCTTCATTACATACGTTACAAGCGTTACAGTGCAAAATGAACAGGCGCTAATCCCAATTGGTCTCATTACATTGGTTACAACCGCATTACAGACCATTACAACACGTTACACATAGTAGGGTATAGGGATATAAGGTGTACGATATATATATAAATATTTCAATTTTCTTCATTACATGCGTCACAAGCGTTACAGTGCGAAACGAAAAGGCTTTCATCCCCTTAAGTCTCATTACATTAGTTACAAACGTATTACAGAGCATTACAACCCGTTACACAAAAAGGGTATAGGTATGTAAGGTGTACGAGATTTATTTTCATTTTCCTTCATTACATGCGTTACAAACGTTACAGTGCGAAACGAAAAGGCTCTCATCCCCTTATGTCTAATTACATTAGTTACAAACGCATTACAGAGCATTACAACCCGTTACACATTGTAGTGTATCGGTATATAAGGTTTACGAGATATATATTTTTCATTTTCCTTCATTACATGCGTTACAAACGTTACAGTGCGAAATGAAAAGGCTCTCATCCCCTTATGTCTAATTACATTAGTTACAAACGCATTACAGAGCATTACAACCCGTTACACATTGTAGTGTGTCGGTATATAAGGTTTACGAGATATATATTTTTCATTTTCCTTCATTACATGCGTTACAAACGTTACAGTGCGAAATGAAAAGGTTCTCATCCCCTTATGTCTCATTACATTAGTTACAAACGCATAACAGAGCATTACAACCCGTTACACATAATAGGGTATAGGTATATAAGGTGAAGGAGATTTATATTTTTCATTTTCCTTCATTTCATGCGTTATAAGCGTTTCCACAACTTCATTATCACGGTTTAAATATGGAGTTTGGATATGCACATGTATTTGCATATTTAGCACCAGAAGTCATACCTCATTTTGAGAACCAACCATTTGCCACTAGACCTGTGTACTAGACACACACACACACACACACACACACACACACACACACACACACACACACACACACACACAACACACACATACACACGTGGCTAGAGCTGACCAGTCATCAAATTCGACGTCTGACCGATGGGATGAATCTGCTGCTCCATTCTTAAACAGACGTCTGTTTAATGAGAAGAACACGCAACGTATTCTGGTATTAAATACTGCGTTTTCTGGCCGGTTGTTGCTTTGTTATTTTAGCCATGGTGTTCGTGTTGCACCGATTACCATCTTTTGGGTCGATTTTTTTATCATTCGACCCAAAGTAACTAGCTGTCGTCCACGTGACAATCGCTGACCATGTAGACCATGACGGTACCGGTTATTTATTGAAGGTCTGTTCGGCGGCGTCTGATCAGACTACACTGTTTGCAATGTCCATGTTCACCTGTCCAGTCTACATGGCGCACCGACGTCACAAGGAGAAGACTAGCGCTGCTATAAATAACTGGTACATGGGTTTTGAACATGGCCAGTGATAGACACGTGGACAATAGCAGGCAGGAAGCTTCTGTAGTCAGTAACTTTTAGTCAATTGATAATTAATCGACCCAAGCACGGCGTCAGATCAGGATCTACACGTTTAGCTTATAGTATAGGAATTTAAAGGTTAAACGAAACATGTACCAACCCACACTCAAAGACAATCGACCCACCAGTGCTGCCAGTGCTTTGATCTATAAATGATTTTAAAAGCAATCATTTCATGAGAAAGTTTGATACCGAATCCACTTTAAGAAATAGAACTGTCAAATATAATTATAAGCCCGCTTTCATTTTACTGAAACGGGAGTGAATGCGTGACCTCCTGATGAGTCAGAAAACCCTCTGTGTCTTACATGATGCACACGTTTGGGGCTTCTAATTTTATAGTTCTTGAGAAATATTTGATAAAAATTAACATTGGCCAATATAGAGAGAAAGAAGAATGAAAGAACATATGAAAAAATAGACCGAGAAAGGCCATTGTCTTTTACACGATACAAGTAGACCGATATCACATAATTTGCATACTCGGCTTCTAGCTTTTATGGTTCTTGAGAAATCATTGACGAAACAATGGACGGACGGACGTCCGACAGACAGACGGACGGACGGACAGACAGACAGACAGACAGACAGAAGTACGGAGGAACTGATGTAAACCAATATCCTCGCCCTTTTTTCAAAGCGGGGGTATAATGAAACGGGGGTGTTTAACCATTTTAACATTAACTGTGTGTATATAGGATTTAATATCTCGTAATATCTAGATATTAAGTCGAAATTTTGAGAAACTAAGTCGAAATTTCGAGTTATTAAGTCGATATTTCGATATAGTGAGTCGAAATTTCGAGTTATTATGTCGGAATTTCGAGTTACTAAGTCGCAATTTTGAGTGTCGAAATTTCGAGATACTAAGTCGAAATTTCGAGTTATTATGTCGAAATTGCGACATACTCAGTCGAAATTTTGAGATTCGAGATACTAAGTCGAAATATCGAGTCACAATTTCGAGTTATTATGTCAAATTTTGAAGATTTTATGTCGAAATTTCGAGTTAATATGTCAAAATTTCTAGTTACTAGGTCAAAATTTCGAGATGCTAAGTGGAAATTTCTTGATACGTATCAAAAGAAGAAAAGTACACCTGGCCTTTATGCTGTTAGTATCAGTGTGTACTGTAAATAATAGTTTATTTATTTTTGCTCAAAAGGCAGATAGCATTTACTCGTCAGATCCGGCTCTAATGAGTACCATGTGCAAACAGTGTGGGCACCAATCTGATGCCACAGAACGCGGCGTCTGATCGGGGTCAACGCGGTTTGCCAAAGTAAGGATGTTTTGTAAACTTACAACAAATCAAACAGCTCACATCCTTTGAATTCAAACTGGATCTGTCTAATGGATCAGGTCGAAGGCACATTTCAGACCATACCGAACTTTTTCCTTCATAGGCGGCGATCGGAATAAGTCGTGAATTTCCGTTAAAACCTGTCTGGGCGATTATTCGAGTTATCTCCCTGTACACCACTGGGATCAAGGTACAGAATATCCAATATTTTTTCTCGAGTCGCTGACCTCAGGGAATCATTAATCATACATCTGCAGATATGACACTTTGCTTAATAGATCTACCTGTAGGTATTCAAAGGAGCTCAAATTAAGGCTATCTAAATGTGAAAAAGAACTTCTTGAAGTAACAACCATGCCTTTTCATTTCGAGGCATCTAGTATGTACGAACATATTTAACATATTGAAGAGCTACATTATGTAGAATTGCTTAAAAATAATAATAATAATTATTACAATTATCAATATTATTATTATGAGTAGTAGTAGTAGTAAAAGGGTTTTTTGTTGTTGTTGTTGTTTTATTTTTGTTTTTTGACACGTGGGATAGTGGGTCTATATGTTCAGCTGCCTGTGTCATGAACATCCTTGTTAATTGGTAAGTTCGGAGTTTACAAGAGTATATATTATATTCCTTTTTTTCTTGCTCAAAAACATAGCTTGGGTACTGGTAAGACCGTCCGAATCAAGATGTTGCAAAGAACACCAATAATCTATTTTGTGCCCTAAATTCCCACTTTATGTAGAAAAATATTGGAAACTATTGCATCACATTGGTGTGGCTAATCACACGTGTACTGTTCGATAATTAAGGACATCTTAATGTATTTCTTAATCTGGCCGGTTATTACCACCATTATATATTAGCGCAGTCTCTTGTCCAGTGATATTAAATAAGGATTAAGGTCAAATATGATACGTGAAATCTCTTGACTCTGATCTTTTTATGCATTTATTTTATCTATTTATTTAAATAAATAACGCCATGAAAAATATTGTTAGCCAATCACGAAAACACGCCTATAAGACTCGATCAAGATCAAGTCAGATTTTGTTTGTGTGTTTGATTTGAGGTTTAACGCCCCCGTCAACACTGTAAAGGTTCATTTTGGAGACGTTGCTTCCAATTTTGTGAGACTTTTACCCGACATTGAGATGAAATGACATCTCAAGCCCTGTCGCCCAATGAAATCAATATGGTTTATTAGCATCCGCCTCGCACCGCGGTTCCTGACAGGCTTAGATCCTCTAAGCGGTTTCCCAGTACTATTGTGCGGACCGGATTCAGCCCTGTGTGGAAGCATCATGCAGCCCATATATTTATTCAAGCCCATATGGACGGGGGCCGAGATGAACTCAGATGAGAGAGTTCTTACATTAAAACCAATTTTGTTCCATTACGAAAACACGCCTATACATATACATTGTAAATTTTACCACCAAAAAATGAAAATTTTCAGATGAAAAAATTTGATATTTTTCTCATTTCTGCTCAAGACATAGATTGTGTATACTCGTTAGAACCGCCTCACCGAGGCGGTTCTAACGAATATCCACAATCTATGTTTTTAAGAAGAAATAAGAAATAATGTATACCCCTGCAAAGTTTTACTATTACTATGAAAATGGGGTTATAGGGGGTCAAATTTTCGTGATGGTCTGCCGAAGTTATAATTGACACCTTAAGAGTTAACATTACACCAATATACAGTATATTGTATAAGATATTTCCTGAATAATTAACAGGGCGCCATAAAAAGTAACATGATAAGTAAACACATTTTGAAAAATGTTGTCTGCCCAAGTCATGATTGACACTTTAAGAGTTAACACTGCACTGATATACAGTATATTGTAAAGATATTCCCCGAATAATTGAAAGGACGCCATAAAAGTAACATAATGTGTAAACACAGATAAGCCTATTTATTTAAATATGTATTTATTTATTTATTATAAAAGACATTTCACTCATATTTGAATCGGCTGTAATGTTTGTCCTAAACAATTTTAACACAATTTCGAAAATGTTGTTTGTCGAGCTATGGTTGACACTTTGAGAATTCAAGAAAGATATAAAAAGTACCTTAAAAGTCACTCACAGAAGGTATTTATTAAAATGAGGCATGCAATTACTATGTGAATGGGCTGCAATTGTTTTATGATCACATCACAAAAACACCCCATATTACCCACTTTTATGTAGTAAAATGTGGATCATTATTTTTCTTATTTCTGCTAAAACGAGTTCCATCAATTTATGTTTCGAGAAGAAATACGAAAAGTAGCATTTTCTTTATCTGAATACTTTCGTTTTTTTGGTGGTAAAATTTTCAATATTTTTAAATAGACGTGTTTTCGAAATAAATCGACTCAAAACCTGGAAAATGTCATCTGCACTAGTTATGATTTACACTTTAAGAGTAAACAAAACTGTACATAAATCAAGACCCCACAAAAAATTTCTATCAAATCTATCACAAAAAGTGAACAAAGGTGAGAGTGTTACTTTATGATTGGCACTTTAAGGGTAACACATGATTGACACTTTAAAGATTAACACATAGTGGGGGACGACGGGCACGCGCCAACTCATTGTTAAATTAAAGCACGTTTGTTTACTTCGTCATCACGATAACACACCTATATAATTCTGACCCACGTGTACCCCAATTTTATATAGTAAAACTGGGGTTAATAGGGGTATACATTATTTATCTGACTGTTACTCTAAAACCTCAAATCAAACAAGCAAAAGAAATGCCTTTATTAACCTTTAAACAAGACATACCTTTGATATGCGGAAAATAGTGGAAAATTCGGACAGAGGAACTTTAAACCGGTTTCTACTAAAGTAGATTCTTTCATCTCTGAATTATTATAACAGTTATTTGTATCACCTTATATTGCCATTATGCATGATGGATTGAGAGAATAAAATATTTGATTGATTGATTGATCCATTTCTCATCACAAAACACACCTATATTATTATGACTCCTTAAACCCCACTTTAATACAGTGAAACTAGGGTTTACAGTGTTATACATTATTTTTTGATCAAAACAAAGATTGTGGATACTCGTTAGAACTGCCTTACCGGGGCGGTTCTGACGAGTTCCTATAATCTATTTTTGGAACAGAAGTATGAAAAATAGCAGTATTTTCTATCTAAACATTTTCATTTTTTTTGTGGTAAAATTTATCAGTATAGGATAGGCGTAATTTCGTAATGTGATTGAGACAATTCCATTTTTATTGACGGCTGTTTAGTCAAAGTAATCAACAGAATGGCAAACAGTGTAGAGCTGGATAGAAGACGGCTCATCCTGAGCAGACGAACCATGATCTACACTGTGCGGACAGGCAGAGTTGAATATCATTAACAGAAATTAACAGAATAGCAAACAGTGTAGATCCAGATTAGGCGCATCAGCTGGATCTGCATTGTTTGCATAGAAATTTGCACTGGTCTGTATGGCGATAATAGTTAAAATACCATACACAGCCTCATCTGGATCTACACTGTAAAGTGTACACTGTTCCAATAAGTGAAAATATAAAATCATTCAGGATGGCAAACAGTGTAGATCCAGATGAGACGCTTCGTCTGGATATACAACAATGAACAGAAATTTGACTTACACAGTTTATAAAGTATCGGGTTGCAAATTCAATCATTAACAGTAGAGATCCATCGCGAGCATCCTCATCCGTACCTACTACAATGCTTGCAGATATGTCATTACCCAGCGGACCGGTATGGTTGACATTACAGGACTTTGGACACATCCCTGAGACCGAACCCCAAGAACACCCACTAAATCATCAGTGACCCCCCCCCCCCCCCCCCCCCCCCCAAGAAAAAAAAAACACGCCTGTTCAAATACATTGTATAAAAATGAACAATCTTAGATGAATAACTGAGATATTTTTCTTAGTTCTGCACAAAACATAAATTGTTGGTGCCCGTTTGAACCCCCTCGACGATGCGAATGTGCACTGTACTGGTTAACCGCTTACGTATAAGCTTGCTCAGGAAAAGTGTGGACAGGTAAACCGACCGGCTCAAAACTGACCTAAATAGTGTTGACTGGGCCGTTAAACACCAATAGAAACAAACAAAACCAATTAATGGCTTCAAACTGCTAATTAACTTTTCATGGTGGTTTCAATCGGCATTTAATCGCCATTTCACAGTGAATGATTTCGACAATGTTTGTCCTTTTGACATATTTGCCGCCCATTCATAATGAATGAAAACATACAAAAGTGAGACAAAATTATAATAAAATAAAATAAAGAAATCCGAGGAATATAATCACTGTGTCAAGTATATTATCCGTATGTTGTTTATTACTAGTAATTACAAAACTAATACAAAAAAAGCTTTACAGATTTGATACGATTTCTGGTACATATAATGTGGACTTAGCGATTTTTGCATCATGAACTGCAGTACTGAAAAACAGCTTATAAACGATTTTTAAGCTCTCGGGGAAGCAATTTATCATTTTTCAATAGAAATAAACTTTATATCATCGTAAACTTTGAACAACAGTCTAACAGTATACAACAGTGACTTAATTCCAAACAAATCATTTCTATTTAATATTGGCAACCAAACATGGAAATCTGCACGTTTTTCTAAAAAATACACTGCCGTCTATGGAGCATATAGGCATGTTATTAAATTGCAGATGGAAGCAATAAGAATTAATTAATCATCACTTTGAAATGCACCAAATAAAAACTGAATAATTTTCCTACATCAGGATAACAGTGACTTTTTTCTAGCGTTGAGGATAAATAAGATACGAGGAGTTAATATTTTTTTCCTTCATAATTTTAATATGAAAAACCTTCAAAATAGACAGGTAACTTCAACTGCCGAGTTCCTACGGAAATCGATATTCAACTCGGTAATTTCCGGCGAATGAAGGAAAAAGTTCAACATGACTGATAAACAGTATAGACACAGATCAGAGGCCACATGTCGTGACTTTTGACTGGAATCAACAATGTACAGGAACGTTTACATTTTTCCACCAAACATTCAAATCTGATACTCCTTAATTTCAAATCTAAATTGAATCTGTCGGGTGGATCTGTCCAAAGGCCATTTTTTTTTTTTTTTTTACAGTGTCGCTCAGAAAAAAGAGTGCGGGTACTCAATAAAGCAGAACCACTTCAATAAGGCGGTTGTAGCAAGTACCCATAACCTGTTCCGAGCAGAAAGAAATAAGGCAAGTGAGGTGATGTTTACGAGTTTCCATGAATAAGACTAAAAAGATACGGAGTGGCTTCACTCCATCCTGTGTTAAGCGAGCACCTCAGGGATGATCAAAATGTGCTTGCCTAAGACAGGTGCTTGCTTAACACAGGTAAATAGTAATGCATTGCCCTTTTCTGGAACTAAATGCTTGCTTGCTTAAGACAAGTTGCTTGCTTAATAGAGGTGGCCACTATGACAGGTTGGACTGTATTTGCAAAGAGCCTAAAAACGTTCAAATGGCTATTTGCAGTCATTATTTATTCCTGCAATTTGCATGTGCGCCCATTGAAGATCCAGGTCAGGCCCCGCATCCGCGCAGTCTATTCAAAGTTTCCGCTGTGCGCTCTTAAGTGTGTTTTAAACACATGGATTCTTCAAAAACTGATTCGAGTCTTCGCTTGGCGCAAATGTAAACTGCAGGGAGTGACTTTAACAAGGGAAATGAATGGGGAAAGATTTCTTACTTGTGGCATGTATCCCGGAATTTCAAGAAGTTTTGAAGGAATGTGCAAACTTTTACCAACAGTGAAGGGCTTTTCATGTTTCATGCATAACTAAGAAACCTTTATCTGACGGTAACAAAACAGTTTAATCGTTATTATATTCATTATTATTTACATTTAAAAATGTAAAATTCGACAAACTAAACTGATCATGAAATCGTTTCTACGGTCATTCTCTCCCTTCCGCTGATTCAAGAAGGGCAGTTGTCAGTTTCTGGTGTAAGCCTGCCCAGGAAAAGTGTGGAACGGTATTTCGACCTGCTTGATATGGTCTAAATAGTGTTGATTAGACCGTTACAATCTAATATAAAGAAACAAAAAGACTGTTAACATGAGCCGCGAGAAGATATAATTGCACTTTTTCATCATTATAGAACATATTTAACGTCACTACAGCTGGAATGTGTAGCGGCTGTAAAAAGTATCTCTGTCCTACATCATAATGTAGTTTATATTTTCTTGTCCTTTGGGACCATTGATTTCATTGAAGTTCAGGGTCACTAATGAGGCCGTATTGGCCGAAACTAGCTGGTCTGGCCCAGAGGAACTTGTACACTCCATACTTTTCAGTTCTACAGTGTATATCCTGTTTCCAAAGGATAACCCTTTTATAGAACATATTGATATTGCATGTACAGATAATAAGTGGCATTGTGTACAGGGATACTCGTTTCACAGATGGTGCCCGGTATGAACCTTACCGTGCGCGACACAAAATGTAGGCAAATAAAGTATAGACAATTTTATACAATTGACTCTCGTTATTTCAAACATTTATGTCTTTTAAACTACTGTTTAAGCCATACTAGATCTTGGAAATGTTGTGTCAGGTTATTATACACACTATGTACTTTTTTTTATTTGAATTCGGTTTATCTCGAAATTTTTCTAATTCAAACCAAACTAACGAGAGTCGACTACATGTCCCCACAGTAGTAGAATAGATTTTCTTTCAGTGTGATTTGTTTCTTTTTCTCCCAGTTTGTATTGATATTAAACAGAAAATTTGAAAACTCTTTCCAGAAATATGCGTAAACACGCGATTGGTATCACCTTTTGGCATGCGATGTATAGCCCATTCTAGCCAATTAAGCCCAATAATTTCTCCCACACTTATCGTTGGGACGAGTCCATTCTTCGATTACATCTTATCTATCCTAAGATGAATTGATGTTTCTCTTAAGCACGCAGTGTAGACCCTGATGAGACGCCACATTGTGCTTAAATGGTGTGTGTGTGTGTGTGTGTGTGTGTGTGTGTGTGTGTGTGTGTGTGTGTGTGTGTGTCATTTTACAACTATGTCAGAAAACTCCTTATTTTAGGATTTCACATCTGTTTTATTGAGAACCATTGAAACCTTAAAGAGATAAGATGAACCTCTCAATGTCGGGTAAAAGTCCCACAAAATGGGAAGCAACGTCTCCAAAATGACCTTTACAGTGTTGACGGGGACGTTAAACCTCAGATAAACCCAAACCAAAACCAAATCTTACACTTTTAAATGACACACATACATACATGTATTCATATTCATCTCATCATCGCTCAGACACACTTAACGTTGTGACGCGATTAACACCTCTAAAATCTCAGTAATTATCGATCATCGATAATTCAACTGATATTCCAATAACCACTCAGCACCTTGTAACTCTATTATCAATATCGATTATCGATAACCACAACTGAATTAAGTGGTGGTCATTAATTATAAGTAGAGATTAATTTATCCATTATAATAAATAAATAAATAAATAAATAAATAAATAAATAAATAAATAAATAAAGGTTGTCTAGTTAACCAGGCTCGTATTAAAAAAACTAGTTGTCTGCTAACCCAGGATTATATTCAATAATTACATGTACGTAGAATTTTAATGTCGCATAGGTCTCTCAACGCTGTGGTTCGAACCTTGGCTGATCGCCGTATAAAATGTTACTCTAAGTGGCTCTGGGAATCACTAAAAATGTAATCTTTGCCATTGCGAGAACGCAACAAATATATTGCTTTGTTGCACGACCCCAAAACTGCAACTTTTCTTATAAAATTTGATTTTTTTTTTCTTTTGTTTATGTTTCAATCAAAGACTGCGGATGCTCACTGAGGCGATTCTAAAGCGTTAATACAAAACTAGGAAAAACAACGTCTCCCCGTACATCAACCATAGTGCAGTTTATATTTTACTTTTGGTCCTTTGAGATCAGCGTGAATATTCTGAGAAATCAGAAATAAATTATTGGTTAAGACTCATATTCTAGACAGGTTTTTAATTATTTGGACCCCATTTTGATTTATATCAGTCTTTGAATCGACTGCCTATTCGAAATTCGCAGAATTGCAGTATGTTTCCTCTGGCTTTCGTTGTCGGATCATTATAGGGTCACTGATGAGGCTTTATTAGCCGAAACTACGTAGTATGACTCATCTTCTTTCTTATGAATGTTTTCATTGCTCTTAAAGGAACTCATTTTTTATTTTTATTTACTTCCTTGTAATCATAAGGAAATCTGTTTTCCTTTTTTGCAAATAACAAAGGTGCAGATCAACCTGCGCATTCGCTGCTTAAGTTTCAACATCTAAAATTTTAAGACTCCAGCAAGTCTGTGTTGCTGAAGATGCCGCGAAGTCAAGATTTCTCATGACGGTGCTACGTATCGAGGTTCTAACCATTATCCTGCTGAATAAATTAATTTAGGCACACCATTTCTGACTATCAGCCAATCAAATTACTTTATTCATACAATTCACAAACTGCATGACACAGTGTAGATCCTGATCAAGGGCTAATGGTCTGCTCGGGTTTCGCTTCACTGAGGTCCTCTCTTGACATTTACTTCAGAAGAATACCTGTGTATATTGGGGTAATACACCCATTATATCACATGTGAGACGCCAAGTTCTGCAACGGAAGGTTAGTTTTTGTTTGTTTTTTCTCTGGGTACTCCGGTTTTCGCCCACCTCAGATTAACGATCGGCTCGATATGAGTGAAATAATCTTGAAAGGGCCGTAAAACAAAAAAAAAACACAAAAAAACGCCCATTATAAGAACCCATCAATACTGATTATAAAGGATAGGGAAATCTCACCCAAGGTTCCCAGGATTGAAATTCATACCCCGAGGGTGATATTTCCCTATCCATCATGATGGATTATTTTTCTCCCATTTGTTAGGTTTGAAGCGAGTACTAGGAAAACAGCGAGTGAAAGAAAAACTATTTTTCGGTTTGCGAGATAAGTACATACTCTTGAATATGTAGGCCTACCGAAAAAACATGGCCACTGTGAATGGTTTTTATCATCACGATAACACGTCTATATAATTTTGACCCCACATGAACCCCACTTTTATATAGTAAAACGGGGGTTTCCGGGGGTATACCTTATTTTTCTTATTTCTGCTCTAGTTCTTATTTCTGCTCTAAAATATTTGAGCAGAAATAAGAAAAATATCACAATTTTTAATCTTAAAATTTTCATTTTTTCGGCGATAAAGGTGGTAGGCGTGTTTGCGTAATGGTAGTATTAAAAATAACCTTGAAGGTCATGCATTCAGAGCTGACGTCAACATAAGAAATAAGTTACAAATGTACGGAAGAGCATTGGGGCCAGGTATACTTTTTTTCTTTTGATAGGTATCTCGAAATTTCGACATAATAACTCGAAATTTCGACTTAGTAACTCGATATTTCGACATAATATCTCGAAATTTCGACTTATTAACTCGAAATTTCGACTTCGTAGCTCGAAAATTCGACTTAGTATCTCGAAATTTTGACTTAGGAACTCGATATTTCGACATAATATCTCGAAATTTCGACTTACAATCTCAAAATTTCGACTTAGTATTTCGAAAAAACTATATGCCCCAAGCTGGGGCATAAAAAAGATCTTTTAATTTTCCAAATCATATAATCGATCTAGTTCGTATTTGGTATGCAGATGTGTGTAATTCTACCATGACGAAGAAAGTTTTTGTTTAATTTGTTAACATATATATTAATTTCCCAACTATATTGTGAATTAATGATTAGATCCATAATACCCTCCATCCCATAGTCAGCCCAAGATCATAAGTAATAATTCTTTCTTTCTTTCTACTGATACTGCGTAGGTCATATTTTGCCATTACCGTAGGTGTACATTACATACACTCCAGGTTTGCAGGATGAAAGCCTACACAGTAATCATGTAATGACGGTAGGGATCTTTAACCTGCACAAGGGATGGTTCTCCCTGCACAGGGGGCCTCCAGTTAACGTCCCGATCCGAAGGATGGTGCACTTTATGACATTCATCCCTGCAAATGATGCCAATGGAGCGTGTTCGGACACCGAAATTTTATCGCCGCTGCCGGGGATCGAACCCGGGACCTCTAGCATCAGAGGCAAGTGCACTAACCACTGAGCTATCACGCTTCATGTGAAAGTTATACATTAAATATTTTAACATTTTTTTTTCTGGAAAAATGTGTTCTATGAGTAGGAAAGTGTTATCCTTTGGAAGCAAAGAGTACACTGCAGGACTGAAAAGTATGGAGCCTACAAGTATTTCTGGACCAATCTCCGACCCAAAGGACAAGAAAATACAAACCGCACTATGTTGAAGGTCAGGCAGACTTTTCATGGCCGCCACACGTTCGTGGCCGCAACACATTAAGTATGTTCTATGAAGGGTTGTCCTTTGGCTGCAAAGAATACACCGCAGAACTGATACGTATGGAGTGTACAAACATTCCTGGGCCAGACTAGCTAGTTTTGGCCAAGTAGGTCTCATCAGTGACCCTAAGATATTTTCAAAAATCCACAATTGAATCAGTGATACTAGAGGAAAAAAGAAATATAAACTACACTATGATGAAGGGCAGGGAGACTGTTTACGGCCACCACACATTCCCTTAACACTAGTAGAATGACGTTAAATGTTATCTATAAAAGGGTTATCCTTTCGGAGCAGAGAATACACTGAAGAACTGAAAAGTATGGAGGGTCCAAGTATTTCTGGGCTAAACTCCAAAACGGAATCTATGATCCCAAAAGACAAAGAAATACCATCTACCCTATGATGAAGGACAGGGAGACTTTTTACGGTCGTCACACATTCCCTTAACACCAGCTGTTGTGACGTTAAGTATGTTCTATAAAAGGAAGCAAAGAATACACTACAGAACTGAAAAGTATGGGGTGGGCCGACATTGTTTGAGCTGTCTAGGGGCCGAGGTGGTAGTGGGGCCGTAGTGTCTGGAAATCATTAAACGTACAGCCCATGAGCCTGCGGTTGTAACATGTACTAACTATTTATGTTTTAGACAAAAAAAAATATCACCGACAATTAGCATTACAAACACACGCCGAATCAAATATTATAAAATATATCACCAAATAAAGAGAAATTTTTCAGATAAAAATTCTGACATTTTTCATGTTTCTGCTCAAAAACACAGCATACGGCTAGGCGGTTCTAACGAATATCCACAATGTATGTTTTTGAGCATAAATACTAAGAACAACGTATACCACTGTATACCCAATTTTTACTATATAAAAATTGGGTTTAAGGTGGGGGCGGGGGTCAAAATTATATAGCAGTGTTTTCTTGATACAGTCAGAATTCTCATGATTTCAAAGGCATGCTTAAGTTATGGCTAATAAATAAAAAAAATAAATCATTACGAAAATACGCCTATACAAATACATTGTAACTTTTACCCCCACATCGAGGCGGTTCTAACGAGTACCCACAATCTATATTTTAGAACAGAAATAAGAAAAATAAGGTTTACCCCTGTAAACCCCAGTTTTACCATATAAAAGTGGGGTTCAAGGGGGTCAAAATTATATAGGCGTGTTTTCGTTATGAAATAGTAAATAAATTTAAGAGTATTTGATTCTGCCCATTTCATAACGATACATAGTGAGGCATAGTGCATTTTTCTTATCTAAAAATGGACTTTTACATACTAAATTTTGTGATATTTTTTTTATTTTTACTCAAAACATAGGTTGATGGTGCTCGTTTGAACCACTCGTCGAGGCGGTTCTAACAAGTACCCACAACCTTTGTCTTCGAGCAGAAATAAAGAAAATAATGTATACCCACGCAAACCCCATTTTTCTCTATATAAACTGGGATTTAGTGTTGTTCATGTCACGGACTTGTTAACATGATAATTAATTTGATCTCCCTCAACGATCTAGGTGCATCTGCCGAACATGGATCGAATTTTTTTTTTTTTTTTTTTTTTTACGGCCCTTTCAAGATTATTTCACCCATATCGAGCCGATCGTTAGTCAGAGGTGGGCGAAAACCGGAGTACCCGGAGAAAAACCACCTGACCTTCCGTTGCAGAACTGGATCGGAATGGACAATTCGAGCGGGCGCAGTCTGATTTGAGTCGGCAGTGTTCAATCAGGGGTGCCTCTGGTCCCAATGCTAGGACTAACTCTTTTACATATGAAAGCCCCCTCTTGCGCAGATCAGTTTGCACATCTAAAACTTTTATGTTCGCCAACGCCATAGTCCGATAAAGACTATGACTACTTGAATATGTAAGGGCACTACATGTTCTGTGCAACAAAAACGCTATTAAAATCATCACGAAAACACGCCTATATAATTTTGACCCCCTTGAACCAGAAAAATATCACAATTTTTCATCATAAAATTTTCATTTTTTCGGCGATAAAGGTGGCAATGTATTTGTATAGGCATGTTTGCGTAATGTGGTGTTATATAGAGCAACAATAGATGCATAATTCTAATTCATACTGGACCCGTCAGTCTGATATCAGTATACATGTTTCTTGGTAACACTGGTCTGCACAGTGTAGCGGGAACACTTTCTTTTTTTGTCATAAGTGTAGTTTTCCAGAGCGCCGACTTAAACAGATGTCAATGTTTGAACAGTGGGGGGTACCTGTATATCGTGTAGCTATGGCAACAAAGCCTAAATATTTAACTTATACACGGCACAGTTTATGTTTGGTAACCGGACAACCCCCCCCCCCGGACATAATCCCCCCCCCCCCCGGACAAATTCCCCCCTTTTTGTAAAGGCGGACAAAATCCCCCACGGACAAAATCCCCCCGGACAAAATCCGCCTCGCTGTATGTCAGGTCGGACAAAATCCTCCCCGTACATAATCCCCCCCCACCCCACGAACAAAATCACCCTTGCTCTTAATTAGTCTAGTTAATTATCCTGCCACTACCCACAATCTATCAGGAACCTATAAGTGTGCCTGGAACAAGTAGGTTAACTGATCATGCCAGATATAATTCTTATGGGTTGAGAGGTCCATAAAACCTCAAAGCACATGAATATTTATAAAAAAGTTAATACAAGTATGCCCTTTTCACTTTGATCTTACAAATCCCGCTGAAAAGAAATAGATCTCCTTAATCATTGTACTTATTCATTGTCAGAATTTTTCATTGATGATTTCACTGTTCTATATTTTGTCACCTGTTGTACTTGTGCAATACTTGCACTTTTTGCAATAATTTCTCTACGAGCACCAATATAGCTATGATAGTATTGCACCAATCTGATTTGGAATCTGCAGTTTTCAAAATGACACATGTATATACGGACTGATTTTCAAAAACAAGTAATTGTGCATGTGGAGGTTTTGGGGGGATATTGTCCACCTTTATAAATAGCAGGGGGGATTATGTCCGGGGGGGGGATTTTGTCCGCCTGAACAAATGGTGAGGGGGATTTTGTCCGCCTTTACAAAAAAGGGGGTTTTGTCCGGGGGGATTATGTCCGGGGGGAGGGGGGGGGGGGTGGATTTTGTCCGTGATTCTTTATGTTTATGTGTACCTTGTGATGTATTTGAATATGCAACATGTAACTGGATGATATCTATACAACGCCCTTTTTTGATACCCTGCTACTTTCCATTGGTGGTCTTAAACAAAGTATTGGATGGTCTTGAAATGCTTGAAAAATTGATTCAAGTTAGTTTGTTATAGTAACGCAAAGACCATACATCATTTTCATACATGTTACCGTGTATGAAACAATAATGGCCTTTTTACTGAGTGGAAGTACTTGCAATGGTTGGTCTTAATATTTGTTGGTCTTAATATCCTGGTTACATTTGTCGCAACACACACACACACACACACACACACACACACACACACACACACACACACACACACACACACACACACACACACACACACACACACACACACACACACACACACACACACACACACACACACACACACACACACAACAACAACAACAACAACAAAAACACAAAATCCTAAGCTGCGACATTTGCTTACATCACGAAAACACGCCTATATAATTCTTAAGCCATTTGCACCCCACTTTTATATAGTAAAACTGGGGTTTGAATTGTTAAGCCTTATTTTTCTTATTTCTGTGATAAAATATAGATTGTGAGTACTCGTGAGAACTGCCTCCTTGAGACTGTTGGAACGCGTACACAAAGTCTATATTTTGAGCAGATGTGAGAAAAAAGGAATTAAGGCAAACAAGTCACAGGAAAAAAGTCACTGAAAAAAGTCACAGATTCGGTTTTTATCATGTTCAGAATTTTTCTTATTTCTAGTCAAAATACAGATTGTGGGTGCTAGTAAGAACCACCTCTATGTTTTTGCACAGACTTAAATAAATATGCGCTAGTGGCTACAGAGGGGGCATATGATGAGTTTATTCTGATCAGACTGCACGGATGCGCATGCTGAGCTACGATGTTTTCTATTTATGCGAATATCGAAGACCCCGACAAGATTTTACGGATGCACAGGCAGAGCTGCTTGTTCGGTGGTCGTTCAGTTACCTGCATAGACTTATATCAATATGCGCAACTGTATTTCGCTTATTTCTGTTGCGATATCCATTATCTGGGCACCGTCAAGCGATTTTGGTACTTATCGCCTATGCGAGCAGCGAAGCTTCAGACGAGCCTGCGCATCCGCGCAGTCTCGCAAGAACCTTCGCTGCTCGCTCATACAAGCAGTGAATCAAGAGGAACCTTCAGACAGAAAGCCATATCCCTGGCCCCTCTGAATGGCTGGGCGTGTGCAGTTAAAATTTGTCATGACGGAATGCTCGAAGACACAAATTCGCTTCGCGGGGCTCATCTTTGGACTTTGTAAGGCTCGGGCGATCATCGATGACACTGATCAGACTATTTTGGATTCTTAGGCTGAGTTGCATCTTCGGTTGTCGTTCAGTTACCTCATTACGATAACACGCCCGTGCGACATACAGTAGTTTTTTTCACATCTCCAAAATGGCTACTTTTCTGTTAAAAATCCATGATACTTTTCTTATTTACAGTGACATACAGTGGGTCGATTGTCTTTGAGTGTGGGTTGGTACATGTTTCGTTTAACCTTTAAATTCCTATACTATAAGCTAAACGTGTAGATCCTGATCTGACGCCGTGCTTGGGTCGATTAACTATCAATTGACTAAAAGTTACTGACTACAGAAGCTTCCCGCCTGCTATTGTCCACGTGTCTATCACTGGCCATGTTCAAAACCCATGTACCAGTTATTTATAGCAGCGCTAGTCTTCTCCTTGTGACGTCGGTGCGCCATGTAGACTGGACAGGTGAACATGGACATTGCAAACAGTGTAGTCTGATCAGACGCCGCCGAACAGACCTTCAATAAATAACCGGTACCGTCATGGTCTACATGGTCAGCGATTGTCACGTGGACGATAGCTAGTTACTTTGGGTCGAATGATAAAAAAAAATCGACCCAAAAGATGGTAATCGGTGCAACACGAACACCATGGCTAAAATAACAAAGCAACAACCGGCCAGAAAACGCCGTATTTAATACCAGAATACGTTGCGTGTTCTTCTCATTAAACAGACGTCTGTTTAAGAATGGAGCAGCAGATTCATCCCATCGGTCAGACGTCGAATTTGATGACTGGTCAGCTCTAGCCACGTGTGTATGTGTGTGTTGTGTGTGTGTGTGTGTGTGTGTGTGTGTGTGTGTGTGTGTGTGTGTGTGTGTGTGTGTGTGTGTGTGTCTAGTACACAGGTCTAGTGGCAAATGGTTGGTTCTCAAAATGAGGCATGACTTCTGGTGCTAAATATGCAAATACATGTGTATATCCAAACTCCATATTTAAACCGTGATAACGAAGTTGTGGAAACGCTTATAACGCATGTAATGAAGGAAATGAAAAATATAAATCTCCTTCACCTTATATACCTATACCCTATTATGTGTAACGGGTTGTAATGCTCTGTTATGCGTTTGTAACTAATGTAATGAGACATAAGGGGATGAGAGCCTTTTCATTTTGCACTGTAACGTTTGTAACGCATGTAATGAAGGAAAATGAAAAATATATATCTCGTAAACCTTATATACCGATACACTACAATGTGTAACGGGTTGTAATGCTCTGTAATGCGTTTGTAACTAATGTAATTAGACATAAGGGGATGAGAGCCTTTTCATTTCGCACTGTAACGTTTGTAACGCATGTAATGAAGGAAAATGAAAATAAATCTCATACACCTTACATACCTATACCCTTTTTGTGTAACGGGTTGTAATGCTCTGTAATACGTTTGTAACTAATGTAATGAGACGTAAGGGGATGAGAGCCTTTTCGTTTCGCACTGTAACGCTTGTGACGCATGTAATGAAGGAAAATGAAATATTTATATATATATCGTACACCTTATATCCCTATACCCTACTATGTGTAACGTGTTGTAATGGTCTGTAATGCGGTTGTAACCAATGTAATGAGACCTATTGGGATTAGCGCCTGTTCATTTTGCACTGTAACGCTTGTAACGTATGTAATGAAGGAAAATGAAATATATATATATCGTACACCTTCTATACCTATACCCTACTATGTGTAACGTGTTGTAATGGTCTGTAATGCGAGTGTAACCAATGTAATGAGACCTAAGGGAATGAGCGCATCTTCATTTTGCACTGTAACGCTTGTAACGCATGTAATGAAGGAAAATGAAATATATATATATTGACACCTTATATACCTATACCCTACTATGTGTAACGTGTTGTAATGGTATGTAATGCGATTGTAACAAATGTATTGAGACCTAAGGGGATGGGTGCATATTCATTTTGCACTGTAACGCTTGTAACGCATGTAATGAAGGAAAATGAAATATATATATATATATATCGTACACCTTATATCCCTATACCCTACTATGTGTTACGTGTTGTAATGGTCTGTAATGCGGCTGTAACTAATGTAATGAGACCTATTGGGATAAGCGCCTGTTCTTTTTGCACTGTAACGCTTGTAACGCATGTAATGAAGGAAAATGAAATATATATATATATTTTTTTCACCTTATATACCTCTAACCTACTATGTGTAACGTGTTGTAATGGTCTGTAATGCGAGTGTAACCAATGTAATGAGACCTAAGGGGATGGGTGCATATTCAATTTGCAATGTAACGCTTGTAACGCATGTAATGAGGCAAATGAAATATATATATATCGTACACCTTATATCCCTATACCCTACTATGTGTAACGTATTGTAATGGTCTGTAATGCGGTTGTAACCAATGTATTGAGACCTATTGGGATTAGCGCCTGTAATTTTGCACTGTAACGCTTGTAATGCATGTAATGAAGGAAAATGGAATATATATATATGGTACACCTTATATACCTATACCCTACTATGTGTAACGTGTTGTAATGGTCTGTAATGCGAGTGTAACCAATGTAATGAGACCTAAGGGGATGGGTGCATATTCATTTTGCACTGTAACGCTTGTAACGAATGTAATGAAGGAAAATGAAATATATATATATATCGTACACCTTATATCCCTATACCCTACTATGTGTAACTTGTTGTAATGGTCTGTAATGTGGTTGTAACCAATGTAATGAGACCTATTGGGATTAGCGCCTGTTCATTTTGCACTGCAACGCTTGTAACGTATGTAATGAAGGAAAATGAAATATATATAAATCGTACACCTTCTATACCTATACCCTACTATGTGTAACGTGTTCTAATGGTTTGTAATGCGAGTGTAACCAATGTAATGAGACCTAAGGGGATGGGTGCATATTTATTTTGCACTGTAACGCTTGTAACGCATGTAATGAAGGAAAATGAAATATATATATATCGTACACCTTATATACCTATACCCTACTATGTGTAACGTGTTGTAATGGTATGTAATGCGATTGTAACCAATGTATTGAGACCTCAGGGGATTAGCGCATATTCATTTTGCACTGTAACGCTTGTAACGCATGTTATGAAGGAAAATGAAATATATATATCGTACACCTTATATCCCTATACCCTACTATGTGTAACGTGTTGTAATGGTCTGTAATGCGGTTGTAACCAATGTATTGAGACCTATTGGGATAAGCGCCTGTAAATTTGCACTGTAACGCTTGTAACGCATGTAATGAAGGAAAATGAAATATATATATATCGTACACCTTATATACCTATACCCTACTATGTGTAACATGTTGTAATGGTCTGTAATGCGGTTGTAACCAATGTAATGAGACCTATTGGGATTAGCGCCTGTTTATTTTGCACTGCAACGCTTGTAACGTATGTAATGAAGGAAAATGATATATATATATATATATATATATATCGTACACCTTATATACCTATACCCTACTATGTGTAACGTGTTGTAATGGTCTGTAATGCGGTTGTAACCAATGTAATGAGACCTAAGGGGATGGGTGCATATTCATTTTGCACTGTAACGCTTGTAACGCATGTAATGAAGGAAAATGAAATATATATCGTACACCTTATATCCCTATACCCTACTATGTGTAACGTGTTGTAATGGTCTGTAATGCGGTTGTAACCAATGTTATGAGACCTATTGGGATTAGCGCCTGTTCATTTTGCACTGTAACGCTTGTAACGTATGTAATGAAGGAAAATGAAATATATATATATCGTACACCTTCTATACCTATACCCTGTGTAACGTGTTGTAATGGTCTGTAATGCGAGTGTAACCAATGTAATGAGACCTAAGGGGATGGGTGCATATTCATTTTGCACTGTAACGCTTGTAACGCTTGTATCCCTATACCCTACTATGTGTAACGTGTTGTAATGGTCTGTAATGCGGTTGTAACCACTGTAATGAGACCTAAGGGGATGGGTGCATATTCATTTTGCACTGTAACAATTGTAACGCATGTAATGAAGGAAAATGAAATATATATATATCGTACACCTTATATCCATATACCCTACTATGTGTAACATGTTGTAATGGTATGTAATGCGATTGTAACCAATGTATTGAGACCTAAGGGGATTAGCGCATATTCATTTTGCACTGTAACGCTTGTAACGCATGTAATGAAGGAAAATGAAATATATATATATCGTAAACCTTATATCCCTATACCCTACTATGTGTAACGTGTTGTAATGGTCTGTAATGCGGTTGTAACCAATGTATTGAGACCTATTGGGATTAGCGCCTGTAATTTTGCACTGTAACGCTTGTAACGCATGTAATGAAGGAAAATGAAATATATATATATCGTACACCTTATATACCTATACCCTACTATGTGTAACGTGTTGTAATGGTATGTAATGCGATTGTAACCAATGTATTGAGACCTAAGGGGATGGGTGCATATTCATTTTGCACTGTAACGCTTGTAACGCATGTAATGAAGGAAAATGAAATATATATATATCGTACACCTTATATACCTATACCCTACTATGTGTAACGTGTTGTAATGGTATGTAATGCGATTGTAACCAATGTATTGAGACCTAAGGGGATTAGCGCATATTCATTTTGCACTGTAACGCTTGTAACGCATGTAATGAAGGAAAATGAAATATATATATATCGTACACCTTATATCCCTATACCCTACTATGTGTAACGTGTTGTAATGGTCTGTAATGCGGTTGTAACCAATGTATTGAGACCTATTGGGATTAGCGCCTGTAATTTTGCACTGTAACGCTTGTAACGCATGTAATGAAGGAAAATGAAATATATATATATATCGTACACCTTATATACCTATACCCTACTATGTGTAACGTGTTGTAATGGTCTGTAATGCGGTTGTAACCAATGTAATGAGACCTAAGGGAATGGGTGCATATTCATTTAGCACTGTAACGCTTGTAACGCATGTAATGAAGGAAAATGAAATATATATATATCGTACACCTTATATACCTATACCCTACTATGTGTTACGTGTTGTATTGGTCTGTAATGCGAGTGTAACCAATGTAATGAGACCTAAGGGGATGGGTGCATATTCAATTTGCAATGTAACGCTTGTAACGCATGTAATGAGGCAAATGAAATATATATATATATCGTACACCTTATATCCCTTTACCCTACTATGTGTAACGTGTTGTAATGGTCTGTAATGCGGTTGTAACCAATGTATTGAGGCCTATTGGGATTAGCGCCTGTAATTTTGCACTGTAACGCTTGTAATGCATGTAATGAAGGAAAATGAAATATATATATATATCGTACACCATATATACCTATACCCTACTATGTGTAACGTGTTGTAATGGTCTGTAATGCGGTTGTAACCAATGTAATGAGACCTAAGGGGATGGGTGCATATTCATTTTGCACTGTAACGCTTGTCACGCATGTAATGAAGGAAAACGAAACATATATCGTACACCTTATATCCCTATACCCTACTATGTGTAACGTGTTGTAATGGTCTGTAATGCGGTTGTAACCAATGTTATGAGACCTATCGGGATTAGCGCCTGATCATTTTGCACTGTAACGCTTGTAACGTATGTAATGAAGGAAAATGAAATATATATATATCGTACACCTTCTATACCTATACCCTACTATGTGTAACGTGTTGTAATGGTCTGTAATGCGAGTGTAACCAATGTAATGAGACCGAAGCGGATGGGTGCATATTCATTTTGCACTGTAACGCTTGTAACGCATGTAATGAAGGAAAATGAAATATATTTATATCGTACACCTTATATACCTATACCCTACTATGTGTTACGTGTTGTATTGGTCTGTAATGCGGTTGTAGCAAAATGTAATGAGACCTACTGGGATTAGTGCCAGTTCATTCTGCACTGTAACGCTTGTAACGTATGAAATGAAGGAAAATGAAATATATATATATATCGTACACCTTCTATACATATACCCTACTATGTGTAACGTGTTGTAATGGTCTGTAATGCGAGTGTAACCAATGTAATGAGACCTAAGGGGATGGGTGCATATTCATTTTGCACTGTAACGCTTGTAACACATGTAATGAAGGAAAATGAAATATATATATATATATCGTACACCTTATATACCTATACCCTACTATGTGTAACGTGTTGTAATGGTCTGTAATGCGAGTGTAACCAATGTAATGAGACCTAAGGGGATGGGTGCATATCTAATTTGCAATGTAACGCTTGTAACGCATGTAATGAGGCAAATGAAATATATATATATCGTACACCTTATATCCCTATACCCTACTATGTGTAACGTGTTGTAATGGTCTGTAATGCGGTTGTAACCAATGTAATGAGACCTATTGGGATTAGCGCCTGTTCATTTAGCACTGTAACGCTTTTAACGTATGTAATGAAGGAAAATGAAATATATATATATATCGAACACATTCTATACCTATACCCTACTATGTGTAACGTGTTGTAATGGTCTGTAATGCGAGTGTAACCAATGTAATGAGACCTAAGGGAATGGGTGCATATTCATTTTGCACTGTAACGCTTGTAACGCATGTAATGAAGGAAAATGAAATATATATATATCGTACACCTTATATACCTATACCCTACTATGTGTTACGTGTTGTATTGGTCTGTAATGCGAGTGTAACCAATGTAATGAGACCTAAGGGGATGGGTGCATATTCAATTTGCAATGTAACGCTTGTAACGCATGTAATGAGGCAAATGAAATATATATATATCGTACACCTTATATCCCTATACCCTACTATGTGTAACGTGTTGTAATGGTCTGTAATGCGGTTGTAACCAATGTATTGAGACCTATTGGAATTAGCGCCTGTAATTTTGCACTGTAACGCTTGTAATGCATGTAATGAAGGAAAATGAAATATATATATATCGTACACCATATATACCTATACCCTACTATGTGTAACGTGTTGTAATGGTCTGTAATGCGGTTGTAACCAATGTAATGAGACCTAAGGGGATGGGTGCATATTCATTTTGCACTGTAACGCTTGTAACGCATGTAATGAAGGAAAATGAAATATATATATATCGTACACCTTATATCCCTATACCCTACTATGTGTAACATGTTGTAATGGTCTGTAATGCGGTTGTAACCAATGTAATGAGACCTATTGGGATTAGCGCCTGTTTATTTTGCACTGCAACGCTTGTAACGTATGTAATGAAGGAAAATGAAATATATATATATCGTACACCTTCTATACCTATACCCTACTATGTGTAACGTGTTGTAATGGTCTGTAATGCGAGTGTAACCAATGTAATGAGACCTAAGGGGATGGGTGCACATTCATTTTGCACTGTAACGCTTGTAACGCATGTAATGAAGGAAAATGAAATATATATATATCGTACACCTTATATACCTATACCCTACTATGTGTAATGTGTTGTAATGGTATGTAATGCGATTGTAACCAATGTATTGAGACCTAAGGGGATTAGCGCATATTCATTTTGCATTGTAACGCTTGTAACGCATGTAATGAAGGAAAATGAAATATATATATATCGTACACCTTATATCCCTATACCCTACTATGTGTGACGTGTTGTAATGGTCTGTAATGCGGTTGTAACCAATGTATTGAGACCTATTGGGATTAGCGCCTGTAATTTTGCACTGTAACGCTTGTAACGCATGTAATGAAGGAAAATGAAATATATATATATCGTACACCTTATATACCTATACCCTTCTATGTGTAACGTGTTGTAATGGTCTGTAATGCGGTTGTAACTAATGTAATGAGACCTGAGGGGATGGGTGCATATTCATTTTGCACTGTAACGCTTGTAACGCATGTAATGAAGGAAAATGAAATATATATATATCGTACACCTTATATACCTATACCCTACTATGTGTGACGTGTTGTAATGGTCTGTAATGCGAGTGTAACCAATGTAATGAGACCTAAGGGGATGGGTGCATATTCAATTTGCAATGTAACGCTTGTAACGCATGTAATGAAGGAAAATGAAATATATATATATCGTACACCTTATATCCTTATACCCTACTATGTGTAACGTGTTGTAATGGTCTGTAATGCGAGTGTAACCAATGTAATGAGACCTAAGGGGATGGGTGCATATTCAATTTGCAATGTAACGCTTGTAACGCATATAATGAGGAAAATGAAATATATATATATCGTACACCTTCTATACCTATACCCTACTATGTGTAACGTGTTGTAATGGTCTGTAATGCGAGTGTAACCAATGTAATGAGACCTAAGGGGATGAGCGCATATTCATTTTGCACTGTAACGCATGTAATGAAGGAAAATGAAATATATATATATATCGTACACCTTATATACCTATACCCTACTATGTGTAACGTGTTGTAATGGTCTGTAATGCGAGTGTAACTAATGTAATGAGACCTAAGGGGATGGGTGCATATTCAATTTGCAATGTAACGCTTGTAACGCATGTAATGAGGCAAATGAAATATATATATATCGTACACCTTATATCCCTATACCCTACTATGTGTAACGTGTTGTAATGGTCTGTAATGCGAGTGTAACCAATGTAATGAGACCTAAGGGGATGGGTGCATATTCAATTTGCAATGTAACGCTTGTAACGCATATAATGAGGAAAATGAAATATATATATATCGTACACCTTCTATACCTATACCCTACTATGTGTAACGTGTTGTAATGGTCTGTAATGCGAGTGTAACCAATGTAATGAGACCTAAGGGGATGGGTTCATATTCAGTTTGCACTGTAACGCTTGTAACGCATGTAATGAAGGAAAATGAAATATATATATATCGTACACCATATATACCTATACCCTACTATGTGTAACGTGTTGTAATGGTCTGTAATGCGAATGTAACCAATGTATTGAGACATAAGGGGATGAGCGCATATTCATTTTGCACTGTAACGCTTGTAACGCATGTAATGAAGGAAAATGAAATATATGTATATCGTACACCTTGTATACCTATACCCTACCAAGTGTAACGTGTTGTAAACGTTTGTAAAGCGATTGTAACCAATGTAATGAGACCTGGGGGGATTAGCGCATATCCATTTTGCACTGTAACGCGTGTAATGCATGTTATGAAGGAAAAAATAAATTATATATATCGTACACGATATATACCTATACCCTACCCTGTGTAACGTGTTGTAATGGTCTGTAATGCGGTTGTAAGCAATGTAATGTGACCTAATGAGAGTAGCGCCTATTCATTTTGCACTGTAACGCTTGTAACGCATGTAATGAAGGAAAATTATATATATATATATATATATATAGTACACCTTATATACCTATACCCTACTATATATATATCGTACACCTTCTCTACCTGTACCTAGTGCATCGGGCTGAATCAGTCCAACTTAGCTACACCATATCATAGTGTTAGGTTTATGTGATGTACACATGTAACGATGTGTATATATGTTACAAAAATAGTCCTGTTCAATATTTGGGCCAATTTTGTGACCTATCTCGACTCACACCGCTTTGCCTGGGCAGGCCCGATCAGAGTTTACACTGTACAGGAATTAAAGGGTTAAATGATACAGTTAAAGTCCTCGTTCAGGAGAACGTTTCCAACCTAAACTTACAGACAATCGACCCATCTGTGCTATCAATGTGGTTCGATTATTCACGTTATAGGTCATCGGGTTCTAAACTGTGCTGTTTGAAACATCTAAGAAAAGAAATAAATTAGTAACCATCACGAAAGCACGCCTATATAACTTTGACCCCCACGAACACCACAGGGGTTTGCAGGTTAAACCTTATTTTTCTTATTTCTGCTCTATAGAAAAATATAGCTTGTGGGTACTCCTTAGAACCGCCTCGAATCGAGGCGGTTCTAACGAGTACCACAATCTATATTTTGAGCAGAAATAAGAAAAGTATCACAATTTTTCATCTAAAAATTTCATTTTTTTTTCGGCGATAAAAGTTACAATTTATTTGTATAGGCGAGTTTTCGTAATACATATTCTGACCCCCTCGAACCCCACTGGGGTTTGCAGGGTAAACCTTATTTTTCTTATTTCTGCTCTATAGAAAAATATACCTTGTGGGTACTCCTTAGAACCGCCTCGAATCGAGGCGGTTCTAACGAGTACCACAATCTATATTTGAGCAGAAATAAGAAAAATATCACAATTTTTCATCTAAAAATTTCATTTTTTTCGGCGATAAAAGTTACAATTTATTTGTATAGGCGAGTTATCGTAATGCATATTCTAGTCAATGGAAAGGGTTATTTTACGCCTGTGAATCCCTCATTTTGCTGCATATTACGATTACAGTTCTGTGTGGCATAGAACATTCTTTCCATCACGAAAACACGCCTATATAATTTTGACCCCCTCTAACCCCACTTTTATATATAAAAAAAAACTGGGGTTTGCAGGGGTAAACCTTATTTTTCTTATTTCTGCTCTGAGATATAGGTTGTTGGTACTCGTTAGAACCGCCTCAATGAGGCGGTTCTAACGAGTACCACAATCTATATTTTGAGCAAAAATAAGAAAAATATCACAATTTTTTACAAGTTGTCAATGTATTTGTATAGGCGTGTTTTCGTAATCATATCTCCAGAACGCTTATTTTTTTTGATGAAAATTTGTAATATTCTAGCTCACCTGGGCCGACGGCTCCAGGGGAGATTAAAGTATAGCCTTCTATCCGTCGTCCGTCCGTCACCACATTTGATAAGTTATATCTCTGCAACCTGCAGGCTGATCCCAATCAATTCTCATCTGTAGCATGCCTCTGATTGGATTAATGAAATAAGCTTTTTAACGAAATCAAATCCTATTGCAATGGGAAAATGCGTGTCACCACCGTAGCGCCTTCCGTTTTGATGGGATCTAAACTGACATATAAGTTAGCCTGGGGTAAAATCTCTGATGAGTTCGAAAACAGGTGAGCAAGCCTATCCATTACGATAACATATCCGTGTGATACCGTGCATATTTCATACCTCAAAAAAGGTAATTTTTCTGATGAAAATTTGTGATATTTTTCTTATTTTTACTCCAAACATAGGTTTTGGGTGCTCGTTAGAACCGCCCCATGGAGGCGGTTCTATCGAGTACCCACAACATATGTCTTGGGGTAGAAATAAGGAAAATAATGTTTAGCCCCCTAAACCCCAGTTTTCTCTATATAAAGTGGGGTTTGGGGGTCTTTATTTCACGGACTTGTTCACGTGATGTATCATAGATTTACGTCCCCTTGATTGCAGAAAATGCCTATTTTTGATATTGTCAGCACAGTAGCCCTTCGGTTTTTATCAGAACTTGTTGAAATTACATAGAGATAAGTCTTGGTAAAAGCTTGGATGAGTTCGAAAACTGGTGAGGGCGGCGTATCCGTCGTAGAGTTTGCCCCTTGAGTGCAGAACATGCCTATTTTTAATGACAGAATCTATCTGTCATTCCTAGCTGTTACACGAGTTTTGTAGCTAATTTCCGGCTTTGAATCAGAACTACTGAAATATGATTCCGCGCAAACGTAGTCCGGCTTGCTTTAATTTTTAGCGCAATTTCGCTCAGATAAATTTGAACATTTTCTCGCGCATATAAGTATACATGTATTGATATAAGTTTGCAAAGCCTGGCAAAATCATAAATAATATAACCAACATTCGATGTTTTTTACCCTTTTACACCTGAGATTCAGAGTGTTTTTATTCTTTTAGAAAGGTCCTTTTTCCCAGCTCATTGACATGATGGCAAACATTGTACATGTAGATCCTACCGAGACTGCTCGTAACGTGCCGTCTCATCTAGATCTACAAGGTTTGCACCGGTCTACAGGGTTGAAAGGGTTAAATAGCGTTTGTATGAATGCCAAGAAGTAACATATAAAATTGGGTTAACAACCCTTTACTGACCGGCATCAACATGGTATTAGGGCCAGGATAACTTTTTTCTTTTGATAGGTATCTCGAAATTTCGGCTTAGTATCTCGAAATGTTGACTTAGTAACTCGAAATTTCGACTTACTCACTCTAAATCCCGACATAGTATCTCGAAATTTCGACATAATTACTCGAAATTTCGACTTAGTATCTCGAAATTTCGACTTGTTAACTCGAAATTTCGACATAATAACTCGCAATTTCGCCTCCGTATCTCGAAATTTCGACTTATTAACTCGAAATTTCGACTTAATATCTCGAAATTTCGACTTAGTATCTCGAAATTTCGACTGAATATCTAGACATTACGAGTTATTTAATCCTATTCACATAGTTAATGTTAAACACCACCGTTACATTATACCCTCGCTTTGAAAAAGTGCGAGTATATTTGTTTACATCTGTTCCGCCGTACTTTCGTCTGTCTGTCTGTCCGTCCGTCTTTCGCCGGACGTCCGCCCGTGCTACCATTATTGCTTCGTCAACGATTTCTCAAGAACCATAAAAGCTAGAAGTAGAGTTTGCAAATTATATGGTAAGATATTGGTACCCAGCAGGCACGCAAGGTTGAACTAACGTTGAAACAACGTTGAAAACGTTGTTTCAACGATAGTTCAACGTTGAGTCAACGTTTTGTGTCTGTAGGGCAGAGACTATGGTCATTATCGGCTTACTTGTATCGTGTAAAAGACAATTTTCTCGGTGTATTTTTCATATGTTCTTTCAATATTCTTTCTCTCTATATTGACAAATATTTCTCATGAACTACAAAACAAGAAGCCCCAAACATGAATATCATGTAAGAGACAGAGGGTTTTCTGACTCATCAGGCGGCCACGCATTCAATCCCGTTTCAGTGGAAAGAAAGCGGGCGTATAGTCTTAATTGACAATTCAAGTTCTTACGATGGTTTCGGTATCAAACTTTCTCATGAAATGATTGCTGTAAAAATCATCTATAGATCAAAGCACTGACAGCACTGCTGGGTCGATTGTCTTCTAGTGTGGATTGGTACACGTTTCGTTTAACCTTTAAACTCCTATACTATAAGCAAAACGTGTAGATTCTGACCACACGCCGCGCTTGGGGCGATAAATTATCAACTGACTGAAAGTTACTAACTACAGAAGCTTCCCGTCTGCTATTGTCCACATGACTATCACTGACCATTTTCAAAATCCATGTACCAGTTATTTATAGCAGCACTAGTCTTCTTGTGACGACAGTGCGACCAAGCAGGCACATGACGTAATTCTGACGTCACATCAACGTCGATACAACGTCATGGCGTTTATGCAACGTCACATCAACGTCGGTGCAACGTCATGACGTTGCACCGACGTTGATGTGACGTTGCCCAAGCGACGTGTGCCTGCTGGGGCCATGTAGACTGAGCCGGTGAACAAGAACATTGCAAACAGTGTAGACCCTAATCAGACGCTGCAGAAAAAAGCTTCAATAAATAAACGGTACCTTCATGGTGTACATGGTCAGCGATAGTCAGGTGAACAGTAACAGGCGAGAAGCTTCTGTAGCTAGTTACTTTGGGTCGAAAGATAAAAACAAGAGGCCCATGGGCCACTTCGATCACCAGAGTTCAGTCGCGTTAAAGGGCCTGCGCCCTGGCGGCCATATTAATTTTTTTCGATAGACAGTGAAAACCCAAGAACTTAAAATGATAAGAATGCACTGAACTTACTGGTACAACATCTGCTAGTGGTTCGGGGTCAAGTCCCCAATGCTACATACCAAGTTTCACAACAATCAGCCCACAGGTTCTGGAGAAGAAGATTTTTGAGGGGTTTTACCTTATACTGGACATGGCAACCTTACTGGGCATCTTACCAATTGATATTTCTTTATTTCTGAAAGCTTCCTTGTGAAATTTGGTTACATATGCCCCAGTGGCTTCTGGCAAAACAGGTTTAAATTTTCATTTGAATGACCTTGGGTCAAGGTCGAGCAATGACCTTGAACTTCAATACTCATGTACTTTCATTTTGCTAATTGCATGTACTCATTTTCTGATCACATGTCGCATTAACTTTCAAAAAATACTTAGTTTTGACTTTTTCCCCATATAAAAACCAATATGACCAAATTTGACCTTGGCGTAAAATAGGTCAAGATCATCCAAGGTTCATCATTTGAATAAACAACGATGGGCCTGAGTCCCCAATGCTACATACCAAGTTTCATGACAATCGGCCCATTGGTGCCGGAGAAGAAGATTTTTGAAGGTTTTTAACTTATATGGGCATGGCGGCCATCTTGGTCATGTGACCAAACTCAAATTAATCAATGTTTATTTCCTTGATCCTAAAAGCTTTCATATGAAATTTGGTGATAAATGGGCCAGAGGTTTCTGTGGAAAACAAGTTTGAATTTTCATATCTGAATGACATTGGGCCTAGGTTAAGGAATGACCTTGACCTTGTGTTCTCTTGTAGTTTCATCCAATTATTTAGCTTACTGCGTCTACCAATTTTTAGATCACAGGCTGCAATAGTTTCCAAAAATACTTCGTTTTGACTTTTTTCATACGAAAGTCTATGTGAACAAAGACCTTGGCGTAAAATATGGCATGGTCATCCCAGGGTCATTATTTCAATAAACTCTGATGGGCTCTAGTCCCCGATGCTACATACCAAGTTTCATGACAATCGGCCCACTGGTTCTGGAGAAGAATATTTTTGAAGGGTTTTTACCTTATATTGGCATGGCGGCCATCTTGGTCATGTGACCTGGACCCCGCGAACAAACTTTCGCCCCTCCATCCCATGAATGCTCCGCATGAAATTTGAATTCAATTGTACTGGTGATTTTGGGGGAGATATGTTTCAAAATGTTGACGACGTCGACATACGATATACGAAGGGCCACTACCTATCGACAAAGCTCCCCCGAAGCCTTCGCCTCTGGTGAGCTAAAAGTACGACCCAAAAATGGTAAACTGTGTAACACGAACACCATGACTAACATGATAAAGCAACAACCGGCCAGAAAATGCGGTAGTTAATACCAGAATGCGATGCGTGTTCAATATGTATCATTTTTCACATTTATTACGCAAACACGCCTATACAAATACATTGCCACCTTTATCGCCGAAACAATGAAAATTTTATGATGACAAAATTGTGATATTTTTCTTATTTCTGCTCAAAATATAGATTGTGGGCACTCGTTAGAACCGCCTCATCGAGGCGGTTCTGTAATTTCGTGATACTAAAGTGTACCTCATCGAGGCGGTTCTAACGAGTACCCACAATCTTTATTTTAGAGCAGAAATAAGAAAAATAAGGTATACCCCCGGAAACCCCAGTTTTACTATATAAAAGTGGGGTTCAATGGGTTCAAAATTATATAGGCGTGTTTTCGTGATGAGACGTTTGTTTGTTTAGGAATAGAGCAGCAGATTCCTAGACACAACGTTTCATCCCATCGGTCAAACGTCGAATTTGATGACTGGTCAGCTCTAGCCGCGTGCGATGCAGAACTGCTTCCTGTTCGTCCAGATTTTGTGCAAGCTTGAGGGGGAGGGGGGGGGGGGCTTGTTGTGTATCCGACGCCCAAGAACCTCACAAATATGTTCCAGGGGATTCAAATCTTCGGCTTTTAGCTAGCCAAGCCGGTAAAAGTTTAATTTGTAGGTCTGATGTGGTCCCCTGCCTTATAAGACGGTGAATCACGCCAAATAAGGTCTTAAAACAAACTTCAATATCTCATCTCTAAAATCACACAGAAAAATGATAACCTTGGCAGACGGATAGTTGGCTAGGATCGAATGAACTGAGGTAGGTATGGAAAGTTTTCCCCTTCTGCTCCGCCATTTTGCTATCTGGTGCAAGTGGGAGGCAACTGTTTTTCCCTTATTTGCATGACTTGGCAACTATTATTTCATTGTGATTTCCAATTGATCTTAAACCAAAACTTAACTAGAGAGACTGTTCATCTGATGATGACAATAAATTCTTCAAAATGTCTACACTTTACAATTTAATGCAAAATTTAGCTCTCTGGTCGTTACGAACATGCAAGCGTCCACTAACTTGGATCAAAGAGACAACATGTCCATTCATTCATAAATTTTTGAAGGGTGCTCTAAGCGTTCTAAAGCACAACAAGATTTTTAGCTTCCACCAATGGGATTTCTTGATTCATTTAGAGGGATGCGTAGTTATATATTAACACACATAATAATTGGGCCCTTATCATTATCAAAATTAATTTCATTCCGTATATGTAGCGTGTAAATTAATAATAGGGATCAACTTAATTTTTTTTAATGGGTGACCGAATTATTGAAGCCCAGGCTTTTCTTTCTTCTCCATGAATTTATCGTTTTCCTAAATGATGTGGTCTCATCCCTTTAAAGATGTCAGCCCAGGCTTTTAGTATGTTATTTAGGGTGAGACCACATTTTCTTTTCTATATAAGGAGTGAGACCACATTTTTTTATATTTGCAATGAATTTATCATTTTCCTAAATAATGTGGTCTCATCCCTATATAGAGATGAGACCACACTCGTTCAGCCCAGGATTTTAGTATGTTATTTAAGGCGAGACAACATTTTCTTCTCTATATAGAAGTGAAACCACATTTTTTAGATTTGTCATGAATTTTATCATTTTCCTTAATAATGTGGTCTCATCCCTATATAGAGATGAGACCACATTCTTTCAGCCCAGGCTTTTAGTATGTTATTTAAGGTGAGACCAGATTTTCTTCTCTATTTTGGAGTGAGGCCACATTTTTTAGATTTGCCATGAAATAATCATTTTCCTAAATAATGTGGTTTCATCCCTATTCAGAGATGAGACCATGCAGTCTTCCAGCAAGCTGTTATTAAACTTGAATATTTTGTATTTGCTGCCGCATTTTTGTCACTTTATAGACATGGGTCCTTATTAGAGAGGATTGACAGAATAAATCGCATGTAGTGATATTTCTACACACTCCAAACATGCTGCCGTTTTAAAACTGTCGTTTTCAGTAATCAAATACCCCCAATGGAGCCTCTTTTTTGTTGTTGACAGCCTCGTGATTTTCCATTTGTTATTTTTTAAAATAAAGATGTAAGATGCAACTAATGTTTGAAAAATAATAAAATACAAAATATTAAACAGAAAAATGAACGTTTTTGGAATTTCTTGGCTGCATATAGCTGCAACATGTGGTATGCAACTGAGTAAGTTACTGTAAGCATTCTAAAAATGATACACCGCCGTCCTTCTTACAATCGTCCAAAAACCACTCGATCCTAACAAACCTGCTGAGGAAAAAAAAAATCTGTTCTCATCGCAAGCTAATCACAATTTACTATACCGTAATAAGTGACGGAAAGAATGTGGATTCTCTTATCTCGCGCATTCAGACGATTTTACAGTCTTCTGTAGAATAGAACAAAGAACAAAAACATCGTTTTACGTAGATACGTGCCTTAATTGTCGCGCCATTCTCAGAGGTTGCTTTAATTTTTGCACGTCATTGAGGCGCTTTATGTAAACAAGTTCGCCAAGAGCGTGAAAATGGCTGGCGTTCTACAGAAGTCTGGAAATCACAGTTTTTATGCCCCCGCCATTCGAAGAATGGTGGAAAGGGCATATAGCGTTGCCCCTGTCCGTCCGTCCGTGCGTCCGAAACTTAAACGCAGTCAATAACTTCCTTATTTCTCGATGGATTTTAAAACTACTCGGCAGAAATGTTAACCATTACGAGACGATGTGTCACGTGCAAAACCCAGGTCCGTACCTCCAAGGTCAAGGTCATACTTAGAGGTCAAAGGTCAAAAGAAGGGTCCGAAACTTAAACACAGCCAATAACTTTCTTATTTCTGGATGGATTTTGAAATTACTTTGTAGAAATGTTAACCATCATGAGACAATGTGTCACGCGCAAAACCCAGGCCCGTACCTCCAAGGTCAAGGTCATACTTAGAGGTCAAAGGTAAAAAAACGGGTCCGAAACTTAAACGCAGTCAATAACTTACTTATTTCTGGATGGATTTTGAAATTACTTTGAAGAAATGTTAACTATCATGAGACGATGTGTCATGTGCAAACCCAGATCCGTACCTCCAAGGTCAAGGTCATACTTAGAGGTCAAAGATAAAAAAAAATGGTCCGAAACTTAAACGCAGTCAATAACTTTCTTATCTCTGGATGGATTTTGAAATTACTTGGCAGAAATGTTGACCATCATGAGGCAATCTGCCTCACACAAAACCAAGGTCCTTACCTCCAACGTCAAGGTCATACTTAGAGGTCAAATGTGAAAAAAGGGTCCAAAACTTTCTATGGATGAAATCGAACATAGACATATTTTCAGGCGGGGGCATCCGTGTCCTATGGACGCATTTCTAGTATGATATGAGTTTGCAATGTATGTTGATAAGAAAGCAATTTTATGACATTCAAATAATTACTCCTCATAACTGAAGCCGCGTTCACTCTCCATATCTGTGGCACGGTGAACGAAGTCAAAAACTGCTAAAATATAGCGCGATCTAGATAAATCAAAATGCGAATGACCCTAGTGGTATTTGAGTTGCCCTGGTGCAACAAGTACATGGTTTAGAAAAGAAAAATGGGTCTCATTGGTGAGATAAGATGTCCATGTTTATTTTGATACCAATTTTATCTACTTCGACCACTATAAAGGTACGGAGACCACTTAAGACCAACAAATTAAACTTATGCCGCCAAGCCAATGTCTCGATTCCGTAGCGGCGGGGACTAGCAGACAGTTCTAGTGGCAAATGGTTGGTTCTCAAAATGAGGCATGACTTCTGGCTTTATATTTTTTAGTTCTGTGGTGTATTCCTTGTTTCCAAAGGATAACCCTTTTATGGAACATATTTAAACATACAAAAATATGCAAACTCCATATTTAAACCTTGATAATGAAGTTGCGGAAAGTAGGTTCCGAGATCTTAGGTCTTCTTTCAACTCTGAGTGGACCATAACAAGATTCCTGTTATGGCTAATCCCAATTCAGAGTTGAATGCAGTTCGCAGATCACAGTGTCAGCTTCGAGATACTAAGTCGAAATTTCGAGTTATTAAGTCGAAATTTCGAGATAGTAAGTCGAAATTTGAGATACTCAGTCGAAATTTCGAGATAATGAGTCGAAATTTCGAGATACTAAGACAAAAATTCGAGTTAATAAAGTCGAAATTATGAGATATTATGTCGAAATTCCATGTTATAAAGTCGAACTCTCGAGATAGTAAATCGAAATTTCGAGATGTCGAAATATCAAGTTATTATGTCGAAATAAATTGAAAGTTCGAGATAGTAAGTCGAAATTTCGAGATAATAAGTCGAAATTTGAAGTTATTAAGTCGAGAATTTGAGTTACCAAGTCGAAATTTCGAGATACTTAGTCGAGAGTTCCAGATTTGTTTGTTTTATTATAGTTTAACGACACAGTTAACACCATTTAGGCAATTTCAAAGCCGGTCAGTTTACCTATCCACACTTTTCCTCGGCAAGCTTATACGTAAGCGGTTAACCAGTACAGTGCACATTCTTCCCCCACAACTGCCCTTCTTGAATCAGCGGAAGGGAGAGAATGACCTCAGAAAAGATTTCATTATCAATCAATTTAGTCTGACCATCATCAATCTAGATTTTGATATTTGGAATGAAGCTTCCTCTAGTTGTCCTCTACCAAGATTGTCCGAATTATAACCCCGTGGGGTCAAAATGGACCTGCCCGGTTTTATATAGGGTTTAGGCTGAGCCGGTTCATCTCTGTCTGGTGCACTAGGACATGACCCTCAATGTCCACAAGGTGCCTAGACAGTGGCATGCAAGTCAGCTCTGTAGTGTCAAAGGGAACCACTGACCCATAGAGACCCTTCCCCTCCTTTTGTCACAATGTGACATTACTAATAAGCTTAAGCCACTTCATCTCCTTCTGTTGCACTAAGGACCTGACTCTCAATGTCCACAATGTGTTCAGATAGTGACATACAAGTCAGCTCTGTATTGTCAAAGGGAACCGCTGACTCATATGTCTAGCATCTGATGCCGACTTTTTTCTTGCAATCCCCACCAATCCCCTACACACAACCCTCCGACTTCCTCCACACCGACTCCCCTCCACTTGTCACAAACAGGCATTGTAAGTTAGACTGATCAAATTTATCTCCGTGCGGGACCTGACCCTCAATGTCCAGAAGGTTCCAAGATAGTAACATACACGTCAGCTCTGTAGAAGGGGACTTTTGAAAGACTTCATCCTCAGAAAGAAAACAATTTGGAAGGAATGTTCCATGTGTGTCCCTCTGACAAAATTGCTCACAATTATTTTCGCTCCACTGAACATAATAGCTACCAAAACTAAACAATAAACAAGTTTTAAAATGACTTATACTACTAAAAAGGTAGACTGAGTTTGAAATAATTTCACAGAAATGTTCCTTGGCTCACTCTCAACCAAACTGGCTGAAACCATCCACTCCACCTTATATTACCTACCACTTAATCTGTACAATTAGGATCAGGTGAGCCATCCAGGCCCATTATGGCCCTCTTGTTTATATTTGGTATGAAGTATCATCTACTGGACCTCTACCAAGATTGTGCAAATTATAACCCTGGGGCCAAAAATGCCCCCACCGTTTTTATATAGACTTATTTTGGGAAAACCTTTAACAATCTTCTTGTCTGAAACCAGAAGGACCAGGTCTTTGATATTTGGTATGAAGCTTCATCAAGTGGGCCTCTACTATGAATGTTCATATTATGGCTCTGAGACCAAAACTGGCCCTGCCCCGGGGCCCACTGATTTTACATAGACTTGTACAGGGAAACCCTTTAAAAAATCTTCTCGTTTGACACCACAAGACCTAGGTATTTGATGTTTGGTATGAAGCTTCATCAAGCGAACCACTACCAAGATTGTTCAAATTATAGCCATGTGGTAAAAAATGGCACCGCCTCGTGGCCCAGTGGTTTTACTTTGACTTATATAAAGAATACCTTTAAAAATCTTCTTGTCTGAAACCAGAAGGCCGAGGTCTTTGATATTTTATATGAAGCTTCATCTGGTGGACTCTGCTATGTAGGTTCAAACTATAGCCCTCGGGCCAAAGGTGGCCCCGCCTCAGGGCCCACAGTTTTACATATATTTATATATGGAAAACCTTTTAAACTCTTCTTCTCTGAAACCATAAGTCCAAGGTCTTTGATTTTAAAGCAAACCAGACTTTTTGGGTGTTGGGCTCAAAGTCAAGGTTCTTGGGGCTATTTAAGAAAAGCTTTGTCTTCACTGTAGCATGTAGGTTCTTTGTGACAAGGGCTTCCCACCCATACAAAACTTTTGACCTGTGACCTTGACCTGTGACCTACTTTGTTATAACTTTTGAACAATTTCAGATAACGCTTACATATTTGCCATGTATGTTTCTTCTGACAAGGGCCTCCCATCCATACAAAAATTTTGACCTTCATTGCAATAACTTTCGAACCATTTGAGATAGAGCCTCCACCTTTGGCATGAAGGTTCCTTAGGACGGGAGTTTCCCACCAATTCAAAATTTTGACCTTGACCTTTTACCTTTTCTGTCATAATTTTTGAACCATTTGGGATAGAGACTTCATATTTTACATGTATGTTCTTTGTGACTAACTTTATCATAACATTTGAACCATTTGGGATAGAGCCTTCATATTTGTCATGCATGTTCCTTCTGACAAGGGTCTCCCACCAATACAAAAAATGGCATGTGATCTGACCTTTGACCTTCTTTGCACCACTTTTGAACCCTTTCAGATAGAGCGTTCATATTTGGCACGTATGTTCCTTGTGACAAGGGCTTCCCGCCCATATAAAACTTTTTACCAGTGACCTTGACATTTGACCCTTTTTGTTATAACTTTTGAACCATTTAAGATAGAGCCTTCATATTTTGCATGTAGGTTTCATGTGACAAGGTCTTCCCACTTATGCAATTCATTTTGACTTGTGGCCTTGACCTTGATCTGTGACCTACTTAATCATAACTTTTGAACCATTTGATATAGAGCCTTCATATTTGGCATGTATGTTCCTTCTGACAAGGCACTTTACTATATTACCTACCATTTCATTTCTACAGTGTGGGTCAGGCGATTGATCCAGGGTAATCATGGCCCTCTTGTTTGGACATTATCATCACTAAATCGGATCTTCCTGAAACTTACACATCAAGCGGTTGGGGATAACAGCTTAGACGAGTTCGAAAACTGGCGAGGTCGGCCAGTCTACCATAGAGTTATGTCCCTTTCTTTGCTGAAAATACCTTTTATTGCCATTGTCATCATCATAAATCCCTAAGTTTCGATTATATCTTCTTGAAACTTACATGTAAAATAGAAGTGGAGGAAATGATCAGGAATCGATACAATTAACCTTCAGCTCCCATCAGAGACATCAAAGGGAAAGAAACACAAACATGAAACAACAGACCCTAATGGAAACATCAATAGCGGAAAGCTAAAAGGAAAGTTACTTTCCCACAAAATGGCCAATAAGCTATCCAAAATAAAATAATATAAGCGACACAAACACCCAAAGACAAACCATAACAAAAATAAACCGCGACTGAGTCAGAAATAAACACGAGAATGAGCTCGCAAACTACGCTACGCGCTCATGATTTGTCTACTTTACAACTGACCTCCAAACTGTGATTTATAACTCAACAAATCCCAGTTAGAGCTGATCTATTTCCTAATTAAAATTCCTAAATCATGCATATATAAGCAGGCTGAGAATAAAAACTGGGATGAGTTGGAAAACTGGCAAGGCTGAACTAGTAGTCGTTGATATATGTCCCCTTGGTTTCTGGAAAATACTATTATTGACCTTGTTATTTGTTAATATGCTTGTCAGTTGGTCAAGGCAAAAATTATTCCTTTCAGTTGTTAGCTATCGCGATCAACCTATGGCACTCGTACATGCTTCTTCCGTCGCACCTACGTCATTGACATATACAGTGCCCACTCAAGGAGGTCATAGTTTTGCACTTTTCTTCTGTTATGAGCCAAGTGTACCAAACAGAAAAGGCAAATAAGCATTTAAAAATCACACAATTTATTGATAAAATCTTTTAACTTTAAATTAAAATAAACAAAAGTGAACTTTATTCAGATTTTATCTAGAGGAAGATTTTCTGAAAATGAGCACAAAATGAGCACTGAGTCCAATCTGAATAATATTCCTCAAGTAATGCAATTTGGAATTTAAAAAGAAATTTTAAATAAACACCCGAACTGAAATAAAGGGAAATTGTTATCCCTTTTATAGACTTAAGGGAAATTCTGGAACATTGTAGAAATAAATTTGCTCATATGCAAAAATATGTGATTTACAAATTTCTGAATCTTCCTCTTTGATCCCATATCTTGTTAAAATCAGGTTTACTAACTTCTTATAATCGCTGACTTAGTATTCTAGAACCTTCTATTTTGAAATAAGTAAACAAAACATTTACAACCTATAAATATGCTGTGATTCATTTTATAGATTCTTCCTAAACGTCAGAGGTAAATAAAATATCACATAGGCTTATTAGGTAACCCAGTGGAGTGAAATTTTGGATCAGGTAACATCTTATTCAATGAAAACACTTCAAGAAACTTTAATGGAATTTATTAATTGATTATCCTATATTACACAAGGTCAACCAATATTCAAAAATCATAAATCATGTTTTTAATTGCGTCAATTAATAAAATTGTCATTAATCAAGTAATTTCGTATTGGCCCAGGTACAGGTCCTCGGTCAGCTGTATTGGCCTCGGCCTTCGGCCTCGTGCCGGCCGAGGCCAATACAGCTGACCGAGGACCTGTACCTGGGCCAATACAAAATTACTTGATTAATAACATTATAGTATGTATTGATGATATTTTGGTTAAGTGTGTATATAGGTCATGTAGAATTTACAAGAGCTCAGCAAGCGGGGTATTATACGCTCGTTGCAAGTAGTAGGATGGAGCATATATGAGCCCCGCCAAGCGAATTTGTGTCTTCGAGCATTCCTGCATGACAAATTTTAACTGCGCATGCCCAGCCATTCAGAGGGGCCAGGGATATGGCTTTCTGTCTGAATGTTCGTCTTGATTCACTGCTTGTATGAGCGAGCAGCGAAGGTTCTGGTGAGACTGCGCGGATGCGCAGGCTCGCCTGAACCTTCGCTGCTCGCATAGGCGATAAGTACCAAAATCGCTTGACGGGGCCCATATATACTGACTGTTGTACAAGCTTGGGTTTGTGGCATGTAACCAAGGGACATTATGTGCTCCATATATTCTTACCTGGCACTTTTAATAACCCTAAATGGCACAAACTACCTGTCTTCAACAAATGTTCGTGGTCGGTTATATTTGGTGGACCATAACCTCATTACAATATGGGCATAAGTCTGGCAATAAGTGGTAGACTGTAACCTCGAAATAATATGCGCTGCTCCACATCATAGTTTAACTATACGTAAAGTTTGAGCTTCGATGTAAAATGTAGGAGGCATTAGAAGGTTGATGATTCCATTCAGTACAAAATGGGTTAAAAGTACGCAGTGTGGGTCGATTATGTAAATATTAGTGTCATTAGCCCATATAAGACAATTGGATTCTCCCAGTTAATTAGTTTGGAGTGGTCCATGTCCGATTGTAGGGGAGCCAGGTTTGTATTGTTAGCAGTAAAGTTTGCAAAAATTGTATGTACTTTCAGCAAACAGTTTTGATTCAGATGAGGCGCCAGGTGTTGCGGCGTCTAATGTGGGTCTGCAATGTTTGCAAATGTTCCCATAAAAGACTGCCAGGCATACATGGGTTAATGGGGTGTTTAGATCAATAACGAGGAATAAAGTAATTTTGTTTTCAGAGACCTAATGGTTAAGTGTTAGCGCCCTAGGCCTCGGTAGCTCAGTCAGATGCACGACTGACTAATGTTCAGGAGGACGTGGGTTCGATAACTTCCGGGACCGGCAACATGATTTCTTGGAGATTGATCATGAAATCTTTTCCACGGTGTTTATCTCCCTTTCGCTGATTCAGGAAGGACACTTTGAAGTTTCTAGTGAAATAATGTGCACTGCACTGGTTTACCGCTTAGGTAGGAAAAGTGTGGCTAGGTGAACTGACCAGCTCAAAAATAACCTAAAAATGTTAACTTGGCCGTTAATCTCCAATATAAATTTATTTAGCTTGAATACTTGCTAGTAACGATTAAGAAATATTAACCTTTTTTCCGAAAATTGAAATTAACTTAAAGAAACAAGAACAACAGTGAAAAATATTTCGGTGAACAAACAGTCTTTTTATATCAGGTGTAGTAAATGGGCCCCGTCAAGCGATTTTGGTCTTATCGCCTATGCGAGCAGCGAAGGTTCAGGCGAGCCTGCGCATCCGCGCAGTCTCGCCAGAACCTTCTCTGCTCGCTCATACAAGCAGTGAATCAAGAGGAACCTTCAGACAGAAAGCCATATCCATGGCCCCTCTGAATGGCTGGGCATGCGCAGTTAAAATTTGTCATGACGGAATGCTCGAAGACACAAATTCGCTTGGCGGGACTCAAATGTCTTCTGTAAAGTTTTATGCTCTGGAAAAATGAAATACACCACCAAAGGAATTATAACATCGAATATTCAAATTTTCTAGAACAGATTAGCTAGTTTCAACAAAGTAGGCCTTATAAATTACCTTCCAATATAGTCAAGCCCCATTTGAACAATTAAAGAGATCATCCATAGTTTTTTCATGAATAACATTTGCAGGATTCCGAAGAAGCTGTCGGAATATCCTGGAGGGACCAGAAAAATGTTATTGCAATGAAATAAACATACATGGTCGTCATTCATGCATTTCCTACGGCAAATCGTGACGAAAACGCCCCAACACAATATCACCTCTTCAGATGCAACCGTTAAACTAAAAGGCATGGCGGCTAGTTCAAAACGTTGTTAAAACCATTTTTTTTCTCTCCTATTACTGCTACTCGCTCACATCTGAGCAATACAAGCAGGATTTCCTGGGTGGTAACCAGTACTTTTCTAAGCAATGTGGATGAAGTGCCTTGCTCAAGGGCACAACACTTTGATCAGCGTGAGGCTCGAACCTGCAACTTTTGATCACAAATCCGATGCGCTACCACTGCACCAAAGCGCTCCACGAATCGATTACTCTGCAATACTTAAAAATGCAACGTTCACTGGGACAGCGTTACATCGCTCTAACGTGCGTAAACAAAGCAAGATCCATTTTTTGATATCCAAAGCTCAAAACTCATGTTGCAACAGAATTTCAACATGGGTTTGTTGGTTTCACACAACTTTTGGCCCAGAATAACTTCAAACAGCTATGTTCATTGGATTTTATTCAAAAATATATTCTTTATAGGCCTAATTTAAAGTACCAACCAGACGCTAAATTGATCACATGCTATAAATTGATTTTTTGTTTGTTTGGATTGGAGTTTAACGGCCCAGTCAACACTATTTAGGTCATTTTTGAGCCGGTCAGTTTACCTATCCACACTTTCCTGGGCAGGCTTATACGTAAGCGGTTAACCAGTACAGTGCACATTCTTTCGCCAGAAACTGACAACTGCCCTTCTTGAATCAGCGGAAGGGAGAGAATGACCGTAGAAAAGATTTCATGATCAATCTCCACGAAAGAATGTTGCCGACCCCGGCGGGAGTCGAACCCGCGTCCTCCTGATCACCAGTCAGACGCGCATCCGACTGAGCCAACGAGGCCGGCCCTATAAATTGATAACAAGCTATAGCCCCATCAGCACTCTCAGTGCTTTGATTTTATAATTGCTGTAAAATTAATAATGACGAAAAACACTAATAGTAACGAGTGGCCAAGCGGGTCTGAAACCGATAGTTTAATCGTATTTTATTGCAAAATAAACAAATGGGTCGGGCCACAAGTTCTCACAACATTAGTTACGACCCTCCCCTTATATGGTTGACACTAATACATTTACAACATATGAACATGGCTATTTTATAACAAAAAGGCACATACAGGCTTACTGCTTAAATCATAATATATATATATATATATATATATATATATATATATATACATATATACATATATATATATGTATACATACATATACACACACATACACACATATACACATATATATACACATACACACATACATATATATATCAGATAAATAAATCAGCAACTAAAATAAATGAATAAGTCACTAATTGTTCGTCGTCAATAAACCCAGCCGTTGAGGCATATAATAGTGTTTCAATATAAATTCAATTAAATTAAGCATTTTGGTTAAATCTATCAGTGCTTTTGATATACGTCTGCACTGCTTGAAATAGTATTCCATTTTCTTGAGGTGGTAATGCATCATCCCCAAAAAGAACCTTTTTTAAATTGAGAGGATGAAATGTCCGTGTCGATTGAAAGAATATAATTCTTTCTCTTGTAAAGTTGGAACAAGCAAAGAAGAAATGCTCAGCATCCTCGTTTACTTCCGAGCAATTGCAGTTCGGACTTAGAGCCAGGTGATTTATATACAGATCTTTTTTAGGTTACTACAGTTATTTCTTATTCTGGCATGTAATACTGAATTGTACCTATCACCTTCCATGTAATAGGTAGGAACGTAAGTATTAGAAAAGTAAAAATTCTTAACTTGGTATTTAAAAGAATTAAGACTAGGTGCTCCTCGAAGGTTAATGTCAAGGGAGTTCCAAATCGAAATAGAAGATGGAATGCACGATCGCCGAGAAATTTCAGTTCGAGTGTGGGGAACCGTTATGTTATTATTATTTCTTAAAGGATACGGGGTTGCGTCTCTTACCAGAGGAGGAATTATGTCTAATATATATGATGGTACGTTTTCATGTACGACGTTATACATAAATGATAGCTTATGTTTGTGCCTCCTTTGCTTAAGAGGAATCCAGCCACATTCTTTATATAGCTTATCTAGGGACACAGACCTAGTAAGACCCGTAACAATACGAGCTGCTTCATGTTGTAATTTTTCAAGAGACTGGCAGTCTTGGGCTGTACAACCATCCCAAACAATGCAAGAATATTCAAGGATGGGCAGTACATATGATAAATAAATTTGGTTCAAGGCAACCCTGTGAAATGTATATTTAAGTTTACGCATTATACCAACTACTTTTGCTGCGCTTGAGATAATGTTTTCAATATGAGTTTTCCATTGACCATTACAGCTTAATGTTAGACCTAAATGTTTGTGCTCCGGGACAAATTTTATTGGGGTTCCGTCGAAAATTATATCCGGAAACTGCTCGAAAGGTTTTAATGTAAAAAGAACTGCTTCTGTCTTCAGTGAATTAAAAGTAACCAGCCATTGTTTCGCCCATGCCGATAAAACACAAAGATCGTGATTTATTATTCCCTGAATGTCGTTCAGTGATGAAGCTGAATAAAATAATGAACTATCATCGGCAAAAAGTCTGGTTAAGCTTAATAAAGAATCTGCAATATCGTTTACATAAACTAAGAACAATAGGGGTCCCAGAACAGAACCCTGGGGTACCCCGGCATTAGTATTCCTAGCAGTGGAAGTAGAAGATTTAATTATTGCGCTGCGTACCAACGAAGCGCCATTTGTAATGAGTTTGAGACACGGACTATGTAATCATGAAACTTGACTTTTCAATGATGTAAGCGAATTGTCAGTTACAGGAGTTCGCGTTATTGATAAAATTAAAACACTTTTTTAACAATTTTAATTTGCTACTACATTCAATTATACATTTAAAATCTGAATTTTTGCCATTCGAATTCTATTTTTGATACATTCTTGATTTTTAATAACGAACTATGTTTTTTGTTTTAATCATCGAAAGGGTATTCGGTTTTGATTATTATTTTATTTTCGGTCAGTACAGTCCTGAATATACTCCTGATATTACATTGTTGAATTATCCCAAAATTAAAATTCATTGTTTGAAATGGATGACAGAAGTCTATGTCTGTTTAAAATTGATGACAGTGCTTCTACACAGAATGGTACAATCTACGGTTTAAACGTATCCCTTTCGATTCCAATGATTGTTTACTGCGCAATATTTAAGCCTGTTACTACAGCAAAGGCTAACCCTTTCAACCCTGAAGCCCGGCACAGATACTAATGCAAACGTGTAAATCCTGATGAGATAGCGCATAATGAGCCACCTTATAAGGATATATAACTTGTTATCCTGATGACTCTTTTAAGCTAGATACTATATTAAGTAGAATGGACGTGCCCAAAGTCAGTGATGTTAGGGTCCACGCCGATAACTCAGGGGTGGAAGGGTTGAAGGGGTAAATAAATCAAAGCACTGGCAGCACTGATAGGTCGAGTATCTCTTAGTGTAGATTGAAAAAATGGCCCTGAAGGGGAACTTGAACTGTGTAATTTAACCCTTTACCCTGAGCAAACAGTGTAGACCCTAGAACAGACACCGCGTTCTGATATGGGTCTACACTGTTTGCAAAACCCAACACATGATTGCAGTCCAGATTCTACAAATAATACTCTAAGATGTAAATAACGCGGCTTTTTTTTTTTGAGGTTTAACGTCCCCGTCAACACTGTAAAGGTCATTTTGGAGACGTTGCTTCCAATTTTGTGGGATGTGTACCCGACACTGAGATGTAATAACATCTCAAGCCATGTCGACCAATAAAACCAATAGGGTTTGTAAGCATGGACTGTCCGACTTGCACTGCTTTACATGGGCAGGCTTAGTTCCTCTAAGTGGTTAACCAGTCCTCGTGTGGGGTCGGATTTCAGCTCTGCGTGTTAGCATCATGCAGCCCATCTATTTCTTCAAGCCCCGATTGACGGGGGCCGCCCGACATTGAGATGAAAAGACAACGCAAGCCCTGCCGCCCAATTAAACCAATAGGGTTTATAAGCATGGACGGGCCGACTCGCACCGCCTTGCCTGGGTAGGCTTATATCCTCTTAGCGGTTTACCAGTACTCGTGTGCGGGTCGGTTTCAGCTCTGCGTGGAAGCGTCTGGCCGCCCATCTATTTCTTCAAGCCCCGATTGGCGGGGGCGTTTTTTTTTTTGTAAATGATCCCTACCTTGATTTCCTAAAAAAAACACGCCTATATAATTTTGACCCCCTTAAACCCCACTTTTATATAGTGAAACTGGAGTTAACGGTGACACCCTTTATTTTTTCTTATTTAGTTTAAACATATTTATTTCACAATTTCAGTGACATGCAATACATATATACATACAATAATACTTCATAGGATGAGAACGAAAGCTTAGAGCTTATAAAGTTCCTTTCCAAATGGAGGGTTATTTTTAGATTGCACAATCGTGGTAGGTTCGTGCGTAGGCTGTACATAAATATGTTAAGATATACACAATTTGTCATACAACACCTATGCAAGCCTACACGTTCATACATTTAAACTTATTTCCGCAACGTTAATACATGTAGTAAAACGTGTGCTATGAAAAAGAGAAAAAGTGGGAAAAAGAGAATACATATCTCAGTTGGAGCGTAGAATGAAAAAAAAAAGTAAAACAGTTTTGAACAGGGACAGATTGTGGGAGTAAGGGGCATCAGATGAAACATAAATTGTGTTGGTTCTTCCCATAGCGATGCGTCTGAGTTCATAAGTACGTTGTTGAAAAATTTCCCTTTATGTAGATCACCGGACATGTAGACCAAGTTGGTATGCCAGAATCAGTCATAGGCTTCCATTCGGTAAGAGTATGCTATGATGAGTCATTTATTAAGACGCGACGTGGTTTAAAAACGTTTTGTATCTTTAATGTATTTCTGTACCGTTAAAAAAATTGTGATGTTTGTGTCAGAAGAAAGTGAACTATCACCAAATAGGAGGGTATCCACTGACAATTGACATGTTTGAGGAAGGGAATTTAACATTTCAATTCGCGATTGGCTATACAGGCGGCATTGCAGTAGGTAATGTTCTGCATTTTCGAGACTCCCACAACTGCAAAGAGGTGAGTCATTCAGATTTCTTAGATATATATCGTAATTTAGTGAGCTACATTTTGTCCGTAGTCGAGTGTGCAGTATTTGTGTTCGTCTCTCTCCAACATAATAGAATTTCGGTATGTATGAAGAGGGTTGACTGATCTGGTATTTAAAAGAGGTGACAGTTGAGGAATTTCTTTGCTCTTCCGTAAGAGAATTCCATCCTCGTATTGCTGATGGTAAGAAGGAGTTGAAGTACTGGCTTGTTCGTGCGTTGATTGTCCTAATATCATTTGAGTTTCTTAGGTTGTAGCGAGATGCTTCCGTAACAGTCGAAGGGACGAGGGAAGATAAGTAATAAGGCGTCAGGTTATTAACCATTTTATAAAAGAGAGTAAGTTTCTGTTTGTTCCTCCTGATTTCTAAAGTATCCCACCCTATTTCGCTGTACAAGTGTTCGATAGATACTAATTTTGTGGTTCCTGTTGCAATTCGCGCTGCTTCTATTTGGATCTTTTCAATGTCATCTTTTTCATACTGAGTGCAGTTATCCCAAATTTCATTGCCATATTCTAGGATAGGCCTTATAAAAGAAGTATAGATAATTTCTAGTGATTTCCGATCTAACTGAAATTTAAGTTTTCGCATAATGTTAATTCTGTTCCAAGCCTTTTCTTTGATGTGTGTTATATGTGTGTGCCAAGAGCCGTCTTTGCTAAAGTATATGCCGAGATGTTTATGATTTTCGACTTCCTTGATTTGCTGGTTTAACATAAGCAGGGGCGGATGTACTGGTTTTATGAGTTTTCTTATTTCTGATTAAAAATAGCGTGTAGATGCCCGTTAGAACCGCCTCGCCGAGGCAGTTATAACGAGTAATCACAATCTTTATTTTGAACAGAAATATGATAAATATCAGATTTTCTTTTATCTGAAAATTTTCAGTTTTTTTTTTTTTTTTTTTTTTTTTTTTTGACGGTAAAATTTTCAATGTATTTGAATAGGTGTTCTTTAGTAAAGAGTGATAGTCACATGAGCGCAACGTTGAAAGTGTTGTGCTTAGTAACTTTGGTCGATTGGCAAACAATCGACCCAAAAAGTGTTTCTTGGTGGGTCTGGGAGGGGTGGAATTAACAGTGATTTCCGACATTGTTGGTTACTTCTTATCAGGCACATGACGTAACTTTGACGGCACATCAACGTCGGTGCAACGTCATGACTTTAATGCAACGTCACATCTACGTCGGTGCAACGTCGTGCCATTGCACCGACGTTGAGTTGACGTTGCCCTTGCGACGTGTGCCTGCTGGGTTATTGATATTCTCATACTGATTTAAAACTACAGTATTTAAAACATTCATTATGCAATGAAAAATGGGACTGAAAATTTAAGTAGAACAATTATTTTTCTTTCATCCAATGTTAAATTTGAGAAAATCAAATAAAAACAAATTGGTCATTTTGAGGTTGTTTTAATTTTTTCGGGATTTTCGGAGCAGGAAAAATGCCAGTACAGGTAAAGTCCCTTGATATGACATGAGGCATGATGATCCCAATTGTCCCGCATGTACAAAGAATCTTTCTTCCGTCGGACCATTAGAGAGTGGAATGCTCTTTCCGATTCGATCATTTCCACAGTTGAAGGTGCTGATAATACTGAAGCTAATTTTGCCTCTTTCGTGAGAGCAAGGGACTAACTTCACAGGTCCTGATCTTTGAATGGCATTTGACGTATCCTCAGTAATAATTCCGAATGCTGATTTTGGTATGTGACTTTACCGGTGGAGAAGAATCAGCATTTCCTAGGGTCATCCCAGTAGGCAAATATAGAGTCATCCACCTCAGAGTGCATAGGACACTTCAGTGTTTTTCACACGGTGCATCGTGACATTGACATTTGACCCTTGACCTCGGAAATCTATAGTGTTCATCATCGCTCCACGGGAAACATTTGTGGAATGTTTGATACTTCAATGATGATAGCTTTGTCTTTTATCCTGTTCACAATGTTTTCAATGTCAAGTCCATTGTTAACTTGGAATTTTGACCCTTGACATTGAAAATCAATAGGGTTTATTCTCTCTTCATGGGGAGCATTTATGGAAGGCATGATGCTTCTCCGATGATGGCGTTGTCTTTAATCCTGTTCACAAATTTCCGGACACACGGACACCCACACAAACACCCACACACGGACGTATGGTATCCATCGCAACTTTGTTGCGAGGGGATAATAACGAACAATCATGTAATGTGTCATTGCTGGTGACAGATAGATCTCAAAGCTATAATTCTGAAGTCATTTAAAATTCCTAAAGTATTCTGTTGTTTATTTGCGGCGAAATGCTCTTTATGACCTGCTCGCGATGCTTCATACTCTTGTTCCACCTTCTCTGTTTATGATTTGTACTGCCCGCAATTGGGATTGGCCTTAGAAAACCTTTCCTACAATGAATCAGAGAAAAGGCTCATTCTCATGTATTAGGTCCAACCCTTTGAAGACATGCACAATTATGAAATCTTTTAATGTAATTAAAGGTAAACTAGATCGCGCAGTCGATGGTATACCATCGCAAACACCCGCTTTTTCTATGAAAAACACTAATGACTATGTATTAGCTAGCCAAAACTACATATAAGTTAAGCAAGAGGGCCTAATGGCCCTATATCGCTCACCTGTTTGGACCCGAGGGGCATGATTGGCAGGAATTATGTAGGTGACCACTTGCCGTCGCTACATGCTAAATATCTAAGCTCTGGGCCCTGTGGTTTCAGAGAAGAAGATTTTTTAATCTTTATTCCATTATGAGTTTATGGGAGCTAAGGGGCCCCGGGGCGTGGCCCATTTGGACCCCACGGGCATGATTGGCAGGATTTATGTAGGTGACCACTTGCCATTGCTACATGCTAAATATCTAAGCTCTGGGCCCTGTGGTTTCAGAGAAGAAGATTTTTGAAGCTTTTTGTTCCATTATGAGTCTATGGGTGCGAAGGGGCCCCGGGGTGTGCCCTATTTGGACCTTAGGGGCATGATTGGCAGGAATTATGTAGGTGACCACTTGCCGTTGCTACGTACTAAATATCTAAGCTCTGGGCGCTGTGATTTCAGAGAAGAAGATTTTTGAACCTTTTTTTTTTCATTATGAGTCTATGGGAGCTAAGGGCCCATTTGGACCTCAGGGGCATGATTGGCAGGAATTAAGTAGGTGACCACTTGCCATTGCTACATGCCAAATACCTCAGCTCTGGGCCCTGTGGTTTCAGAGAAGAAGATTTTTGAAGCTTTTTTCCATTATGAGTCTATAGGAGCTAAAGGGCCCCGGGGCGTGGCCCGTTTTGACCCCCGGGGCATGATTGGCAGGAATTATGTAAGTGACCACTTGCTGTTGCTACATGCTAAATATCTAAGCTCTGGGCCCTGTAGTTTCCGAGAAGAAGATTTTTGAAGCTTTTTGTTCCATTATGAGTCTATGGGAGCGAAGGGGTCACGGGATGTGGCCCATTTGGACCTTAGGGGCATGATTGGCAGGAATTATGTAGGTGACCACTTGCCGTTGCTACATGCCAAATACCTCAGCTCTGGGCCCTGTGGTTTCAGAGAAGAAGATTTTTGAAGCTTTTTTCCATTATGAGTCTATAGGAGCTAAAGGGCCCCGGGGCGTTGCCCGTTTGGACCCCAGGGGCATGATTGGCAGGAATTATGTAGGTGACCACTTGCCGTTGCTACATGTTAAATATCTAAGCTCTGGGCCCTGTGGTTTTCGAGAAGAAGATTTTGGAAGCTTTTTGTTCCATTTTGAGTCTATGGGAGCGAAGGGGCCCCGGGGCGTCGCCCATTTGGAACCAAGGGGCATGATTGGCAAGAATTATGTAGGTGACCACTGGCCGTTGCTACTTTCTAAATATCTGAGCTCTGGGCCCTGTGGTTTCAGAGAAGAAGATTTTTGAAGCTTTTTTTCATTATGAGTCTATGGGAGCTAAGGGGCCCCAGGGTGTGGCCAATTTGGACCCCAGGGGCATGATTGGCAGGAATTATGTAGGTGACCACTTGCCGTTGCTAGTTGCCAAATATCTCAGCTCTGGGCCCTGTGGTTTCAGAGAAGAAGATTTTTGAAACTTTTTTCCATTATTAGTCTATAGGAGCTAAAGGGCCCCGGGGCGTGGCCCGTTTTGAGCCCAGGGGCATGATTGGCAGGAATTATGTAGGTGACCACTTGCTGTTGCTACATGCTAAATATCTAAGCTCTGGGCCCTGTGGTTTCCGAGAAGAAGATTTTTGAAACTTTGTTTCCATTATGAGTCTATGGGAGCGAAGGGGCCCAGGGGTGTGGCTAATTTGGACCCCAGGGGCATGATTGGCAGGAATTATGTAGGTGACCACTGGCCGTTAATACATGCTAAATATCTAAGCTCTGGGCCCTGTGGCTTCAGAGAAGAAGTTATTTTAATTTTTTCCCATTGATAGTCTATGGGAGCTATATGTTGCCATGGCAACCAGAATTCCAATCTGATCAGCCCAAAAACCTTATGCAGCCTTTCCCCCTACCTGATGATGCTTCCCATGAAATTTGATCAAGATTGACCATTGGGTATTAGAGATATACTTATTTGAAATTGTTTACGGACGCACGCACGCACGCACGCACGCACGCACGCACGACGGACGACGGACAAAAAGTGATCACAAACGCTCACCTTGTCACTACGTGACAGGTGAGCTAAAAAGTTGCAAAGAACATTCGAACTGATAAGCAAAGTTTCAGGAGTGTAACTCTTATAGTTTAGAAGATATGGCAAAGTCATACTTTTTTACCTCTGACCTTGGGATCATGTTGAGGTCCACCAAAATTATCCCAATTTATTCTATATTCCAACGGCCATCCAATAACCAACGTTTCAGAAGTGTAACTCCAATAGTGTAGAAGATATTGCATAATCAAACTTTTTGACCTTTGACCTTGGGGTCATGTTGAGAACGAGGTCACACCAAAAGTAGCCCAATATATTTTATATTCCAAAGGCCGTCCAATAACCAAAGTTTCAGAAGTGTAACTCCGATAGTTTGGAAGATATGACAAAGTCATACTTTTTTACCTTTGGCCTTAGGGTCATGTTGAGCTCAAGGTCACACCAAAAGGAGCCCAATTTATTCTATATTCCAAGGGTCATTCAATAACCAAAGTTCCACAAGTGTAACAAAACAATACTTTTGACCTTTGACATTGGGGCCATGTTGAGGTCAAGGTCACGCCAAAAGTAGCCCAGTGCCATCTACATTCCATGTATTATCCACAAGGTAAAGTTTGAAAAATGTATCTTAACCGGTTTCAGAGGAGATCCATTCCATAGAAACTCGACGGACGTATGAACACACACATACTTACATACAAAAATACATACATACAGACCCCCGGACTGATAGACACTCGACTCTGACACGAAAACAATATACCCGATGTTTTTTTCTCGAAAAAGCGGGTATAAAAAAAGTTGTTTTCCGCAGCGCTTCCTCCTTTGCTCCAACATGGAGCAATTTTTTACTTGTTACTTTCTGAGATCTGTTAGAAAGGTAATCTCTAATCCAGTTAAGTAAATGTCCGTTTATGCCGTGCTGTTTCAATTTGAAAATTAGGCCTTCATGCCAAACCCTATCAAATGCCTTAGAGACATCACAGAATATCATGCATGAATATTGATTATTATCAAACGTTTGACAGATATGTTGATAAATGTCAACAAGTTGGTAAGTGGTAGAATGATTGGGAAGAAAACCAGATTGGTATTTATATAAAAGATTGTTGGCGTGTAAAAAGTTGTATATGTTTTTATGAACTATTCGTTCTTGTAATTTACCTATTCCGCTAAGTAGTGATACCGGTCTGAAGTTTGTAACCTTAGTTAAGTCCCCCTTTTTAGGTAAAGGCAAAACGTGAGAACCCTTCCATATATCTCCAAACACCCCCTCCCTAAACGACCTATTAAACAGTATCTCCAGTGGAACTGAGATCTCGTTTGATACAGCCTTCAACATTCTATTACTGATTAGATCCGGGCCAGTCGCTTTATTTGGATTTAGTAAATCGATTAAAGTTGAAATTTCTAGAGCTGAACATGTAATATCACTTAACGAATTTCTAGTTTTAGATTCAAAATTAGGCAACTGAACTTCATTATCATTTATTGTTGAAATTGACGAAAAATAGTTCAAACATTCCGCTTTTTCTTCGTCTGTATAACAATATGATTTTTGACCGTTTTATTTTTCTATAACAAGTGGGGGAATATTGTTTGAGGTTTTATTATTTTTAACAAAATGGCGAATAACTTGCAAAAATTTCCTTTTGTCATTGTTATAAAAATCACAGATGGAAACTTCCAAGGAATTATAAAAATTTTCTTTGGCATGCTTTACGAGATTATTAACTTTATTTCTAATACGTTTATACTTATTCCAGTCGATGCTGTTACCGGTCTGGATGGATTTTTTCTTTAGCCTGTCTCTAATTCGCATATTACGACGAATAATGGAGTCAAACCATGGTTTGTCTCCAGGCCTTATTGTAACGGTTTTGGAAGGTATACATATTTTAGCAAAATTTAAAAAAATATTGGTAAACTTTGCCCATGCGTCGTTAAAAGATCCTTCCAAGAGAATACTCCAATCATAGTTACTTATAAGCTCTTTAAGCTTGGTAAAATCTGCCCTTTTATACAGCCAAATTAATCGATTGAATGGTGTGTTACACTGATAATAAAATGGTAATCTTATATAAGTTGCTTTATGGTCGCTTATAGCTGCAGGAGTATCTATCGTGCCTGAATCTAAAAACTGTAAGTCATCTGAAATAATTATAGGATCTAAAAGCGCAAGTTGCCTCGTTGCATTTGAAACTGTATTTTGAAGCGAATTAAGTATAATCAAATCTTTTAAATTCCGGTAGTTATCATTAAATAGGTCCTCGTTTAAGTCGCCTAAGATAATTAGATTTTTAGTGAAATCATATGCTTTTTCAATATTCAAATTTAAGTTTTCAAAGAATGTTGCATCGGCTGTTCTAGGACTGTAAAACAAGCCCAGGAGATAGTTAACGTTATTCGTTTTAATTTCCACCCATATAGATTCTGGGCAATAAATTTCTAAGTAGAAGTAAAACAAAGATCAGGAATTGATACAATTAACTTACTCCACCCATAAAAGACACCAAAGGGAAAGAAATACAAACATTAAGCGACCAGACCATAATGGAAACCTAAACAAAGGAAGGCCATAAGGACAGTTACTTTCCCACAAAATGGCCATATGGCCATCCAAAATAAAAAGACACAAGTGATACACACAGTAAGTAACTAACAACAACATAAATAAATCGCCTCGTGTGAATAAGTTCTGAATTAATGTAAATAAGGAGCCCTCCTCCATGGTTAGTTCTGTCTTTTCTATAGGGTGTATCGTACATATCCGATAGAACTAGTGTTTCGTTTAAAATTTGTTGATCCAGGTGAGACTCTGTAAAACATAAAATATCAAAGTTCAAGATATGATCCTTGATGTACTCAATCTTATTCCTTATGCTACGTATGTTAATATGTAAAATAGATAGGTCTGCCTGACTAGGGTTTGGAGTGGCTGGTCCTGGGTTTTCTTCAATGTCCAGAGCTTGTAAAATTAACATTAAAATAATAAAGCAAAAGTGGTTATTACTTGTTGATTCATTAAGAGATCTCGTAATGGACAAGAGCAATGAAAGCATAGAGAGACATAACCATTTAACTTTTTGGTAGAAAAAACTTAATTTTATCTTTATGTAAAATTCACTACGACTGCCTCGTATAATGAGACCACCGAACAGACCTATGGCGGCTCTCCATTGGACAACACTTATACCCATACTTCATATTATAAAGAAACAAAAGATTGACAGCCACCGCAGGTCTGGAAGGTAGCCCCTGTCAGCTGGATATATTGACGACTGCAATAGGTACAGGGTATAAAAGATATACAATAAAAGAAAACAATACAATAATTGTAAACAAATATGCAGTTCAACTGCATGTCCATAAGTTTTTGGAAAACGAGTGCTGCAGAATACTCAGAAAAAAAAAATAAACCTGGTAACAGTTCGCATACGCACACGCGTACGTACGTACCTACGCACGCACATATGTACGAACGTACGCGTACGCATGCGCACAATTTAGTCAACCCTAGGATACAAAGCGTATCTGTGAAAGAGAATAATAGTAAGTCTAAACAGCGAAGACATCATCAACTACAAAAATGAGCATGAGTCTCATGATGGAGCAGTTCACATGTAAACTTCAATGCAATATCGTGAGGTTTCTGTATGGCTACGGTATCCAGTATATGTCTGTGATAAAATACTACTATCGAGAAAAAAAAATCGTTTAACATTCAATAGCAATGTAACAATATGGCCCAGCAGGCACATTACGTAAATGTGATGTCATATAAACGTCACTTCAACGTCACGAAACCGATCACATGGATGAGGCTGATCATGAGGTATTACATTGTGCCTTGGTGGCCATTTTGTCTATTCGGCCATATTGTGTTAAAGGGAATGGGAACACCTTCAGGGGAGACAACTCCTGCAAAGTATTTTGTCTCCCTAACAATAGGGGTCAACTCTTAAAGGAAAGAATTTGCTCCTAAGGAGGAGCAAATTCTTTCCTTTAAGAGTAGACCCCTTTTTCAGTGGGACAGAGTTAATAGAAAAGCGCTCAGGAAGTCCCGAAAATTGTCTCCCTTTGAAAAATAGCGGAAAAATCCCATTCCCCTTTAGCAATTCTGAACCTGCTTGTTACCTTGGTGCCTCTTAGGCTATTGGAAGAGATTATATTGATGCAGAGTCGTGTATAGTTTGGCAGGGCACAGTTATTGTTTGCACCAGCTTTTTGAATACTCTGCAAAAAGGTAAAACAGGTCACCCGTATTCAACTCAAACAAGAGCTCCGCAAGCGGGGCATGAAACGTCCGTGGCAATTAGTAAGATGACGCATATATATACTGACTGTTGTACAAGTTTGGGTTTGTAAAAATGTAACCAAGGAACAATGTGTGCTCTATATATGCTTAGCTGGCCCTATTAATATCACTCAGTGGCTCAAACTACCTGTCCGCAACAAATTTTCATGGTCGGTAATAGTTGGTGGACCATAACCTCAAAATAATATAGGCATAAATCTGGCAATAAGTAGTTGACTGTAACCTTGAAATAATATGCGCTGCACCACATCATAGTCTAACTATAAGTAAAGTTTCAGCTTCATCAGATGTAAAATGTGGGAGGCATTATCCGGAAACAAAATATGTGAAAGGGGAATAACTCTGGTAATATTTGGTAGACTGTAACCTCACAATAATATGCACTGTTCCATATCATGGTCTCACTGTATGTAAAGTTTCAACATCATCGGATCTAAAATGTAGGAGCAGTTATCCGGAAACAAAACGTTTTCAGAATTTTTCAGAGGGGCAGAACTGTATTATTATTTGGTGGACCATAACCTCAAAACAATATGCGCTGCCCCACACCATGGTCTAATCATATATGAAGTTTCAGCTAAATCGGCTGTAAAATGTAGGTAGCGTCATCCGGAAACGAAAAGTTTACAAAAAAATTAAAGGGGCATAACTCTATTATTATTTGTTGGACCATAACCGCGTAACAATTTGCGCTGCCCCACATCATGGTCTAACTATGGATAAAGTTTCAGCTTGATCTGATGTAAACTGTAGGAGGAGTTATACGGAAACAAAAAGTTTACAAAAAATATCAAAGGGGCATAACTCTATAATTATTTGGTGGATCGTAACCTCGAAACAATATGCGCTGTCCCACATCATATGTATGAAGTTTCAGCTTGATCGGACGTAAACTGCAGGAGGAGTTATCCGGAAACGAAAAGTTCACATAAATTTCAAAGGGGCCTAACTTTATTATTATTTGGTGGACCGTAACCTCGAGCCACATCATGGTCTAACAATGTATGAAGTTTCAGTTTTATCGGATGTAAACTGTAGGAGGAATTATCCGGAAACAAAAACATTACAAAAAAAATTCAAAGGGGCATAACTGTATTATTATTTGGTGGACCATAACCTCGAAACAATATACGCCGTCCCACATCATGGTCTAACTATTTTTGAAGTTTCAACTTGATCGGATGTAAACTGTAGGAGGAGTTATCCGGAAATGTAAAGTTTACAAAAAAATTCAAAGGGGCATGACTCTATTAATATTTGGTGGACCGTAATCACGAACAATATGCGAAGCCCAGCATCATGGTCTAACTACGTATGAAGTTTTAGCTTGATCAGATGTAAACTGTAGGAGGAGTTTTCCGGAAAAGAAAAGTTTACAGACGGACGGACGACCGCCGGGGACATAACATAATACGACCGTTTTTCAACGGGCGTATAAAAAGCTATGATGATTGTTTGATTTGAGGTTTAACGTCCCCGTCAACACTGTATAGGTCAGTTTGGTGACGCTGCTTCCAATTTTGTGGGACATTTACCCGACATTGAGATGAAATGACATCTCAAGTCCTGTCGCCCAATGAAACCAGTAGGGTTTATATGCATGGACGGTCCGACGCGCACCGCTTTGCCAGGACAAGCTTAGATCCTGTAAGCGGCTTACCAGTACTCATGTGCGGTCGGTTTCAGCTCTGCGTGGAAGTATCATGCAGCCCATCTATTTCTTCAAGCCCCGATGGGCGGGGGCCAAAAGTCATGATGAATATGGCCGCTTGCAAAAATCAAACACAATGCATTCTATTAAATCTTCTTATGGGCGCAGATAATTTGACATATATTGACAGCATTTAAGTTGGCCCGCACAGCCGATGTTATCTGCGAGTGCTTTGAAGAATGTTGATATGGCCGCCATCATGGATATCGGAATATAACAGTTTTAGCGATTCTGAATCTACATGTCACCAAAATGCCTCCGACAACTCAATGCGACTGACCATCATGGAGCGTATGTGGTTTGAAGATTTTAAACAGAATTTGTTCTAAACAAGTCAAATCACATGTTACCCCAATGCTTCCCATCAAGTTTCGTTTCAATTCGACTTGATGTGGGTTGAAGATTTTCAAGCTGGCCACGATGGCAGCGATCTTGGATAATGGAACGGAATAATTTAGGCAAATTATGTATCTTCATGTCGCCCAAATGCCTCCCATCAAATTTCAGCTCAGTCTGACTCTGTTCGGGATGAAATGTTGTTTGAAGAATTTAAGATGACCGTAATCATAGTGGAGCGCTGTGGTGCAGTGGTAAAGTATCGGCCTTGGGATCGAGAGGTACCGGTTTCGAACCCCACGAGGGGCAAGTGTAGTTTCCTTGAGCAAGAAACTTTATCCACATTGCTTAGTACTGGTTTCTACCCAGGAACAGAGGGCCACATGGAAGATTAGTACTTGTTTACTAAATGTGTTACCCTCTATAAATAAGGTCGATTATTATTATTATTATTATTATTATTATCTTGGATATCGGAATGGAATAAATTTTGTTATCAATCACCATGTCGCCCTGACGGCTCTTATCAAGTTTCAGCTCATTCTGATTTTTGTAGGGAAGATGCCCTTTAAAGAAATTCAAGTTGGCCACCTTGGTGGCGGCCATATTGGACATCTGAAAGGAATTGTTTTAGCAATTCTGAATCTCCATGTTGCCCTGATGCCGCCCCTCCAGTTTCAGCTCAATCTAAATTTTGGTTTGGTAGGCGATGTTGTTCGAAGAGTTTCAAGATGGCCGCCATGGTGTCCATCTTAGATATCGGAACGGAACGATTTTGGCAAATCTGAATCTCTGTGTTACCCCAGTGCCTCCCATCAAGTTTCAGATCAATCTGACTTTCAGTTCAGGATGAAATGTCATTAAAAATAAAACAATGGCCGCCATGGCATTACGACCGTGCGACATAGTGCATTTTTTCACATCTCAAAAACGGCTACTTTTCTGATGAAAATCCGTGATATTTTTCTCACAAATACAGCAAACATAGGTTGTGGGTGCTCGTTAGAACCGCCTCGTTGAGGCGGTTCTAACTTGTACTCATATCCTATGTTTTGGAGTAAAAATAAGAAAAATAATGTATACCCCCGTAAACCCCAATTTTCTCCATATAAAGTGGGGTATAGGGGGATCTTCATTTCACGGACATGTTCACATGATGGTGACTATTTTGGATATTAGAACCAAATGATTGCAGCTAATCTATATGTCTGTCGATCCAGTGCCTCCCATTATATTTCAGGTCAATCTTACCTTTGAATCGGGAGGAGATGTCGTTTGAAGAATTACAAGATGGCCGTCTGCGACCATTTTTGAAATCAGGTGGAACGATTTTTGAAAATCTGAATCTCCATGTCGCCCCGATGCTTCTCATCAAGTTTCAGCTCGATCCGACCTTTGGTTCTGGAGATGTATTTAAATAATTTCGAGATGACTGCCATGGCGGGCATCTTGGGTATCGAAAAGGAACGAGTTTAAACAAATCTGAATCCCCCGCTTTAGCTCGATCGAACCTTTGGTTCGGGAGATATCGTTTGAAAGTTTCAAGAGCGCCGCAATGGCGGCCATCTTGAATATAGAAACGGAACAATTTTAGCAGATTAAACATATTTTATTGAAAAATAAATCAAAGGAATTGGACACAAGTTAAATACAACGTAAGATAGGCCTCTCCCTAATACAGTTTAACAACTCATTTCAAGTGGTCCAAATATGCACTACCTTGGTTTTGCGCACGGCACGTCGTATTTACAAAGTCCATCCAGAAATAAAAACAAATATTGACCGGACACGAAAAAAATACCAAATAGTCTTTCCGTCCAAAACAACACATATGTATGTACCAGGTACGATTTTATATAAATATTACATTCCTGAAAGGGAAACCCTAAAGTGTGGGTATGCGTTTTCTTATTTCTGAATTATTCCTGATAATTGCCTTCACTTCCATTTTATCCCTGACTTATATACAAGTAAGTTTCTAGAAGATCCGATAAAAACTGAAGGGGCTACGGTGATGGCAAGGACATAAATATGCATTTTCTGAAATCAAGGGGGCATAACTCTCTGAAATATAGGCCACCCTCACCAATTTTTAAACTCTGCTAAATTTGATCGCTTTCTTACTTACATGTAAATTTCAAGAAGATCCGATGGAAGCAGAATGGGCTACAGCGATATTTTTTTTACCTTTGACCTCTAAGTATGACATTGACGTTGGAGATACCGACCTGTGTCTTGCGCGCAACAGATCGTCTCATGATGGTTTACATATTTGACAACATTTCTGCCAAGTAATTTCACAATCCATCCAGGAATAAGGAAGTTATTGACCGAACACGAAACAAAGCCCTTTTTTTACCTTTTTACCTCTAAGTATGACCTTGACCTTTAAGGTATCGACATGGGTTAAGAGCGCGAAAAATTGTCCTATGGTGGTTAACATTTCTGCCAAGTACTTTCAATGTTTGTCTTTCAGCCACCAAGTTTGCTGTGTGTGTTAACGAAGGCCAAGACAAGCTTCCTACGCTATACTGGTTACCAAAACTTCATAAAAAACCTTACAAAGCACGGTTTATTGCAAATTCTAGTTCTTGCACTACCACTGAACTTTCTAAATTATTAACTTCCTGTCTTACTGCTATTAAAACGCATGTAATTAAATATTGTGATAAAGTCTTTGAAAGATCAGGAAGAAATCTGTTTTGGTCTGTAAAAAATTCGAATGAGGTTTTAAATAAATTGAAATCTAGACAGTTTCGTGCTTCTAGTCTGTCTACCTACGATTTTTCCACTCTTTACACTACACTTCCTCATAATCTTATAAAAGAAAAGCTTAATGATTTAATTGAATGGGCTTTTCACAGAGAAGATTCTCTCTATCTTGCATGTAATGTCAGAAATGCATTTTTCACTTCTAAAGAGCATAAGAATTATACACTTTGGTCATGTCAGAAAGTGTGTGATGCCCTCACCTTTCTACTTGACAATATTTATATTAGATTCGGTACTAAGTTATTTAGACAAATTGTGGGTATTCCGATGGGTACTAATTGCGCACCTCTTGTGGCTGATCTATTCTTGTATTGTTATGAAAGAGACTTCATTTTGTCGCTTTCCATTGATAACCAATCTGAAATTATTGAAGCTTTTAGCTCTACTTCCAGATATTTAGATGATTTATTAAATATTGATAATACCTATTTTGATGGTTTGATCAGTCAGATTTACCCCCTAGAACTTCAGTTAAATAAAGCAAATTCTTCTGATACCGAGGCCCCGTTTTTAGATTTACATCTATCTATTGTAGATGGATTTGTTTCGTGCAAAATTTATGATAAACGCGATGACTTCGATTTTGAGATTGTAAATTTTCCTTTTTTGGATGGTGATGTTCCTCGTGCGCCATCCTATGGCGTTTTCTATTTCGCAATTAATTCGATTTGCTAGAGTGTGTAGTCATGTAACTGACTTCAACACTCGTAATAAATTATTAACGGCTAAACTCCTTAATCAGGGTTATCGGTACCATAAACTACGCAAAGCCTTTTCAAAATTTTATAGACGCCATTCTGATTTAATTTCAAAATTCAATATTGGACTTAAATTTCTTCTGCAACAAGGTCTATCGGAACCCGAATTTTATGGTGACTTAGTATATAAATTCAGAAAAATATATAACCGCAATGACTTCAGCACCCAATTTCGTAAAATCATTCTTCGATATAAAAAGATTGGGTACAACATGGATATTATACGACAGACTGCATGCATGGTAGTTAACCCAATCACGGTTGGCAACTTTGCTTCCCTCTTTAATTGCACGCCGGTGGGTCAGGCCTCAGATTCTATGACGGCTCCAACGTAAAGGCTTATTGAAAATTAAAGAGATAATGTTGGTTGGTGCCTGCTGCTCTGTCTCTGGTCGGGCTCATCGGAGTCTAACTGTTGGTTTTCTTTTGCTCCAGCATTTCAGTGGTTTCTTGCTGTCGAGTCCTCACCGTTGTCTCACCTCTGTGGTTCTTTGATTTCTGTGTTCACGGAGATGTTGCACTGATGAGTTGGGAGGCCTTCATGCGGACTGAACAAATTTTTTGTCTAAATCGCGGCGGAAGTAAGGGCGAGGATTGTGGCCACGTAAAATCGATTTAAGCCCCCCCAGTGGAAATCTTCCACTGACCGTTCCAAGGCGGCTCTTCTGTGGCGATTTATGTTGTTGTTTGTTACTTACTGTGTGTGTCACTTGTGTCTTTTGGTTTTGGATGGCCATGTGGCCATTTTGTGGGAAAGTAACTGTCCATATGGCCTTCCTTTGTTTGGGTTTCCATTATGGTCTGGTCGCTTAATGTTTGTATTTCTTTCCCTTTTGTGTCTTTTATGGATGGAGTAAGTTAATTGTATCAATTCCTGATCTTTGTTTTACTTCTACTTTTCAAAATCAATTTAAAAATAAGAAAGTTATTGACCGGACACGATTTGCCCATACATACATACACGATATTGTGACCGACAAAAAATATAAATGCAAGAGTCTCACAATAGATTGTATGGTTTTCAAGTTATAGAGCGGACACGATTTTTGACAGACAGACACCCGGGAAAAAAACAATGTCTCCCCAAAAAGGGGGAGACATAAATACTGTCGTTATAACGCGGGTCCTCAGGACCAAAATACCGGTTTCCTTCTTATATTTTATCTCAATAAGTCTATGAAAGGAATTGCTGCTGCTTTGAGTGATTTTTTATATGCCCAGCCATTCAGAAAATGGCGGGGTATTATGTTTTACCCTCCGAAGTTTTGAGTTTCCGTCCGTCCGTCCAGTCTAACGAAATGATGCTTATGTGACTGATTTTTTGCTGAAGTTGATTATATGTAACCATTTTTATGTGACTGTCACTTAAAAAGATTTGTGTTGCTTATGTAGAAATACATATTAAGTGACTACTTTTCAATTGGAATTACAGTCACATCATTTGTCCATATGATGGACATCCATCCGTAATTTATGTGACGCTTACGTTTAAAGAATGTGCACTGTACTGGTTAACCGCTTATGTATAAGCTTGCCCAGGAAAAGTATGGATAGGTAAACTGACCGGCGAAAAAATGACCTAAAACAGTGTTGAGAGAGCCGTTAACCCCCCCCCCCCCCCCAAAAAAAAAACAAATCTAAAATACATGACTCCTGTCCATGCATTTATGCGGTATCACGACTCCCCGAAATCACCGAAATCACCCCGAAATCACCGAAATCACCACAGAAATAACCGAAATCACCACTGAAATAGCAGAAATCACCATTGTGGAATTAATATATGGACATGTATAGTGTATTTAGCTTACAAACATTATTTTTATTGTCAATGATGACTTTTGGGTACCTTTTCAGCCAAAGACACTTAAAATTGTACGCTCGGGATTTCTTCCGAAATCTTGCGAAATCACCTGTCATTAATGCACTATTCTAGGGGCATATATACTGTTTATTACTGAATATCAGTCTTGTTTTCATTCTAAGGTGAGGATATAATGTGCCAGGTTGAATTCGATAAAGAATGTCCATTTTCAGCACAGAAGCATTTTGTTGGTGTGTGTATTGTTATTACCTCAGAAGTGTCCCTTACAGTTATCATGATGAACATTTATCAGACCATTACTTTTAGTTAATGTGTTTGTATCATTGTTTACTTATCTATATCTGTTTCTGTATTTTTTATGTAGCCAACTTGATATCAAAGTTAGGCACTGATTGTAATTAACATCATTATTGACACTTTACTAACATCAAGTTAATTGAGGATAATTGAATTTATCGGCTGATATCAGACTGTCATTTAATTACATATCGCGACCGATTAACTGGATTAGGCAATCATCTAACTCGTGGTCAATTAACAATACTGGAAAGCTGAATAGACCGAATAATAGATTGTGGCCACTCATTAGAACCCCCGCCACAATCTAAGTTCGGAGCACCAGCACAGCTTTTTGGCGTTCGGTAAAATCGCCTCCCCGAGGCGGCTCTATCGAGTGCTCACAATCTATGTTTTTGCAGAAATATTAACACCATAACAATTTTTGCACCTTAAAATCATCATATTTTGGTGGTTAAATTTATTTGTATAGGCGTGTTTTCATAATAGAGGCGATTCTCATAAGTCCAAACAATCTATGTTCGGAGCAGGAATAACCAAAAGTGGCAATTTTTATTTCACTACATCGACGTTCCCTCATGATGCAAAAGAGGCTTTGAAAATAAAATAATGCACAGACTGAGCCGAGTTTGTGTTGGGATATGCTGATATTTTTTGTTTCTGCTCCAAACATAGATTGTGCCACTTATTAGATCCGCTTCGCCTATGTGGTTGTAACGAGTATCCACAATCTATGTTTAAAGCAAAAATGAGAAAAGTATAGAATACCTCGGTAAATCACGATTTTCTCTCTAAAAGGGAATCATTATGAAACACATCCTTTTCAAATATATTGGAAAAATTTACTACCAAAAAAAAAAAAAATGAAAATTTTCTTCTGAAAAATTGCGATGTTTTTCTTGTTTCCTTTTCATGATTTCTTATATATTTCAAACCGTTTTGCATTTACATCATCTTGTTTATCTATGTAAGAAATTGAGATTTCCCCTATTGTGCTGTCTCGTAAATCAATTTATTTTTGTTTCTTTTTATCATTCTATGTTGCGAGAGCAAGAGCACCACGAAAACACACCTATATAAATTTAACTCATTTAAACCCCTTATATAATAAAACTGGGGTTTGGCAGGGGTAAACAATAGTTTCCTTAGGTTGTGGGTACTCGTTAGAACCGCATATTTGTAGAGGAGTGTTTTCGAGATTTGGTTAAACTGTTTATCTATTGCCCATAAGGTTGTATAAATAAAGGTACAAAATAAATATCTTTTGTTATTCGTTTGTTTTATTTGTGGTTTAATGTCCCCGTCAACAGTGTATAGGTCATTTTGGAGCAGGTAAACCGCTATTCCTACGAGTAAAATATGCACATAACGAAGACTCAGACCAGCCTGTCCACTGGCACATTTTGAAATCGTGCCTATTCGAGTAAACACAAAACGCGTTTGTTTTGTTTCTTTTCAAGTTTCACGGCCCAGTCAACAAAATTTAGGTCATTTTGAGCCGGTCAATTTGTGTATCGATACTTGTAAGCTGTTAATGTATCAGTTTACCTATCGACTCTTTTCTTGGGTATGCCCCCGGCTGTAGGGTTATCTGTAAGCTGTTAACCAGCAGTGGAATTTCTCGCCCCAGTCAACACTATTTAGGTCATTTTTGAGCCGGCCAGTTTAGCAATCTACACTTTTCCTGGATAGGCTTATCAGTTAGCTGGTTACCAGTACAGTGCACATTCTTTCGCAAGAAACTGGCAACCAGTGGAAGGGAGAGATTGGCCGTACAAAAAGATTTCATAATCAATTTCCACAAAAGCTCATTTCTTGGATCCGTCCGTCCGTCCATCTACTGTAACTGTGATCGGTCACATTTGACCATTACTGCATGAATTTCAGATAATTTTCCAAAATAGGGGGTGCGTCTGCACCCCTCCATCCCCCGCCCCATGTACATTGTACATACAGGCCAGATTTGCAGGATGAAAGGATGTATACTCAATAATCGTGATTCGGCCTCAAGTTTAAGACCCGAAGGACGCATTCATGTGTGCAACTGTCAACGTCAAACTTTGCAAACTTGGTAGTACTCAGTCACCCGATGCTACATACCAAGTTTCAAGACAATCGGCCCAGTGGTTCAGGAAAAGAAGGTTTTTACCATATCTGGACATAGCGGCCATCTGGTAATGCATCCTGAACCATACTCGCAAACTTTTGTTTCCCCAATGGCAGAAAGTTGCATATGAAATTAAATTAATACTGGCCAAGTGGTTTCAGAGAACAAGTCTTTTGAGAATGGTGTAGGCCTAACATACCATATTGAGAAGCCGGGGTCGATCAAAATTTAAATGAAATTCGCAAAGTGGTGTCAGAGAAAATGTATTCTAATATTTCAATGGACCTGCAAAACAAGTTACCTTGGGCCAAGGTCACCGAATGACATTGACCCTAAGCATTCATAGACATTCATCTTTTACCTATTCTCATATCACAAACCACAATTTTCGAAAAATGCATTAATTTACCTATTTCCCATTGGAAAGCCTAAGGAGCCAAATTTGACCTTGGCGTAAAATAGGTCAAGGTCAACCTAGGATCATCATTTTTGCAAACTTGGTAGTACTTCGTCACCCGATGCTACAAACCAAGTCGGCCCCGCCCATCGGGGCTTGAAGAAATAAAAGGGCTGCACGATGCTTCAACACAGAGCTGAAACTGACCACACGCGAGTACCGGTAAACGGCTTAGAAGATCTAAGCCTGTCCGGGCAAAGCGGTGCAAGTCGGACCGTCAATGCTTATAAACCCTATTGGTTTCATTGGGCGACAGGGCTTGAGATGTCATTTTATCTCAATGTCGGCTAAACGTCCCATAAAATTGGAAGCAACGTCTCCAAAATGACCTATACAGTGTTGATGGGGACATTAAACCACAAATCAAACAAACAAACAAAGCTACAAACCAAGTGTCAAGACAATCGACCAAGTGGTTCTGGAGAAAAAAAAATTAAGGTTTCTGTCGCGGTTTATTTTATATGGTTTGTCTTTTGAGTATGTGTATCGCGTATTTTAGTTTTGGATAGCCAACTGGCCATTTTGTGGGAAAGTAACTGCCCTTTTGGCTTTCCGCTATCGATGTTTCCATTAGGGTCTAGTTATTTCATATTTGTGGTTCTTTCCCTTTAGTGTCACTGATGGGAGCTGCGGGTTATATGTATCGATTCCTGATCATTGAATTCACTTCTATTCTATCATATTTCGGTATGGAGGCCATTTTGGGAAAGTGACCTGTACTTTTGTTTCCCCATTGCCAGAAGGCTGCCTATGAAATTAAATTGAAATTGGCTAAGTGGTTTCAGAGAAGAAGTCTTTTGCGAATGGTGGACGACGGACGACGGAGGCCTACCGTCCTGTAACCTGACCCGGAGCCACTGGCTCAGTGGAGCTAAAACTTTTTTTGTCATCAATCCCCTACCAGTGGCATGCTACAGATAAGAAATGATTGAAATCAGCCTGCAGGATGCAGACATATAACTGGCCAAATGTCATGACGGACGGACGACGGATGGAAAACTTTACTAAAAGCTCCCTTGTAGCCTTCGGCCCAGGTGAGCTAAAATATTACTAACTTCAGAAATTTAACCGTATTTGAGATATCAAAGTGTGCACTATGTCGTTTAATCGTAATGAGCAGCAAAATGAGCGAAACAGTTTTGTTAGATTTGAGGTTTAACGGCGGACGGACGCCGGGGACAAAACATAATAGGACCGTTTTTTCAAACGGGCGTATAAAAAGCTATGATGATTTGTTTGATTTGAGGTTTGACGTCCTCGTCAACACTGTATATGTCATTTTGGAGACGTTGCTTCCAATTTTGTGGGACTTTTACCCGACATTGAGATAACATGACATCTCAAACCCTGCCGCCCAATGAAACTAGCATGAACGGGCCGACTCGCTACGCTCTGCCTGGGCAGGCTTAGATCCTCTAAGCGGTTTACCAGTACTCGTGTGCGGGTCGGTTTCAGCTCTGCGTGGAAGCATCATGCAGCCCATCTATTTCTTCAAGCCTCGATGGGCGGGGGCCGACTTATAATGGACTACATTATTTATTTCTTTTCAAGGGTGTTTCGAAAGAACTCTTTAGAACCGAACGATCTATAACTTGGATCGTGGATATTTTTTTTTTCCTGAACGAGGACTTTGACTATATTCTTTAATCCTTATTCTCCTGAGCCATGTTGCTCAACATCAGCAAACACGCCTATATAGTTTTGAACCCCTGGAAATCCACTTTTATATAGTAAAACTGGGGTTTACAGGGGTAAACCTTTTCTTATTTCTGCTCTAAAATAACGATTATGGGTACTCATTAGAACGCGCCTCGATGAGGCGGTTCTAACAATGTACCCACATATATATTTTTAGAGCAGAAATACGGAAAATTTCACACTTTTTCATCTTAAATTTTTCATTTTTACATCGTAAAATTTACAGTGTGTTTGTATAGGCGTGTCTTTGTAATGAAAATAGAAGTAAAGGCAATGATCAAAGCCTCGTTAGTTTAACGAGATCATTAGTGGTCAAATTAATACAAGCACAGTATCTAACAAGAGGACCAAGCTAGCTTGGTCCTGTATCGCTCACCTGAGCTAACAGATTCAAAGTTTAAGGAAGTGCCAACCTTTACTGAAGGCTTTATGGGAGGACATGGTGATGACAGGGTAAGCATTTTCTGCAAATCAAGTAGAATGTAACTCTATGATAAACAGGCTGACCTCACCGGTTTTCAAACTCATTCAAGCTTTTATTCCTGACTTGCTAAGAAGATCCGATCTAAACTGAAGTGGCCATGGTGATGACAAGTTCAAAAACAAGAGTTTTCAAACTCCACCAAGCTTTCTGCCTGACTTTCATGTTTGTAAGTTTCATGAAGATCCGTTCAAAACTGAAGGGGCAGCAGTGATGACAAGGTCGAAAATAGGCATTTTCAGCAATCAAAGGCACTTTATGATAAATGTGCCGACTTGGCCGGTATTCGAACTCATCTGAGATTTTATCCCCAGCCACCTTACATATAAGTTTCAGAAAGATACGATCAAAACTGAAGGGGCTACAGTGATGACAAGGTCAAAAATCGGCATTTTCAGCAATCAAAGGGATGTAACTGTATGATAAATGGGTCGACTTGGCCGGTTTTCTAACTCTTCCAAGGTTTTATCCACAGCCACCTTACATATAAGTTTCAGAAAGATCGGATCACAACTGAAGGGGCTACCGTGATAACAAGGTCAAAAATCGGCATTTTCAGCAATTAAAGGGGCGTAACTCTATGATAAATGGGCCGACTTGCCAATTTTTCGAACTCATCCGAGGTTTTATCCCCAGCCACCTTACATATAAGTTTCAGAAAGATCCGATCAAAACTGAAGGGGCTACCGTGATGACAAGGTCGAAAGTTTTTCAGCAATCAAAGGGACGTTACTCTATGATAAATGGGCCGACTTGGCCGGTATTCAAACTTATCCGAGTTTTTATCCTCAGCCACCTTACATATAAGTTTCAAAAAGATCCGATCAAAACCGAAGGGGCTACAGTGATGACAAGGTCAAAAATCGGCATTTTCAGCAATCAAAGGGACGTAACTCTATGATAAATGGGCCTACTTGGCCGGTTTTCGAACTCATCCAAGGTTTTATCCCCAGCCACCTTACATATAAGTTTCAGAAAGATCCAATCAAAACTGAAGGGGCTACCGTGATGACAAGGTCAAAAATCGGCATTTTCAGCAATCAAAGGGACGTAAGTCTATGAAAAATGGGCTGACTTGGCCGGTTTTCGAACTCATCCGAGGTTTTATCACCAGCCACCTTACATATAAGTTTGAGGAAGATCTGATCAAAACTGAAGGCGCTACGGTGATGACAAGCATTTTCCCATAGTAAGTCTATGGGACCTTGTGGTTGCCATAGGAACCAAAGTTTTAGAGCGATTTCGAAAAAAAGTTTATGTAATCAATGCCCCACCAGAGGTATGCTACAGATGAGAAATGATTGAGATCAGCCTGCAGGATACAGAGATATAGCTGCTCAAAAGTGTGGACGGACGATGGACGGACGGACGACGGACGACGGAGGACCCACTATACTATAAGCTCCCCTGGAGCCTTCGGCCCAGGTGAGTTAAAAACGCTGAAAAAATGTGAGTAGCAACTCAGCAAAAATATTAGCATTTTTGCCATATTTAAAGATCAAAGTTTTAACGATTGTTAACTAATGACGTCGTTAGTTTTGAACGACTTGCCCCTGTACTGTAATCTTGACGCTGTTGACTAAACCCAATGCATGATTCCAGCCCAGATTCTGTTGATAATCCCCTTTCGAAACACTCTTATCCCACGACGACAGGTAAGTGACATTCACGTGGATTTAAGCAGTGCAGAGCTGGGTCGGTTGACAAGCAGTTGACACACACACATGCTGCCCCCGCCAATCGGGGCTTGAAGAAATAGATGGGCTGCATGATGCTTCCACGCAGAGCTGAAACCGACCGCACACGAGTACTTGTAAACCGCTTAGAGTATCTAAGCCTGCCCAGGCAAAGCGGGGCGAGTCGGACCGTCCATGCTCATAAACCCTATTTGTTTCATTGGGCGACAAGGCTTGAGATGTCATATCATCTCAATGTCGGGCAAAAGTCCCACAAAATTGGAAGCAACGCCTCCAAAATTACCTATAACGTGTTGACGGGGATGTTAAACCTCCACAAAACGATAGCATTTTTCTTCTCAAGAATGTTTGCTTTATAGCCATGAGGGGTTACTAGAAATAACAACGGATTGCCTCTCAAATTACTGGCTTTTTTAATCCTTTATTCATTGTTTTGATATCTAGTACAACTAACGTGCAACAGAACGTGAAACTTTTTAATTGAATTTTCAAATATTTAAAGCCGAAGAGGTATTTGGTATTATTGTATATTTGAAAATTCAATTAAAAAGTTATTGAGTATGACGTTGTATAATTTCCAATAACATCCAAACCAAACTGAAATAATGGTCTGTTTGGTTTCAATATTTTGTATTTATCAGTACTGTTTTCAAAATTTTAATTGCGTTATTTTGGTAAAACATCAAGGCAATGCCACTCTAAACATAGTGTCCATCAAGTTCCGTTAGAGAAACGACCTCTATAAGTATTTGAACGTGATTGTATAATCAATGTTGGACCAAGGTTTTTGATAGCTTCCAAATGTTCTGGTGACCATAGTGCTGGAGGTGTCAACAACCGTAAGAATCCTCGACAAATCCTGGTAGAAGTCCAAACTAAACCCTCCATTCTTCGTGGTTACCTGCAATTAAAGATTTATTAGGAATATTCACCAATCCCGCCAGGCACTCAATGTTTAATCAACGTTGCATCACGAAAACACGCCTATACGAGGGGTGATCAGAAAATACGCGGAAAAGTGCTCTTATTTTTTTTATTTTTCGCCCGACATTCACAGTATTTCACAGAAAAAAAGGTATAAGAAATCTAAATCCAAGTCGCAAATTTTAGGACTGTAGAAGCTGCATAGAAGGAAATGTGGTTTCTATGGTAACGTCAACAACGTCATCCCGGCCCAAATTTACGAATTTTGAACACTAAGCGGTAACGAAACACCGCGTCGCGTTCGTAGATAACTTCACCAAACGAGAGGTACTAAACGCGCGAACTTTCGTCATTACGTGCGCGACGTCATGTTGGTTTCTGACGCTGGACATGTAAACAACGTCTGTTTTTAGTGCTTATCGTGTGAAAATTAGTGATGAACAGAGATCGGCTATCAAATTTTGCGTGCGAAATGGATTTTCAAAATCAAAAACTATTGACATGCTGCTGAATGCATATGGGGAAAAGGCCATTAAAAAAAACAGCAGTTTACATGTGGTATAAACGCTTCGAAGAGGGAAGAGAAAACATCAAGGATGATCAGAGCAGTGGTCATCCAAGCGTCGTTACGTCATCTCACGTCGCCGCCATCAAGCAGCTACTGGATAATGATCGGCGCATCACGATCAGGGTTATTGTTGCAAAAACTGACTACAGTTACGGTACAGTGTCGGTATTATTCATAACCAATTAAATATGCGTCGAATTTGTGCTAGGTGGATTCCCAAAATGCTCAATACTGATGAGAAAAGACTTCGTGTGGAATGTTGTGAACAGCTTCTGGAGAGATTCGAATGAGAAGGGGAAAAGTAAATGGACAGAATTGTCACCGCTGATGAAACGTGGATCAGCCTGTACATGCCAGAGACCAAAGCTCAGTCGACGATGTGGAGACTTCATGGCGAGCAATGCGCAAAAAGAGGGCCTCACTCCTACCATCTGTGCTATTTCACCATGACAACGCCCCTTCTCATCGAGCAGCCACAACCCAGACCACTGTACGCCAACCAGGGTTTGAGCTTTTGAGTCATCCACTATACAGTCCGGATTTGTCCCCCGTGACTTCTTTCTCGTCCCGGTAATGAAGACCTACCTTAGAGGAACACACTTCGATGACACTCGTGAACTTTCAGCGGCAGTACAGAAGGCTATATCCAACATACAACCATCTTCATTTAGACGGTGTTTTTTCCAGTCATGGCTAGAACGTTGCAGAAAGTGTATCTCATTTAATGGGGAGTATTTTGAAAAAGACTGAACTTTTTTAGCGAAACGCGTATCATGAACAACTAAGTTAACGTTGGCGTTATATAATGTTGGGCCGGTGTTGGCTAGTGGGCGTTACCATAGTAACAATAACGTTGTGCATGTGCAAACTACTGATGTAAAAATGTCTTGCATAATGTGAATTGGTTGAATGTATATTCACACAAAATTTCAGCAAAATCAATAATTCGGTAAAGAATTTAGAGCACTTTTCCCCGTATTTCCTGATCACCCCTCGTACATACACCTTGTAATTTTTACCGCCGAAAAGTCGAAATTTTAAGATGAAAAATTGTGATATTTTTCTAATTTCTTCTCAAAATATAGATTGTGGTTACCCGTTAGAACCGTCTCATCGAGGCGGTTCTAACCAGTACCCACACCCTATATTTTAGGGAAGAAATAAGAAAAAAAAAATGTTTACCCCTTTAAACCCCGGTTTTACTATATAAAAGTGGGTTCAAGTTGTCAACATTACATAGGTGTGTCATGGTGATGGAAAGTTAGTTGAAAATGCTGTTAAAATTTTTATTAAATATTGAGAAACGTGTGCCTGCAGGGTTAGGTTTCATATTTCTGCTTCAAATATTAAAAAAATAAAATGAAACTATTTTTAACATAGATCTGAGTATGAACAACATCGCATCACGGGCAAACAGGCTATGGGCAAATAGGGTGTTTGCTCCGCCATCTATTACCAACAGGGACAATTTTATAATCCTAACTTTTTCAAAGCCCGATTTCGTAGAGAAATATTCTGTACGAGTTGGGCTGTCGCGCAATATAGCACAATTAATATATCTAAAAATTTATTTTTTTATTTCATGGACTTTTTTTTTTGAAATCGTTTCGAATACTAAAATCCTGCATTGGCTAATGACACAAAACCAGAGGTCCATGGTGTCCCTGAATCGCTCACCTAATCTATATTGTACGAATGAAACGTGGGTAATGTGTGGTGGAGTGAAGGATTTGAGCAATTTTAGTTGACGGGGACCCAAAGTACATTTCTGTGAAACTAATTCAAAATCTGTTCTCAGGAGCAGAGGTCATTTAAAGGTTTTTATAGTTTTAGCTCTGGTGGCCATCATGCCCAATGGAGCAAAGTATCTTGAGCAAGTTTGTTAGAGGGTCACCCATAGAACATTCCTATGAAATCGTTTCATTTAAGTGAAAGAAAACTTTTAACCCTTGTCCTACTGCGCCCGGATATGCCTTATCTTTGAAACAATATAGATCCAGATCAGATCTACATTTTTTGCCATTCGGATTTTGAATATGTTTCAATAATTTGAATCAAGTAATGTGATTGGCTAATAATCAGTAGTGGGTGTGGCATATATAAATATTCAGAAGGTCAAGGGTTAAAGCGTTTCTATTTCAAGTTCAGTTCTTGCGACCATCTTGTTCAACAGAGTGAAACAAATTTAGCAATTTTTTCAGATGGTTACCCAAAAGACATTCTTTTGAAATCATTTATTAAGAAATATATCCTTGTTCAGGAGAAGGCATTTTTTCTTCTGTTTTCAAGCACTGACATCCTCCTTTTGAGCAGAATAGGACCATTTGACCAATAACGCAAAAGGCTTCCCAAGTAAGATTTCTGTGATTTTTTTTTAAATCCATCCATCTGTTTAGGGGGAGTCATAGGGACATCCTGTTTGTTAAACTTTATTTTCTATTTTTAGCTCATGCGATCATATTGGCGATTTGGAGCAATTTTGTTACGTATCATTCCTGTGAAATAATTTCAATATCCATTCAAGAGTTTAGGGCCAGAAGTTGTTTAATGTTTTTCTATTTCTATATCAGATGGCCATATTGTTCATTGGAGAAACCCAAGAATATTCCTGTGAACTTATTTCAAAACCCATCAACAGGTTTAAGAACGGAGGTCATTTAACTTTTGTGTGTGTGTGTGTGTGTGTGTGTGTGTGTGTGTGTGTGTGTGTGTGTGTGTGTGTGTGTGTGTTCTATTTTAGCATAGTAGTCATTTTTTTTCATAGGAGCAGAATTGTTGAGAAAATGGTAAAGGGTCATCCATGGAACATTCCGGTGATTTTTTTTTAATTTTCCTCTGGAGGAGCAGAACGGTTTGAGCAAATTTGATAGAGGGTCATCCAAACAACAGTCATCTGAAATTATTTAAAAATCTGTTCACTGATTAAAGAGAAAAAGTCATGTAAAGGTTTTTCGTATTTCTAGCTCTGGTAGCCATCTTGTTGATCAGAGCAAAATCGTTTGATTAATTTGGGTAGATGGTCACCAAAGGAACATTCCTATAAATCTTTTTCAAAATCCATCTTCTTGTTAAGGAGAAGTTGACTTTTAAAGTTTTTTTCAGCTTGTTTGGCCATTTTGTTCATTCAAGCGGCACGGTTTAAGCAAGTTTGATAAAGTGCCATCCATGGAAGTTTTCTGTAACATTATTTCAAAGACCTTCCACTGGTTAAGGAGAAGAAATCATTTAAAAGTTTTCTGCTTTTAGCTCTGGTGCTGATCTCGTTCATCCGAGCGGAACAGTTTGAGCAATCTTGGTAGCGCGTCAACAAAGGAATAATCCTGTTTATCATATGACGTCGCGTCTGAGAGTGTAATAACGCCATGTAATAAATTCGATAATCCACTAGTGGATTAAAAATGCAAATTAGTAAGATACGCCCCGTAGCGTTACATGTACGACGTCCTTAACTAGAAGCGGAATTTTGACGTTTTCGTTAAACAACCGTGAATAAAATGCGTTTAAATGTCATATGATAAATAGAATCTTGCATTCGTACTCATGTATTATTAAATTTATTAAACTCGTTGAAGAAAAGGGATAAATGCTCGGCAAAGCCTCGCATTTTATCCCTTTTCCTCAACTCGTTTAATTCAATAATACATGAACACTCATGTAAGATCCTCTATATTGATATCAACAATTTATTAAACTCATTGAGAAAAAGAGATAAAATGCTCGGCAAAACCTCGCATTTTATCCCTGTTCCTCAACTCGTTTAATAAATTCAATAATACATGAACACTCATGTAAGATCCTCTATATGGATGTCAACAATTTATTAAACTCATTGAGAAAAAGAGATAAAATGCTCGGCAAAGATTGAGAAAAAGAGAAAAAATGCTCGGCAAAGCCTCGCATTTTATCCCTTCTCCTCAACTCGTTTAATAAATTCAATAACACATGAACACTCATGTTAGATCCTCTATGAAATTATTTTGAAATTGGGCCAGTGGCCTTTGAGGAGATGTCGTCTTAGTTTGTTTTCTTCCTTAGCTCTGGTGGCCACTTTGAACATCGGAGTGGAAGCGTTTAGGCAATTTTGTTAAACGGTCTCCAAAGAACATTCCTATAAACTTATTTCAAATCCATCACCGGTTTATGAGAAGCTGTCTATTGAATAAACTGTTGACAGACGAGAAGACATTTAAAAGTTTTTTTTTCTGTTTTCAGCTCTGGAGGCAATCTTGTTCATCCGACAAGAACAGTTTGAGAAATTTGGGAGGGAGTCACCAAAGAAATATGCCTGTGAAATTATTTTGAAACTGGGCTTCTGGCCTTGGAGGAGATGTTATTTAAAGTTTTTGTACTTTACGCTCGGACGGCCATTTTGTTTAGCAGAGTGGAACCATTTAGGCAAGTTTGGTAGAGGGTAACCCAAGGAAGATTCTTGTAAAATTACTTCAAAATAGAAGTGGAGGCAATGATCAGGAATCGATACAATCAACCCACAGCTCCCATCAGAGACACAAAAAGGAAAGGCACACAAACATGAAACAACAGACCCTAATGGAAACACCAAAAGCGGAAAGCCAAAAGGACAGTTACTTTCCCACAAAATGGCCAATAGGCTATCCAAAATAAAACAACACAAGCGACACAAACACCCAGAAACAAACCGTAACAAAACTCAACCGCGACAGAAGAACCGCCTTGGAACAGTCAGCGGAAACGAATTCCAATGGGGGGCTTAAATCGATTTTACGTGGCCACAATCCTCGCCCTTACTTCCGTCGCGATTTAGACAAATAATTTGTTCAGTCCGCATGAAGGCCTCCTAACTCATCAGTGCAACATCTCCGTGAACAAAAATAATCAAACAACCACGGAGGTGAGACAACGGTGATGAGTCGACAGCAAGAAACCACTGAAATGCTGGAGCAAAAAAGAAAACCAATAGTTAGACTCCGATGGGCCCGGCCAGAAACAGAGCAATCTGTTTACCGGTTTAGGGGGAGAAGCAAAATATTGACAGACTAGAAGACATTTAAAGTTTTTTTTCTATTTTAGCTCTGGTGGTCATCCTGTTCATCCTAGCGGAATAGTTAGAAGGTCATCCGATGAATATTCCTGTGAAATTATTTTTGAAATTAGTCAGTGGCCTAGAAGGAGATAGCGTTTGCTGAACTGAAATGGATTAAATGTTTACAGACACCTTTTCAACTGGGATTTAATGACAATATTTATCATGAGGGTAATATTTCAAGAATGCCGGACTTTGATATTTTCTCGCTCCTGGAATGTCGAAAACGCAGAACTAGATCTCACGGCACCAGGAAAAATGGTAAATTTAAACGTAAATTACGTGCGTTTAAACGAAACAATACTAGACTTAAGTGACTGTCTAATTTATTATTAAATCATGGACGCCACTCTATGCTTTCATTTTTAAGTTCATTACCCGTTTCTGTTTTACGTCTTCTGGACACCGAGGCGAATAAATTCTACGATAGTTCTAATCAGTTATATGGTGCGGCTCTCTTAACTAGAGGCTATACTCAGCATACTCTCCGTCCTTACATTGATTCTGAAATTAATCATAAACGCCATTTCTTCAAAATATCCTTCATTAATAAGGGTATGGATTTTATAGATTTGCCCAGTATCTTCCGTGAGTGTTCTGTGCTTTCTTCCATTCCTGCTTATTTTCAAAATACTGAAACACCTATAATTTGCTATAAATATAACAAACCTGTTAGATCTATCATTTTTAATTTTAATAAACTTGTTTCAGATCTTGATATTGATACTAATACTCCTGATTCATGTGATTGTAAAAACTCAGTGTATTGCTATCCTGCTGCTGGTCATGTAACTACTGGCAATTTGAAAGTTATTCCTGATTCTAGGATAAGGAATATAATTTCTAAAGGACCGAAATATCGGTTTCCTTCTAAAATTGATTTCAGTAAATGTAGAGATGAAATCGCTGCTTCCTTGAATGAATTCGGTAATCGATGCTGTAAGCGAGAGTATGTTGAGCATAAAGCCCTTAAGGACTGGAAACTAAGCATTTTTAAAACTAGTGAATAAACGCATTTCTTTCTATTCTCAAAATACTAACTTATTACCTCCTAAGCCTAAGACGTCTTTACGTCATCTTAAGCTAGGTATTCAAGAATTTCATAAGAAGTTTGTTTTGGCCCCTGCAGACAAGGCCGCTAACAACGTCGTCGTTGTGTGACGGCTCCACTATGTTAACACGCTTAAGCAGGAGCTTGGTGGTACTATGGCCTATGAACTTCAGCCTTTAGCTGAAGAGAAAGTTATAGTAGATAAACATATTTGTCATTCAGCCACCAAGTTTGCTGTGTGTGTTACCGAAGGCCAAGACAAGCTTCCTACGCTATACTGGTTGCCAAAACTTCATAAAAGACCTTACAAAGCACGGTTTATTGCAAATTCTAGCTCTTGCACTACCACTGAACTTTCTAAATTATTAACTTCCTGTCTTACTGCTATTAAAACGCATGTGATTAAATATTGTGATAACGTCTTTGAAAGATCGGGAAGAAATCTGTTTTGGTCTATAAAAATTCGAATGAGGTTTTAAATAAATTGAAATCCAGACATTTTCGTGCTTCAAGTCTGTCTACTTACGATTTTTCCACTCTTTACACTACACTTCCTCATAATCTTATAAAAGAAAAGCTTAATGATTTAATTGAATGGGCTTTTCACAGAGAAGATTCTCTCTATCTTGCATGTAATGTCAGAAATGCATTTTCACTTCTAAAGAGCATAAGAATTATACACTTTGGTCATATCAGAAAGTGTGTGATGCCCTCACCTTTCTACTTGACAATATTTAAATTAGATTCGTTACTAAGTTATTTAGACAAATTGTGGGTATTCCGATGGGTACGAATTGCGCACCTCTTGTGGCTGATCTGTTCTTGTATTGTTATGAAAGAGACTTCATGTTGTCGCTTTCAATGATAACCAATCTGAAATTATTGAAGCTTTTAGCTCCACTTCTAGATATTTAGATGATTTATTAAATATTGATAATACCTATTTCGATGGTTTGATCAGTCAGATTTACCCCCTAGAACTTCAATTAAATAAAGCAAATTCTTCTGATACCGAGGCCCCGTTTTTGGATTTACATCTATCTATTGTAGATGGGTTTGTTTCGTGCAAAATTTATGATAAAGCGATGACTTTGATTTTGAGATTGTAAATTTTCATTTTTGGATGGTGATGTTCCTCGTGCGCCATCCTATGGCGTTTATATTTCGCAATTAATTCGATTTGCTAGAGTGTGTAGTCATGTAACTGACTTCAACACTCGTAATAAATTATTAACGGCTAAACTCCTTAATCAGGGTTATCGGTACCATAAACTACGCAAAGCATTTTCAAAATTTTATAGACGCCATTCTGATTTAATTTCAAAATTCAACATTGGACTTAAATCTTTCCTGCAACAAGGTCTATCGGAACCCGAATTTTATGGTGACTTAGTATATAAATTCAGAAAAATATATAACCGCAATGACTTCAACACCCAATTTCGTAAAATCATTATTCGATATAAAAAGATTGGGTACAACATGGATGTTATACGACTGACTGCATGCATGGTAGTTAACCCAACCACGGTTGGCAACTTTGCTCCCCTCTTTAATTGCACGCCGGTGGGTCAGGCCTCAGATTCTATGACGGCACCAACGTAAAGGCTTATTGAGAATTAGAGAGATCTAATTCTTGGTAATGTTGGTTGGTGCCTGATGCTCTGTCTCGGGTCGGGCCCATCGGAGTCTAACTGTTGGTTTTCTTTTGCTCCAGCATTTCAGTGGTTTCTTGCTGTCAAGTCCTCACCGTTGTCTCACCTCTGTGGTTCTTTGATTTTTTGTGTTCACGGAGATGTTGCACTGGTGAGTTAGGAGGCCTTCATGCGGACTGAACAAATTATTTGTCTAAATCGCGACGGAAGTAAGGGCGAGGGTGTGGCCACGTAAAATCGATTTAAGCCCCCCAGTTGAAATCTTTCCACTGACCGTTCCAAGGCGGTTCTTCTGTGGCGATTTATTTATGTTGTTGTTTGTTACTTACTGTGTGTATCACTTGTGTCTTTTAATTTTGGATGGCCATATGGTCATTTTGTGGGAAAGTAACTGTCCTACTGCCTTCCTTTGTTTAGGTTTCCATTATGGTCTGGTCGCTTAATGTTTGTATTTCTTTCCCTTTGGTGTCTTTGGTGGGCGGAGTAAGTTAATTGTATCGATTCCTGATCTTTGTTTTACTTCTACTTTTTAAGGTTTTTCTATTTTAATCTTTTTCAACCTGTGGTGGCCATCTTGTTCAGCGGACCGAAATCATTTAGGATAATATGGTAGAGTGTCACCCAAGTAACATTACTGTTCTTTTACTTCAAAATCCGTTCACCGGTTAAGGAGGAGATGTCTTGATATTGACATTAACACTCCTGATAGATGTGATTGTAAAAATTCAGTGTATTGCTATCCTGCTGCTGGTCATATTATTACTGGCAATTTAAAAATTATTCCTGATTATAGGATACGTAACATAATATCTAAAGGACCGAAATATCGATTTCCTTCTAAAATTGACTTCAATAAATGTAGAGATGAAATCGCTGCTGCCTTGAATGAATTTGGTAATCGATGGTGTAAACGAGTGTATGTTGAGCTTAAATCTCCTAGGAATGGAAACTTAGCATTCTGAAATTAGTGAACAAACGCATTTCTTTTTAGTCGTAAAATACGAACTTATTACCTCCTAAACCTAAGACGTCTTTACGTCACCTTGAACTAGGTATTCAAGAATTCCATAGGAAATTTGTTTTGGCTCCAGCTGATAAGGCCGCTAACAATATGGTAGTTGTTTGACGGCTTCACTATGTTAATACTCTTCAGCAAGAACTTGGTGGTACTAAGGCCTATGAACTTCAGCCTTTAGCTGTAGAGACGGCTTTAGCTGATGACCACATTTGTCATTCAGCCACCAAGTTTGCTGTCTGTGTTACAGAAGGCCAAGCCAAGCTACCTACGTTATATTGGTTACCTAAACTTCATAAAAGACCATACAAAGCACGGTTTATTGCCAGTTCAAGCTCTTGTACCACCACTGAACTCTCCAAATTATTAACTTCATGCTTTACTGCCATCGAAAAACAAGTGATAAAATATTGTGGCAAAGGCTTCGAAAGATTAGGTTGAAATCTGTTTTGGTCTATAAAAAATTCTAATGAAGTTTTTTAGATAAATTTAAATCCAGGCGTTTTCGTGCTTCAAAGTAGAAGTAAAACAAAGATCAGGAATCGATACAATTAACTTACTCCACCCATCAAAGACACCAAAGGGAAAGAAACACAAACATTAAGCGACCAGACCATAATGGAAACCTAAACAAAGGAAGGCCATAAGGACAGTTACTTTCCCACAAAATGGCCATATTGCCATCCAAAATCCACAGTAAGTAATAAACAACAACACAAATAAATCGCCACAGAAGAACCGCCCTGGAACGGTCAGTGGAAAGATTTCCACTGAGGGGCTTAAATCGATTTTACGTGGCCACAATCCTCGCCCCCACTTCCATCGCGATCTAGACAAACGATCCGCTCAGTCCGCATGAAGGCCTCCTAACTCATCAGTGCAACATCTCCGTGAACACAAATAATCAAAGAACCACAGAGGTGAGACAACGGTGAGGACTCGACAGCAAGAAACCACTGAAATGCTGGAGCAAAAGAAAACCAACAGTTAGACTCCGATGGGCCCGACCAGAGACAGAGCATCAGACACCAACCAACATTACTTTAAATTAGATCTCTCTAAATCTCAATAAGCCTTTACGTTGGAACCGTCATAGAATATGAGGCCTGACGCACAGGCGTGCAATTAAAGAGGGAAGCAAAGTTGCCAACCGTGATTGGGTTAACTACCATACATGCAGTCTGTCGTATAATATTCATGTTTTACCTAATCTTTTAATATCGAAGAATGATTTTACGAAATTGGGTGCTAAAGTGATTGCGGTTATATATTTTTCTGAATTTAGATACTAAGTCACCATAAAATTCGGGTTCCGATAGACCTTGTTGCAGAAGAGATTTAAGACCAATATTGAATTGTGAAATTGAATCAGAATGGCGTCTATATCATTTTGAAAAGGCTTTGCATAGTTTATGGTACCGATAACCCTGATTAAGAAGTTTAGCCGTTAATAATTTATTACGAGTGTTGAAGTCAGTTACATGACTACATACTCTAACAAATCGAATTAATTGCGAAATATAAACGCCATAGGATGGCGCACGAGGAACATCACCATCCAAAAAAAGGAAAATTTACAATATCAAAATCAAAGTCATCGCGTTTATCATAAATTTTGCACGAACCAAACCCATCTACAAAAGATAGATGTAAATCCAAAAACGGGGCCTCGGTATCAGAAGAATTTGCTTTATTTAACTGAAGTTCTGGGGATAAATCAAGTCTGTGTACTGATGATTTTTCCACCCTTTACACTACACTTCCTCATAATCTTATAAAAGAAAAACTTAATGATTTATCCAAAAACGGGGCCTCGGTATCAGAAGAATTTGCCCTATTTAACTGAAGCCCTATAGCAAATTCTTCTGATACCGAGGCCCCGTTTTTGAATTTACATTTATCTATTGTAGATGGGTTTGGTTCGTGCAAAATTTATGATAAACGCGATGACTTTGATTTTGAGATTGTAAATTTTCCCTTTTTGGATGTTGATGTTCCTCGTGCGCCATCCTATGACGTTTATATTTCGCAATTAATTCGATTTGCCAGGACGTGTAGTCATGTAACTGACTTCAACACTTGTAATAAATTGTTAACGGCTAAACTTCATGTTAACGGCAAAGCCCTTTCAAAATTTTATAGACGTCATTCTGATTTAATTTCAAAATTCAATATTGGACTTAAATCTCTTCTGCAACACGGTCTATCGGAACCCCTATTTTATGGTGACTTAGTATATTAATTAAGAAAAATATACATAACCGCAATGACTTCACCACCCACGGTTGACAACTTCAGATTCTATGACGGTTCCAACGTAAAGGCTTATTGACCCATTTTCTTTCTTATGAATGTTTTCATTGCTCTTAAAGATACTCATTTTTAATTTTTATTGAGAATTAGAGAGATCCAGTGGAATTTGTTTCCGCTGACCGTTCCAAAGCGGTTCTTCTGTCGCGGTTTATTTTTGTTATGGTTTGTCTTTGGGTGTTTGTGTCGCTTGTGTTATTTTATTTTGGATAGCCTATTGGCCATTTTATGGGAAAGTAACTGTACTTTTGGCTGTCCGCTGTTGGTGTTTCTTTTAGGGTTTGTTGTTTCATGTTTGTGTCTCTTTCCCTTTGGTGTCTCTGATGGGAGCCGTGGGTTGATTGTATCGATTCCTGATCATTGCCTCCACTTTTGTTTTAAATCTCTTCAGCAACAAAGTCTATCGGAACCCGAATTTTATGGTGACTTAGTATATAAATTCAGAAAAATATATAACCGCAATGACTTCAGCACCCAATTTCGTAAAATCATTCTTCGATATAAAAAGATTGGGTACAACATAATTCTTATACGACAGACTGCATGCATGATAGTTAACCTAATCACGGTTGACAACTTTGCTCTTCCCTCTTTAACTGCACGCCGGTGGGTTAGGCCTCAGATTCTATGACAGTTCCAGCGTAAAGGCTTATTGAGAAGTAGAGAGATCTAATTCAAGGTAATGTTGGTTGGTGCCTGATGCTATGTCTCTGGTCGGGCCCATCGGAGTCTAACTGTCGGTTTTCTTTTGCTCCAGCATTTCAGTGATTTCTTGCTGTCGAGTCCTAACCGTTGTTTCATCTTTGTGGTTGATTGATTATTTGTGTTCACGGAGACCTTGCACTAATGAGTTAGGAGGCCTTCATGCGGACTGAAAAAAAATATTTATCTAAATCGCGACGGAAGTAAGGGCAAGGATTGTGGCCACGTAAAATCGATTTAAGTCCCCCACTGGAATTCGTTTCCGCTGACCGTTCCAAGGTAGTTCTTCTGTCGCGGTTTATTTTTGTTATGGTTTGTTTCTGGGTGTTTGTGTCGCTTGTGTTGTTTTATTTTGGATAGCCTATTGGCCATTTTGTGGGAAAGTAACTGTCCTTTTGGCTTTCCGCTATTGATGTTTCGATTAGGGTCTGTTGCTTCATGTTTGTGTTTCTTTCCCTTTGGTGTCTCTGATGGGAGCTGTGGGTTGATTTTATCGATTCCTGATCATTGCCTCCACTTCTATTTAAAGTATGTTGTTGACAGAGGAGATTAATTATGTAGGGTCAGTGGCCTAGGTGGAAATGGCGTTATAATGGGATTTTTTTCTATTTTGACATGTGGCGACCACCTTGTTCAGCGGATCGGTTACCGTTAA
>OY757011.1:33365037-33398332 GCA_963580285.1 Lucinisca nassula
TCCATCCTACAAAGATTGAACGTGATAGCTCAGTGGTTAGTGCACTTGCCTCTGATGCTAGAGGTCCCGGTTTCGATCCCCGTCAGCGGTGAGAAAATTTCGGTGTCTGAACACGCTCCATTGGCATCATTTGCAGGGATGGATGTCATAAAGTGCACCTTCCTTCGGATCGGGACGTTAACTGGAGGTCACCTGTGCAGGGAGAGCCAGCCCATGTGCAGGTCACATTTTCAGCTTCTTTTGACTCCGCTGCATCTGCACCCCCCCCCCCCCCCCGGGATTCATCGGCAATCTACCCGGCACCAGACACCACTGCAATCTGAGGAGAACAGTCTGTAAAGAAAAATCCAGTCGAGTGTCCCGAAAATAAGTAATGATTACAATATATGACAGAATATGTAGAAATTAAATGTCAACCACACTCAGTCCCATAATGTACGATGACTTTATATATATCGTCAGGCCAGGTACAGCCGCGTCGGCCACTTCCTGCCCTTCAGATGTAACCATGCAAATAAATAATGATTACACCACTCTTACGCCAAATCTTTCATACATATAAATGAAAAACATATATGACAGAGTGGACTGGAATTTTCTTAATTAATAATACATATAGTCCTCATGATCCTTTTCACGATTGTATGAATGAAGAAATATCTTTAGTCCAACTTTAAACTTCCCATTATTCTGTATCCCTTTTAGACTATCAGGCAGATCATTCCAGTCCTTGATTGCAAGATAATGAAATGTTTGACTTTTTGGACAATGACATTGAGAAATGAAAAAATTGTGTTCACTGGATCTGGTCTGGTACTTATGAATTTCTATGACACTCAAGAAGTGTTCTTTCATATATGATGGACCCTATGATGGTTAACAATTTTATGTACAGGCCAAACGGTCCGGACCAGTTAGACATGTAATTTATAGGCTCTACATGTATATAGCTATATACATATTTATCTAAATATAGCCATGCTATAACATGCGAATTGTGTTTCAGCCCCCGCTCCCACAAAAAATAAATAAATAAAAAAATAAAATAAAACTTCCCACACAACCCCATTACCTTGAAATGTCCTACCCCTACCTGCAGTTAGATACACAAGATACAAGAAACTTTATTTTACGTCGGTTATATACAACAGATAACATTAGCTGTAATAGCTATTTTCCGACAGAACAAGTAATATAAATCAACAAGGGTAAAACAACAGTTATAAAGCAGCTGTAAAAAGGAAAGTAATGCACATTAAGAATTAATTATGTTATATTACAATTAAATTGAAAAATTAAAATTGAGGTAAAAATTAAGACATGCATCAGCTCCATGAGCACAACTAAGCCCTATATTAAAACACTTAAATGTGAAATAAGAGTTAAAAAAAAAAAAAAAAAAAAAAAAACTTCTTTTCTTTAAATATAACACAGATTACTTTATAGAATCACAGATATGCACAATAGTTATATTTATCACATAATCTTTAAGTGATTTATAATGAGGATGCAAAAGGCTCTGCAGGGGTAAGCCTCTTGCTGTCACTCATATATTAAGCCCGTCTCTGGACAGTTACCCTCTACCCGAAAGACGAAAGAAAGGACAAACAGTGGCAACCCACAATGCTGGCTCTTTAAACCATCAATGTGTCCCGCCCCTATAGCCCCACGAAAATGGCAGAAGGTCCCCAATGAGAAAAGGCACTTTTTTGTTTTAGTTTGATAGGTTATAAACAGTTTTATGACCTTGACAGTAGTTTTATAAAACATGCACTATAAACTTCAACTAACAAACTAAACTAGAAACAAAACTAAAATAAACTAAAAAGATCAAACTAGAAGAGTTAAAATAATCACAGAAAAATTCAAAGAAACTAGTCATTAGACTAACCTTACGAACCACGGCATATGGCACAGCCACACCCCGGACCAGTCCAGGTGCGGACCAGCCGCTCGAACTCCTTGTACTCAGACACCTTTCTCAGTTCATTCGGGAGGCTGTTCCACACCCTTGAGGCCTCGAACCGGAAAGATCGCTGTCCATATGTCGCCGTTCTAACAGTGGGTACCTGCAGTGTATGTTCGTACCTGAAAGAGTAATTAGAGTGTTTGATCATAACCAGGTCTCTAATATATACCGGGGCAATGTTATTTATACATTTAAAAGTTTCAAGAGCTATAAGTCTCAGTCTCCCGAGATGTAAAGTGGGGAGATTTACCCGGTTTAGAAGCTCCGAGTAAGGTGTATCATACTCGTTAAAAACAATTTTCAGTCCTCTGTGCTGTAATTTCTCTAGTTTTTCAGTATTTGTTTTGCTGCAGAAATGCCAGACAATCGGGCAGTAACTAAAATTGGACCTAATAAAAGATTTAAAAACTAGCAGTCTGGTTTCAACTGAGAGGAATTTGCTAATCCTCTGGAGGACGTTTAGTTGTCGTGCTACCTTCTGACAAATCCTGGAAACTTGTTCATTAAAATTTAGCTGATAGTCCAGTTCAATGCCCAAGAGTTTCACTACCTCCTCACACGGAATGGTGTTACCGGCGACAGTGAAGCTCACAATCTCAGAGTGTGTCTTTTTGCCAACAGCCAGGGCTTGGAACTTTCCAGGATTTGCCTGCATTTGGTTATCATGGAACCATTCTATGCAGACTAGACTTTCACCTTCAAGTACATTTGTAAGGGTTTCTAGTTTTTTGTCTGCATGTGATAACGTGTTGTCATCAGCATAATTATACATGGATCCTTTGGTTATGAAATAAAAAATGTCATTCAGGAAAATATTAAAGACCAGCGGGCCCATAATAGATCCCTGAGGGACTCCCTTAATAATTTGTAGCCAGCTACTGATATGGTTCCCTACTTTCACTCTCTGGTGGCGATTTGATAGGTAGCTGGCCATTAGATTACAAGAATGTTTACTGACCCCATACGCTTGCAGTTTCGCAAGTAGGAGGTCATGGGGTATGCAATCAAATGCTTTGCTCAGGTCCATTAAAATGGCACCAACATACATGTTTTGATCAAGGGCCTTCTTCCAATCTTCTACTAGTCGCAGAAGAGTAGACTGGCAGCCAAAGGAAGCTCTAAACGCGGATAAAAAATCATGAAAAATTGAATTGAAATGGTCGGTCAACTGTTCGCTGAGTAGTCTTTCATATATTTTTGAGAGGGTAGGTAAAATACTAACAGGGCGGTAATTTTTTTCTGTAAAGGGATCATCTTTCTTGAAAATTGGGGTCACTTGAGCTTTCTTTAGCTGTGTTGGGAAGGTTTCCTTAATTTGCATCTCATTGGCTAACTTTGCTACATGTTGTGAGATAACAGGAGCAGCTGCCTTGACAATTTTAGGTGGGATTGCATCCACACCTGTTGCTTTTCTGGGTTGTAGTCTTTTTATACATTTTAAGACTTGTTTTTCATTGACCGGTTTAAATTCAAATTTGGTAGCATTTACGTTCTCTTTGATTTTTTCAATACTTGGATGTTGGTCATCTACCGGTTTATTTGAGGCAATGCCTATATTCTGCGCTATGTTGACATAGAAAGTGTTTAACCTCTCACAAACCTGTTGCTGGTCTGAGATCAGTGAATCACCGTCCTTAAGAATTATGTTACTATCACTTTTCACTGTTGATTTTTGTGACAAGAAGGGTTTGATGGTGGGCCAGAAATCCTTCGATTTCGGCCCCCACCACATCTTTCTTGAAAGTACACCGATATGGATTCACGTTTTGTTTTGGTTTTCAGGTTTCTCCATTTAGTATAAATTTTCCAGTTTTCATTGGTCTTGTTTTTGTTATATGAATTTCTTGCTTGTCTTGTTTTATATATTATTTTTCTGTAATTTGAATTCATATACGGTGGTGGTTTTGCCTTTGGTACTTTTTGTTTCAAGGGGGCCTGTTCATCCAGAACCTCTCTCAACAGTGTCTCATGTGCCCAGTAAATATCATCCATATCATCGAATATGTGGGCAGCATGGAAAGGTACCCGAGAGTGCTCCTCGTTGAAATCAGCCTCGTTGAAATTTTTGTAACTTCTAAAAGTCACTTTTTTATTTCTTATATCTGGGCATGTTTCTTTCGGTGTTGTGGCTATAATGTGATGACAGTCACTAAGTCCACAATTGAAATTAATTGTGTTGCACATTAGTGTTTTAGAATTTGTCAAGATAACGTCAATCAGTGATGGTAATTGATTTTTCATATAACATGTTGGTTTCTTGACTAAGTTATCCAGGCTGAAAGTGTCACAGATGTTCTTTAGTGGTTGGCATTTATCCTGCCTTAGTAAGTCATAGTTTAAATCACCCATACAAATAACATGGTCAAATTTCAAGAAAATCCGATCAAGCGACTTTGTTAGGTCATTCTCGAACACATGACTTTCCATTGACGGTTTTCTGTATGCTCCGACAATGCACCATTTGCGTTTTGACATTGAGAGCTCATAGCAAATGGTTTCAATGTCCTCACATTCAAGATCTGGGCGTCTCTTAAAAGGCAAAGTAGAAGTAAAACAAAGATCAGGAATTGATGCAATTAACTTACTCCATCCATAAAAGACACCAAAGGGAAAGAAATACAAACATTAAGCGACCAGACCATAATGGAAACCTAAACAAAGGAAGGCCATATGGACAGTTACTTTCCCACAAAATGGCCATATGGTCATCCAAAATTAAAAGACACAAGTGATACACACAGTAAGTAACAAACAACAACATAAATAAATCGCCACAGAAGAGCCGCCTTGGAACGGTCAGTGGAAGATTTCCACTGGGGGCTTAAATCGATTTTACGTGGCCACAATCCTCGCCCTTACTTCCGTCGCGATTTAGACAAATAATTTGTTCAGTCCGCATGAAGGCCTCCTAACTCATCAGTGCAACATCTCCGTGAACACAAAAATCAAAGAACCACAGAGGTGAGACAACGGTGAGGACTCGACAGCAAGAAACCACTGAAATGCTGGAGCAAAAGAAAATCCGCACGAACGAAGCTCATTAGGCCTCCTCCGTGGGAAGTACGGTCGTGTCTTTCCATCTTGTAGCCTTCTACTTTAAATAAATTGTCGTTAAAAGAGCTGTCAATTTTAGTTTCTGAGACAATCAGAAGGTCAACAAGTTTGTCCGTTAAAATTTGCTTCAGGTCATCAAATTTGTATCTGATGCTGTTAATGTTAAGATGACATATGATTGGTCTCTTATTGTTTTCTTTTCTTAAATTGGGCAACTCAGAAAAAATATCATGATTGTCGTCTTCAGAGTCTATATTTGTGTCTGACTTTGCCGAAAAAGATGACATTATTTCTGGGTCACTTTCTTGGTGCTGAGGTTGGGTAGTACCCCAGTCTTCTTCGGGATCCGGTGAGTAAACGAAACTATCGTCTATGTTATAGAGATTGTCACAGTTTCTATTATGTACCGGAGTATTTGGTATTGTGTTAGTATCAGGTTCTGTTTTCATGCTTTCAAAGTAAGAATCACTGAACTGAAAAGCATGTACAATTGCCAAGCAACTTGGGCAACTCCAGGGATCTTTCGAGTCTCCCATTTTTTGATACTCATTTGGAGAAATGTTAACACATTTAATGTGTTGCCACAGCTCACACGTGTCACATAGAACTGCTCTATGATTCTTTGCAACAGCGCTGTGACAAACACCACAAGGATATTTTGGTGGGCCAGGGTTTAGTTCAATGTCACCTGACAGCATGTGTTTTCTTTCAAAGTTTGTACTAGGTAAAATGTCACACGGAGTCTGTTTTCTGCTCTCATACCTTTGTTGGGCTGTGATAATGGGGATCAAGATAATAATATTGACACAAAATAGTGTCCACTTTGTCAGTTTCATTTTTTTTCATCTCATTGAAAGTTAAATTTAAAATATGATATAAAGACATCCAATTGATGGTTGATGTCTTCACGATAATTGTTTGGTTCTTAACCATCTTTGTTTTGATTTTCGTCAAAGAAAGTTTTCAAGTTTAGGACACTTGTACCCCAGAGTAGTCAGAAGTCCGTTTCGGACTGGTACTTTCACATGAGGTTTTTTTATGGGCAGTTGCGTTTTATTTATGGACGACCTAAGTTTAACTTCCGGTTCGCCCCTGTGCATTTTTGAGTCATTTTCATTCCCGAAGAACCACATTTAGGCAGTAGTGTTACAAACTGTAGGAACTTCGTTCCTATGATCAGAAAATTTACATTGTCCTGACAGTCATACACCCATTAAAAGCGATATGGTATTGATATGATATCGAACTGAAAACCTTATGACCTGATTAGTGACATGAAGAAACTATTTTCTAAGAACGAGACAAGTCAGCAAAACTCGCTGATTGGAAAAGTTTTCGTTGTAGGAAGGTTTGCTGTGACTGTCGAAGATGTTATTGCAGAAGGTAATCACCAGGCGCAGAGTTTCAGATAACATAATTTACACAAATGACTTGGAGGTTGTTTTGGTTGGGATTGGTCTAGCTTGTATCTTTTTACTCTATACTATGAGTTAGTACGTAGACACTACTTGTGGAAAATTATAATTGTGAGTTATCTCGGCCAGTAGAAGGCTTTGAAATGAAATGAAATTATCTATCTTCATATAGACTGATCCAATGTTTTGACACATGACCATTTCATTTCAAAGCCTTCTACTCAGAATCAGAATTGTTACTGGTGACACGTCAAATGACATTCGTACACCAGGACCTGTGATATGGGAAGTTAGTCCCTAGCTCTAACCAAAGATGTAAACTTAGCTACACAATCCTCAGCACCTTCAGCCGTCAAAATAATAGAATCGGGAAGGGCATTCCAATCTCTAATGGTTCGGGGGAAAAACGATTCTTTATAAATATCCGTTCTTGCAGTAAGGGTCTGAAACGTCATTGAATGGTGTTTTCTACAATGCCTAGCTGGGGGAACAAGGTCATCTGTTGGAATGCTGGCAGCACCCTTTAGACCTTTGTATAAGAGTATGAGCCTACTGTCTCTTCTCCTTTTCTTGAGAGACTCCCATCTTAATTTTCCTAGAATTCCAGTCATGCTCCCAGTTTCAAAGCAATAATTTCCAGTTACAAATCTAGCAGCTCTATTCTGAACTTTTTCAATTTCTTCATTTAGGACCACTCCGCTTGGGTCCCAGATGCAACTACCATATTCCAAGATTGGGCGAACAAGTCCCCTGTATGCTGTTTCTTTCACATCCTGAGGACACTGATGAAGATTTCGCCTCAGGAAACCAAGTGTTCTATTCGCCTTTGTACACATATTGCTAATGTGTGTATTCCATCTCAAATCGTGAGTGATTGTCACACCAAGGTATTTAATGGAATTCACATTTTCGAGGACCGTTCCCTCTAAGGTGTAAGAAGCCTCAACTTTATTAGATCTCTTCCTTGTTATCTGCATAATATTGCATTTAACTGGTTGAAATCTCATGCCCCATTTTCTGGCCCAACATCCTAATCTATCTATGTCAGCCTGAAGTTTCAGTGAGTCATCTGTATCTCTAATTTCCCGGTAACAAACACAGTCATCTGCGAACAGTCTTATTTCTGAGTCAATATCAGTGGAAATATCATTGATGTACAGGGAGAACAATAGAGGACCAAGAACGGTCCCTTGTGGGACTCCAGACAAAACTGGCGCCCATACTGAAGATTCACCATTAACAACAACACGCTGTTTTCTGTAGCAAAGGAAGGAATCTATCCATTTAAGAGTCTTCCCACCAATTCCATAACCAAATAATTTGGATTTAAGTAGTTCATGAGGAGGGGTGTCAAAAGCCTTCTCAAAGTCCAGAATAAATGTGTCCACCTGCCCCCCTTTGTCCAGGATTTTTGCCCAATCATTAATAACCGTGCTCAACTGAGTTTCGCAACTATGCCTTTTCCTAAATGCATGTTGTCTGTCTGACAAAAGTTTATGTTCATCCAAGTGGGCCATGATGTTTGAGCAGACTATGTGTTCAAGCAATTTACATAGAACACAGGTCAGTGACACCGGGCGATAATTACGAGCAAGAGCCCTGTCCCCTTTTTTGAAAAGTGGACAGATGTTCGCTAGGAGCCATTCTTTGGGAATTTCACCCGTATCGAGAGATTGTTGGAAAAGATGAGCAAAAACTGGACCTAACTCGTTTGCTAGTTCCTTCAGGACTCTAGGATGAAGCTCATCAGGCCCTAAAGCTTTAGAAGGGTTCAAGCCTTTAAGTAATTTGATCACTCCCGCAGAGGATACAACAATATTTTCCATGAAAGGGGCCGATCTTCCAGTCAATGGAACCTCGTTGAACTCAGTTTTATTAAATGCATCATTGAATTGACCAACCAATTCCTCTGCCCTTTCAGAGTCCGATTCAGCGACCCCGTTCCCTCCTCTTTTATTAAGGGGTGGGATACCTTGCCTATCTTTCTTCTGGCTATTGATATATCTGTAGAAGTCTCTGGGATTCGCCTTTACATCACCTACCAAGTTATTTACATACTGATCATGCTGATTTTTGATGTCATTTTTAATTTCTCGTCTCAAGTTTTCAAATTTTGCTCTGAGTTTACCACTTCCCGACTTTTTTGCCTTAGCATGAATCTTATTTCTCCTCCGAATTTTTCTTCTTATTTCTGGTGTGATCCAAGGAATTGAAGATACAGACCTGCTAGTTTTGGAGGGGATATGATTTTCGGACGAAGCTTGAATGAAAGACTTTATCAAATCAAAGTTCTCCTGGACAGACCGAGCGTCTGAATGACCATTAAAGTATTTCTCTCTTGCAAATTTTAGGGCATCCTTCCTCATAGTTTCATAGTCACCCTTTTGATATAAGTACACCTTTCTACGAGGTTTCTTTATAGGTGGTATGAAGATTTTCAAAAATCCAGAGACAATATCATGATCACTTAGTTTGTCCGGGGATTGAATATCCCCAAACTGTCCTGGCAAAGTTGTAAGAATCAAATCCAAAGTGTTTCTATCTCGAGTAGGGAAGTCAACAACCTGTTCCAAGCCATGATCATTCATGATGTCGACCAACACCTGTCCCTCTGACGGACTCAGCATCGTGCCTTGTTTGCTGAGCCTATCTGGCCAAACAATCTCTCTGAAGTTGAAGTCGCCTAAGACATGTACTGCAGGAAGTTTTTTACCCTTATTCTGAGACTTAATGCGATCAAGCTGATCTTTAAATAAGTGGAAGTTTTCGACAGTGTCGTTAGGTGGTCGATACCAACTTGCAATAAAGTGGGAAGTTTTGTTTGCAAAAACCTTAACCCAGACAGATTCTGAATCGTTTTCCAGTTCCATGAATGGCATATGAGGGATATCTCTGTGAACGAGCAACATCACCCCGCCGCCATGAGTGTTTCTATCTTTTCTGTATACACTGTATTCGCAAGTTTCAGGGAAAAGCTCCGAAGTCATAATTGAGCTGTCAATCTTTGTTTCCTGAATAGCCACAATATGTGGTTGGTGAGTATCAAGGAAAGCTAAAAGTTCAAGTATCTTTCCTCTTAAACCGTTAATGTTAATACTGCAAAGTTTCAAACCTTTTACAAAATTTGGCTTTCTCATGTCAGTAGTCGGAGATTTAACTCCTTTCTCCTTTGACAGAGGTTCAAATTTATTTCTTTCTTCCAGTTCTATAGGTTCGCTGAAGAACGAGTCAGAAAAATTAAAAAACTCGCACTTCGGGCATATCCATGAACAACTCGAGTTAACCAGTTTGCCATACTCGGCGTCTGAAAGGAAAGCGCAATCAGTGTGAATCCACATTTCACACTGGTCACACTGAACTGCCTTATGCTCATTTAGAACATCACCACTGCAAAGGCCACAGTCTGCCTTGCAATCTTTGCAATACCAAGTTCCAGTTCCAATTTCAAGCTCTAGCAATTGGTTTTCATCCAATTTAGAACACGAGGCATGAAAATGCTTTTCACAGTCCTCACATTCTACCCACTTCTGAGAGTCTTTGCAATATTTTTTGCACAGCCCACAGCGAAATCTTGGACCGGGGTTAGTTTCAATGTCTCCGGCCAGGATCAATAGAATGACCAAATTTGTTCCACCTGAGGACTTAAAGTTGCGTAAGCCCTCCGAACGTCGTTTGTTTCCTAGCTTCCTAGTTACAGCCAAGTACTGAGAAGTTTTATCGCAGTGTTGCTCTTTTGCAATCCTGCATTCCTGATTTCCATCATCCGGTTGGGTTCTGTTACTTAATTTCCAAAGGGTGAACCAAAGAATCAAGACCATGGGAAGCAGTGAGACCTTCATTTTAATATAAAGGGCAACTTTGAGTCAACAATACTACAAGATAGTCTGCCAGCTGTACTCGCTGACAAGCTGATAACACAAGGCTCTTCCAAATGAAAGTAACAATTCTGAATCCGAGTTTTTAACAAACAGTGTACTGACAGCTTCAAAGGACTATTCAGCACCCTGTTCTAAATTTTAGACAGCTCAACACACTCAAATATCTGACAACTCACCGGCTCTTCAGAAAAATGAATGTGGCAAGCCTCCAAAGAATAATTCAATTTTTGCGTTTACCCCACCCACTGGTGTGGTAATGGCGGGAAATTATGTCAACAATGAAAATTAATCTACAAATGAAAACTGGCCGAGATAACTCACAAGTATAATCTTTCACAAGTAGTGTCTGCGTAATAACTCATAGTATAGAGGAGTATTTATTTATTTTTTTTTTCCCTCCCTCTTTCACCCAACATGATGAAAATCAGACATAAACAGCAATCAACAGGGTTAAGATATAGATGAGACCATTAATCATGCACTCTAAATACATATTTATTGTTGCACTCCATCCTACAAAGAGAAAATTATTATCATTATTATTATTTTCAAATGTTCAGGGGATACTCATGTAATCATATCACATTTCCAGCTTCATTTGACTCTGCTGCATCTGCACCTCTCCTGGGCTTCATCAGTAACCATCCCGGCACCACTGCAAACTGAGAAGAAAAATTGTAAAGAAAAACACCAACTGCCCCGACCGGGGACCGAGCCCACGACCCTGGGACAAAAAGCAAGCGAGTCAAACACCAGGCCAAAAGGTTCCGGTCAGCCAGACCGGTCAGTTATGCACTCCAAATAAGGCAATTTATTATGGCGTGCTACTTCATTCCTCTATCCTACAAAGAAACCATGTTTATACGCTGACCATGACCATGTTTATACGCTGCACATGTGTGAAGGGCGAATTACTTTTCTACATGGATTACCGTCTTTCGTTGCGGGAAAAACGCCACTAGTTTCAGGGTACTGGTAATTACCGGAACAAAGCCGAAATACCGGAACGAACCATTAAAAAATGGAAGTGGCTATTGACAGCCGGCTGTCGATAGCGAATTCGCTATTGACAGCCGGCTGTCGATAGCGAATTCGCTATTGACAGCCAGCTAAGATATTGGATATATATACATATATAAATGATTATAATCTGATAAAAAGACATGAATGCATTAATAAAAATGAAATAATTATAGAATATTAAAGTGAACTATTAAACTTTTTTCATATAAATGAAATTTTTCTTCAGAATAATAAAATATGAAAACAAACTATTAAAGTGTTCATTACACTTAAGTACTTTACAAGATGTAACTCCATGCTGTGGCTAAAATAAATAAATAAATATTTTGTTTTATATATTATTAAGAATCTCAATAAATAAATATAGGAGTCTAAATAATGTCTTTGCAATTATTAGGGCCCCGCACTGAAAGTGTGGGTGCCCTATAGTAATCACTTTGTCCGTCCGTCTGTCCGTCCACAAATTTTTTCCTACTCCTCTGATAGCGCTGCCGGGGCCCTAGTCAGTTTCACTGACAGCTCTAGTTTTTACATTAGTCATGCAAAGTATTTTCATGAGTACATTGAAGACTCCGATGTGGTTACATTATCCTACCCCAGGTTTTCTAATTGAACAGCTGTGGTCAGAAATCAGAGATCTTGTACCATCATTCCAAGTCAGTATCAAAGCTAAAACTTTCAATCCACCACGAAAATATGCCTCTATAATTCTGAATCCCCACTTTTTAGCTCAGCAGAGCCGAAGGCTCCGGGGAAGCTTATAGGATAGGCAGTTGTCCGTCGTCGTCTGCGTCTGGAATTAACAATTTCAAACGACAACTCTAAAGCCACTGGGCCGAAATTTCATGTGAAGCATCCTTGGGCTGGGGGATTGAAAGTTTGTGTTTTTAATGAAAATCGGCTCATTAGTTTGGTTGCTATGGCAACTTAGTTTCCATAGACTTTTAATGGGGAAAATAGAAAAATGGCATTTACTGCCAAACCTTTGCAGATATTTTTACAAAACTTTTACAGAAATATTCCTTGAGTGAACTTCTTTTAGCCACATGCTTTTATGCCAACCTAGGGGTCCGCCAGGGTGTGCCAGGGCCATGCCCCACTCCCTCCAGCGCATAAAAGGCGATATATCTCAGAAACCATTCAGATCCTCGCCCCTAAACCATATTTATTCTTTTTTTTATCTTATGATAAGACGCATTCAGTGACACCAACCTGGGGGTCCCCTGGGATGTGCCGGGCCATGCCCCACCACTTCCACTTCGTAAAAGGCCCAATATCTCAGAAACCATTTAGATCCCCACCCCAAAACCATATTATATTCTTGTTTCTTATGATAAGACGCATTCAGTGACACCAACCTGGGGGGGTCCCTACATGTGCCAGGACCATGCCCCCACCCACTCCACTTTATTAAAGACCCAATATCTCAAACCGTTGAGATCCCCACCCCTAAACCAAATATATTCTCGTTTCTTATGATAAGACTCATTAGATTTGCCCGTGCCATCCCCCCACCCCCTCCACTTTGTAAAAGATCCAATATCTCAGAAACCGTTGAGATCCCCACTCCTAAACCATATATATTCTCATTCCTTATGATAAGACGCATTCAGTGATACCAACCAAGGGGTCTCCCAGGGTGCGCCGGGGCCATGCCCCACCCCTTCACTTCATAAAAGGCAATATTTCTCAGAAACCATCTAGATCCCGACCCCAAAACCATATATAGTCTTGTTTCTTATGATAAGATGCATTCAGTGACATGAACCTGGGGGTCCCCTGGGATGTGCCTGGGCCTTGCCCCACCCCCTCAACCCCATAAAAGGCCCAATATCTCAGAAACCTTTCAGATCCCCACCCCTAAACCTATATATTCTTGTACCATATGTTAAGACGCTTTCAGTGATTTCAACCTAGGGGGTCTCCTGGGGTGCGTCGGGGCCATGCCCCACCCCTCAACTTCATAAAAGGCGATATATCTCAGAAACCTTTCAGATCCCCACCCCAAAGCCATATATATTCTTGTTTCTTATGATAAGACACATTCAGTGACACCAACCTGGGGGTCCCCTGGGATGTGCCCAGCCATGCCCCCGCCCCTCCACTTCATAAAAGGCGATATATGTCAGAAACCATTCAGATCCCCACCCCAAAACCATATATATTTTTGTTCCTTATGATAAGATGCATTCAGCGACACCAACTTGGGTGTCCCCTGGGATGTGCCTGGGACATGCCCCACCCCCTCCACTTTGTAAAAGAAACCATTTAGATCCCCATCCCTAAACCATATATACTATTGTTCCTTTTGATAAGATGCATTTAGGGATACCAACCTAGGGGTCTCCCAGGGTGTGCTGGGTCCATGCCCCAACCTTCCACTTCATAAAATGTCATATATCTCAGAAACTGTTCAGATCCCCACCTCTAAGGCATGTATATTTGTGTTCCTTTTGACAAGACTCATTCAGTCACATCAACCTTGGGTGTATTTGTGCTAGGGCAATGTGTCGCTGCCATGGCCAAGCCCACCCCTCCACTTCATAAAAGGCCATATATCTCAGACACCATTAAGATCCCCACCTAGTAATCATATATATTCTTGTTCCTTGTGATGAGACACATTCAGTCAAACCAACTTTGCAGTCCACAGGGGCCATTCCTCTCCTCTTCACTTCATAAGAGGGCCTCATATCTCAGAAACAATTCAGATCCCCACTCCTAAACAATATATTTTATTGGTACTAATGAAAAGACACATTCTTGGACAACAATCTTGGATTTCCTTGTGTCTGCCAGGGCCATGCTCCAACCCCTCCACAGCTTAAAAGGCCTTATATCTCAGAAACTGTACACATCCCCACCCCTAAACCATATATATTCTTGTTCCTTATGATAAGATGCATTCAGTGATACCAACCTGGGCTCTGTTGGATCCATGTCCCACCACTCCACTTCATAAAAGGCCTAATATTTCAGATACAGAGTCCACATGGAAAGGGGGTTCGTTTGAGAGACTTTATAATCGATAAATTGAAACCATACATGGCTGGCAGTGGGCAGTACTAGTGCCCGCCTGAACTGGTGAGCATAGTGGCCCATGGGCCTCTTGTTATGCAGTAAAACAGGGGTTTACAGGGGTATACATTATTTTTCCATATTTCTGATCAAAATATAGATTATGGGTACGGGTTAGAACTGACTCACCGAGGCTGTTCTAGCAAGTTCCCACAATCACTGTTTTCAGCAGAAATATGAAAACTATCAGAAGTTTCATCTGAAAATTTTCATTTTTGGTGGTAAAATTAATAAATTTGTATATGTGTGTTTTCGTAATGACTTAGATAGTATAAAAGCCTGAATAGCGATCACCTACAATTTACTTTGAAAATGGCTGATCTTTTTGCAAACAGTGTACACCCTGATCATTTGCCTCATTTATGACATCTGATCAGACCTGTACTGTTTGCATGTATCCTGTTTTGGGGTGTCCCATACAAAATGTGTTAACTTCACATTAACAAATGTGCACTTGACAACCCTTTAAACTCCACTTGATAAACATGTACACACCATATTTTTTCATGCATATCAGTCTGCATAAAACATTAGACCCAAAATCTTTCTAAAGGATGCAGTTCTTGACCCATGGGCTATAATTTTTACAACCTTGGTACAGTTCCCGTAACCCATATCCTGCTGAATACAACAAAACCTACCTTTGCAAACAATGTGGATTCAGATCAGGTGGCTTCTGGAGAAGCTATATGATCAGGATCTACACTATTTGTCTCCAGGAAAACTTTATTTCGAGCAGTTTGACTGATATTCAGAAATAGATGTGACAAATTTCTTTATTCAGCAGGATGAGGGTTAGAACAAGCCACAGACCGCATATGAAATACATTAATTTTGCTTTGTGAAATCAGCCAATCAAAGCACGGAGATTACCAATGGGTCGACTGAGTGTTGTCAAGGAAAATAGTCCTGGACTGAAGCTTAAACTGTTTCGTCTGACCCTTTAATTCCCTGTTTATTAAGCAAAAGAGTAGACCCTGATCAGATGACATATTCTGCAGTGCCTGACCTGGGTTCATGCTGTTTGCCAAGCCCAAACACATGATTTCAGTCCTGATTCTATCTAGATAACCCTCCTATGCAACACTATAAGAATAGCCACTAAAAATAGCATTTTTTTTTTTTTTACTATAAATAACTGTTACCCGGTGTTCAGACAAGTCTGTGATTGTCATTCAGACTTCAGCACTGAAGAGCTTACTGGACTTTATAATTTTGGGTGGATTGATAAACATTGGACCTAAAAGGTGTTCCAATATACTTGTATACATGCATATGAATCTATGAAAACAATGTGACCTCCTTTCTTTTAATTCCAAAATTGGATAAATACTAGGAGCTGCTAATCTGAGCTGAGTATAGTATACATGCACAAACGAAAAGACATTATGTCATACATAATTGAGCCTTATCATCCCATCATAGCAGAAGGCACATTAGAGCTCTGGTTAAAATATGTTATGGGTACAAATGTTAGAACTGCCTTGTTGAGGCTTTTCCAACAGATACCAGAAATGCCGGGTTAACACCAGTCCTGAGGAAAGTTTATCTAAATATCTAGGTTTTCCTCCTTATCTAGAGGTGTGGTACAGTTAAGTTTCACATCAGGCTTTTGTAACAATGAACTTAGCATTTAGTCTGAGAGGCATTTAGACCTCTAAACCCACCTTAGCATAAGCTTTACAAGGGAAAACTGATGTTCACACCAAGGCCCAGTTGTCTGATTGTCAGTAGACATCTGACTAGACAAAATGGGTCTAGAGCTCTGAAGGAACATTAAATGGGCTGGAAACAAATAACATTGTTTTGTTTGTTTGATTTGAAGTTTAACGTCCCCATCAACAGTGTAAAAGTCAATTTGGAGACATTGCTTCCAATTTTATGGGACTTTTACCCAACATTGAGATGAAATGACATCTCAATCCCTGCTGCCCAATGAAACCAAAAGGGTTTATAAGCATGGACAGGCTGACTCGCACTGCATTGCCTGTTTACCAGTACTCGTGTGCGGGTCAGTTTCAGCTCTGTGTGGAAGCATCATGCAGCCCATCTACATGTATTTCTTCAAGCCCCGATGGGCGGGAGCTAAAATAACATCTCCAACAGCCCACTATTTACCATTGTTCTGATGATCACGACAAGCCGTACCTTTTGCAAACAGTGTAGATCCAGATCAGATGGCTTCTGAATAACCCAACTGATCAGGGTGTTTGTTATTCAGTTTGTGAACTGGGCAAATTCATTATATTCTGCTATTTGAGAAATGGGTGTGGCAAAATTAATTCATTCAGCAGGACAAAGGTTAATTGTTATGGGCCAGGGAGTTTTACTTTTACTATGCCAGTTTGTCATGTAAAAGTGTTCACTTTCCATATGCATGATTGGCCATGATGTGATGCATAGATAACTTGTGAAAAAAATTCAGAAACTTCCGCCAACAATGGCCTCAGTCATAGGTAAAGCAGTAAATATTTTTGGCATTAAAGGTGCATTATTGAGCTACCTGGTTTCAAAATTTTTTTTCCTGGTTTTTATCTTCAATGCATACTCCTTTGTCAAGCGTACACTTTTGGAGCCAAATACAGCTTCAGAACTTTGTGAAAATGGTCGTTTTCTTTCGAGTTAACCCTTTGCTCTGAACATGGGTTCGGAATTTCTGTTCTAAAAATAAATCTGTCACTTTACACATACATGGCGACAGTATAGTCTCTGAGTGTCAATACTTTTGGCATGGTATTCAGCGTCATATTTTTTCCGATTCATGCATGGCCTAAGCAAACAAGGTCAAAAATGAACATCGCATAACGTCATTTATGGGGATTCTATTTTTGTCACGAACTAAAAATAAATCTAACTACCTAGTGTTCGAAACCTAGTTACGGAATCCCTCTCAAATTTGTTTACCTGTCATCATAATTGTTCGCATTTTTGCATAAAATGCATTAATTTGTATTGTTTTAAAGAAAAATACCAGCTATACGTACTTTATTTTTGGAAGCATTTTTTCCGGATAGCTCAATAATGCACCTTTAAGAAGATTAATAAAGCTCCACAATACTCTTAGTCATAGAAGTGATATGTATCAGAAGATAGACAGTCACCAAATCATTGAAACAGCTGGTAATATCACTACTTTAGCTGGTTCCATGGTAAAGACCAACTGACTGGATAATCACAGTACCTGAAGCCATTATATAATAAATTATATTAAATAACCTGTCCATAAATTTGTATATAGTAAAACACACTAAATTTGCAATATAAGTATGCTAAATACCCATTTTCATCAATTTAGTTTGCTGGCTGTCAATAGCGAATTCGCTATCGACAGCCGGCTGTCAATAGTGAATTCGCTATCGACAGCCGGCTGTCAATAGCGATCGCCTTAAAAAATATAGGGAATGAGTCCAATTTTATTTTTGGCAATAATTTTCAGCTTTGTTTGGGTATTTTAGTAAATGATACGCGCATAGGCATAGTAGAGACACAATTGGACTATTTTTAGCTCACCTGTCATGTAGTGACAAGGTGAGCTTTAAATTTGTGATCACATTGCATGCGTAAACAATTTCTTGTCTGCACGATAGCATCTTCATTTATGATTTGATTTTAACCAGACTTGCACACAACTTGTACCACCATGAGATATGGGTTCCTTTCTTGAACCAGCCATATCCCATCATGGGTACCAGAGTAATGGCTCCTGAAAAGGCAAAAATTTCCTATTTTGGTATCAGAATCTGTCTGCACAATAGCCTTTTCATTTATCATTTTGGCCCCCGCCCATCGGGGCTTGAAGAATTAGATGGGCTGCATGATGCTTCCATGCAGAGCTGAAACCGACCCGCACACAAGTACTGGTAAACAGCTTAGACAGGATCTAATACTGCCCAGGCAAGCGGTACGAGTCGGCCGTCCATGCTTATAAACCCTATTGGTTTCATTGGGCGGCAGGGCTTTGGAAGTCACTTCATCTCAATGTCGGGTAAAAGTCCCATAAAATTGGAAGCAACGTCTCCAAAATGACCTTTACAGTGTTGACAGGAACATTAAACCCCAAATCAAACAAACAAATCATTTGTCATTTGATTTTAACCAAACCACACAATTCGTACCACCACAAGATCTTGGTTCCTATTTTGAATCACCCATATCACATCAAAGGTACCAGAGTTATAGCCCCCGAGAGGGCAAAAATTGGCTGTTTTGGTCTTGTCTGCATGGTAGCTGTTTTGTTTCTGATATAATGTTAACCAAATTTACACACAACCTGAAACACCATATGATCTTGTTTCCTTTGTTGAACCACCGATATCCCTTCATCTGTTCCAGAGTTATGGCCCCTGAAAGGGCACAAATTGCCTATTTTGGTCTTACCTGCACAAAAGCTGTTTCATTATCCCCACGCTTTTCGAAGAAAAAGTGGGGATATTGTAATTGTCTCCGTCGTCCGTCCGTCCGTCTTACCGGACAACTCCTCTCACACTTTTACAGCTAGAAACTTAAAACTCTGGGAACTCATAGGTCTTTGGTCTGAGGAGTGCATGACACTTTCGGAATTTTGATCCTACCCCTAGGGGCCAGGGGGTGGGGTGCCCCGGGGGTAAAAAATCAAAGTTTTCAGAACCTGGTCGTGTGACATATTAAAATCGAACGGCATAATGCGTAGAATACATAACAATCAAAATTTGAACCCTAGGGTCAGGTTTGAGGTCACCAGAGGTCAAAAACTTCGATTTTCACCCCCATAACCCCCTTTTTAACGATTACCGGATAACTCCTCCTACGCCGTTTCAGATCAAAGTTTTCAGAACCTGGTCGTGTGACATATTAAAATCGAACGGCATAATGCGTAGAATACATAACAATCAAAATTTGAACCCTAGGGTCAGGTTTGAGGTCACCAGAGGTCAAAAACTTCGATTTTCACCCCCATAACCCCCTTTTTAACGATTACCGGATAACTCCTCCTACGCCGTTTCAGATAGAAATATGAAACTTTGAGAACTGATAGGTCTTTGGTCTGAGGAGTGCATGACACTTTCGGAATTTTGATCTTACCCCTAGGGGCCAGGCCAGGGGGTGGGGTGCCCTGGGGATAAAAAATCAAAGTTTTCAGAACCTGGTCGTGTGACATATCAAATCGAACGGCATAATGCGTAGAATACATAACAATCAAAATTTGACCCCTAGGGTCAGGTCTGAGGTCACCAGAGGTCAAAAACTTGGATTTTCACCCCCATAACCCCCTTTTTAACGATTACCGGATAACTCATCCTACACCGGATAACTCCTCCTACGCTGTTTCAGATAGAAACATGAAACTTTGGGAACTGATAGGTCTTTGGTCTGAGGAGTGCATGACACTTTCAGAATTTTGATCCTACCTCTAGGGGCCAGGCCAGAGGGTGGGGGCCCGGGGGTAAAAAAATCAAAGTTTTCAGAACCTGGTCGTGTGACATATCAAACAGAACGGCATAATGAGTGGAATACATAACAATCAAAATTTGACCCCTAGGGACAGGTTTGAGGTCACCAGAGGTCAAAAACTTGGATTTTCACCCCCATAACCCTCTTTTTAACGATTACCGGATAACTCATCCTACACCGTTTCAGATAGAATTATGAAACTTTGGGAACTGATAGGTCTTTGGTCTGAGGAGTGCATGACACTTTCGGAATTTTGATCTTAAGATTGGGTGGGAGTTGCAATTGAGAACTTATATAGTGGCGTATCTTTAAAAAAGCGTGGGGATATGCGATGGCGTGCCATCGACTGCGCGATTCTAGTTTATGACTTGATTTTAACCAAACTTAAACCACCATAAGATATTGGTTCCTTTGTTCAAGTTTGAAGATGGGTCTTGTCCGGCCGAAAATGAGGTCAGTAGGTCAAATCCTAAAAAACCCTTGTTAACACTCCAGAGACCACATTTTAGTCCAATCATCATGAAACACTCAGAATGATTGCCTTGATGAAATCTTGGCCGAGTGTGAGTATGGGTCATGTCAGGTCAAAAAGTAGGTCAGTAGGTCAAATCATGGAAAAACCTTGTGAACACTCTAGAGGGCAAAGTTTTGGTCCGATCGTCATCAAACTTGCCCAGAATGATCATCTTGGCAATATCTCGGTCAGTAGTATATAGAGGGGGGAATTTCACAGAAAGTGTACCTCTACAGGGCACCCGGGAAAGTGTACCTCCAGCCCCCCTAGAGGCTCTATTTGGCAAATTTCGGCTCCCAGGCCTTGCATATATTTTGCGGCCGGAAAGTGTACCTCCAGGCTCCTAGAGGCTGTATTTGGCACCCGGGAAAGTGTACATGTAGGCCCCTAGAGGCTCTATTTGGCAAATCTCGGCTCCCATGCCTTGCATATATTTCGCGGGGCTACCGGCCGACACACCGTCCCGCCTTGCCCAAGAAGGAGCAGAAAAGGCTCTGCGAAAGTGTACTTCCAATAGAGATATAGAGGTACAGGGCATACACCAACATGCCTGGAGCACAGCTATCGCGAGAGGCCTACGCCGAAATCCGATCTGGTAGGCTATCTTAGTGTTTCCCCCAGCTCCTAAAAAGGGCATGGTGCTGGTCAGGAAAAAAGGGCACTTTTAGCACATGAAAATATCAAAAAGGGCACTTAAAATACGAACAACGGTGTATAAAGGGCACATTCACATGCAGCACCTTGCTAAAAGGGCACATCTCTCAACTTGAAATAAAAAGCTCCTTCTCTTACCCTATGTCTTCAATGCTAAATTATACTGCCTGTTTTTTATGCTAAGTGAGGAGATATGTCACATTCACCATTGGTGACAAGAAGTTTATGTTTATGCCCCCCCCATTGGAAATCTTCCACTGACCGTTCCAAGGCGGCTCTTCTGTGGCGATTTATTTATGTTGTTGTTTGTTACTTACTGTGTGTATCACTTGTGCTTTTTATTTTTGGATGGCCATATGGCCATTTTGTGGGAAAGTAACTGTCCATATGGCCTTCCTTTGTTTAGGTTTCCATTATGGTCTGGTCGCTTAATGTTTGTATTTCTTTCCCTTTGGTGTCTTTTATGGATGGAGTAAGTTAATTGTATCAATTCCTGATTTTTGTTTTACTTCTACTTTGTAAGTAAGTTGATCACTGATACAAACAAGATAAGTTTGGAACATGTTTTGTCCACAGCTCCCATTCTCTAATACACACACATACTGACACGACACTGGTCAGGCACACTTTCACGCTCCATTTGTTTAATTGGTGTCACTCAGTCTTGTTATGACTTTTTAAAGTGACATAATTATTAAGTACAATAAACAGGGGGATTAGCAGTCAACCATAAAAGTGGACTGTTAAAAAGGCAACATTTTATTGCTAAAAAAATATATAAAATAGTCCTTATTTAAACAGGCATAACTTTGTTATTTTTTGATCAATTTCAATGATTTTTGTACCAAAATGTAGGGCAGCATTTACTCTATCTGAAAAAGGGCATGGCGCTAGAGAAAAAGGGCATGGCGCCGCGCCATGCTAAATAGGGCTGGGGGAAACACACAGATAGTCCGAGTGGCGAAGAAAAAATACCACATGTCCCAAGCCAGGTATGCCAGAATTCGGGGCAATACAGAGGAACATACTCCTGCACGAACCCAGGACCGGCCGGCTATGGATGGTGCGAAATGGGAATCTATCCGCATCGCACTCCGCGCCGCACCACAATTCTTGCTTTCCGAGAAGGAGAAACAAATTTTGGAACTCTCTGGGCACACATTCTACGAAAGACACCAAATCCCCCGACAGTTTCTATAGAAAGCGGCATAGTAGTGAACATCATCTGTATTTTCCATCAAAACCAATTTCCACCTTCTGCAGGGAAGATTTGATTTGTTCTTGCGGGGGTGAGCCGACAGAAAGACATACAGGCAAATGCATTGACTGCCTCGCTACTGCGTCCAATAGAGGCGTGCTCCTCTTGGATGCCTCCACTTGCAAGTGCGGCACCGTAGACCACTGCGTTGCTGGCGAGAAATGCATTCTCTGGAAAAACAAAAATGTTACCACCGGACCACCACCAATACAAGCACCGCTAGAGATTCCAGAATAGATTGAAATCGAGGAAGTTTGCAACATGGAGAACCTACACAACCAAGACTGTCTAGGTTGGACTCTTCGATACGTACACCTTGTCAGAACTATGGCAGAGGTTTGTCCATGCAAATGCGATACATGTACGTGGCGGATGCTGGCAGGAGAGAATATCTGCAAAAATCTTGGACTAGAGCCTCTGAGGACCGCCCTTGGAAGACCACAAAAATCCAACATCTAGATTTGCCAAACACAAGCATGCCCATATATCTATTGTGTTGGATACAAAATGGGAAATTCGAATCTTTCACTCGACGATATCGAAGATATTCGCAAATCCAAAGGTCTACTATCTGGTGCTGAAGTTCGCCGAAAATACAAAATATGGGGACAGGGTGCGCACGCTATAGAACTTGTGTCTCGCGACGATCCTGCACTAGATATATCTGAGCCAGCAGAAGGCATCTTGCCCTACAAAGGGGTTGCTTCTGTTGGCTCCGCCAAAGAACAACAACAAACCCCGCGCCGGATAATTATCTCTGATTGGAAGTACACTTTCGCAGCGCCCTTTCTGCTTCTTCTTGGGCAAGGCGGATCTGTGTGTCGGCCAGTAGCCCCGCAAAATATATGCAAGGCCTGGGAGCCGAGATTTGCCAAATAGAACCTCTAGGGGCCTACCAGGGCTCTAGAAATTTTGAAATCCCAATCGGTCCAGAAGGTGACCAAAAATTACGGAAATTGTCGATCGGTTTCGGTAATTTCCGTAAACACCATTGGCGATTTGCGATTTTAAAATGTGTTATTAGCGCAAAGAATGACATACCGATGTTCCTCTTACACTTGTAAACGGATATGAGCACCAGTATCTCGATTATAAACAGCAATTATTGCTCACATCGTTAATATTTCATCTACTTTCATTTTCTACGCCAGATTTGATCTGCTTTCATTTTCCCAATATCCGGGTCACTCCGAACCTGAAGACTACTAAAGGGAAACAACCTACATGGGGCAGTCAGAGACCAGTTCGATGGTCACTATATTTTTTTCCCTTTTTAAAACCTTTAAAATATTTCTCTTATTTCACACATTTTATTTTGCCCAAATTGCTTTGTTTACAAATGGCGACCGATATGGCAGCCACGTGGTCGGAAAATGACGTCATACGGTTTCCGTTTACACAATACACATTAATGCAGTCAAGGACGTAACACACATACACCTGTTTTATTTATTTATTTTAATAGAGCGTATTTCTAAAAAAAACGTTTTGAACGGGTTAAAAATCGAAAAAACATTTCTTTACTCTCGAACCAATACATGGCCGAACGAGAGTCATTGAAAATCTTACATGGCCGAACCAAGTTTTAAAGAATATAAATACATATTTTATGTTTACACAAGCCTGAAATAAACAAATTATGTTTGATTGCCATTAGATCAAACAGGATCAAGGCTTCTTTGATATCACAATCACGCACCGCTTAATTAATGGCTGACTGTCCCGCGAGAGTCTGCGATACCTGGCGAGATCTCGAAAACGTGTTTACTGTCAAACTCAAATTCATCCCCGAGAGAGATAATTGGATTATATTACTGGCACAATAAACAGTTTGACACCTAACCAGGTATAATTTTTCTGTTTTTTCACTTCGATTTTAGCTTATTGGGGGTTTTTTTCGGACCGATTTTTCAGCAAAATTTTTCAGCAAAATCGGTTTTCATTTTCAAAAAACGGTCTGGACCGGTAAAAAATCGGACTTCTAGAGCCCTGGGGCCTACATGTACACTTTCCCGGGTGCCAAATACAGCCTCTAGGGGGCCTGGAGGTACACTTTCCGACCGCAAAATATACGCAATGCCTTGGAGCCGAGATTTGCCAAATAGAGCCTCTAGGGGGCCTGGAGGTACACTTTCCCGGGTGCCCCGTAGAGGTACACTTTCCGGTGAAATTCCCCCTCTATATACTACTCGGTCAAGTTCGAATATGGATCATGTCGAGTCAAAAAGTAGTTCAGTAGGACAATCATAGAAAAACCTTGTGAACACTCTAGAGGCCACAATTTTGGTCCGATTGTCATCAAACTTGCTCAGAATGATTGTCTTAACAATATCTGTTGGGTCACAAAGTAGGTCGGTAGGTCAAACCATAGAAAAGTAGAAGTAAAACAAAGATCAGGAATTGATACAATTAACTTACTCCACCCATAAAAGACACCAAAGGGAAAGAAATACAAAAACTAGAGGCCACAGTTTTGGTCCTATCACCATCAAACTTGCTCAGAATGATTATCTTTACAATATGTCAGTCAAGTTCGAATATAGGTCATGTCGGGTCAATAGGTAGGTCAGTTAGTCAAATCAGAGTAAAACCTTGTGAACACACTACAGGTCACAGTTTTGGTCCGATCATCATTAAACTTGTCCAGAATGATCATCTTGACAATGTCTCAGTCAAGTTTAAATATGGGTGTTGTATGGTCAAAAAGTAGGTCAGCAGGTCAAATCATAGAAAAACCTTCTGAACATACTAGAGGCCACAAGTTTGTCCAATCATCATCAAACTTGCTCAGAATGATCATTTTGATAATATCTTGGTCACGTTTGAATATGGGTCATGTTGGGTCACAAAGTAGGTCATTAGGTCAAATCATATAAAAATCTTGTGAATACACTAGAGGCCACAGTTTTGGTCCAATCATCATCAAACATGCCCAGAATGATCATCTTGATAATATCTTGGTCAAGTTTGAATATGGGTCATGTCGGGTCACAAAGTAGGTCAGTAGGTCAAATCAGAGAAAAAAACTTTTGAATACACTATAGGCCACAGTTTTGGTCCAATCATCATCAACCTTGCTCAGAATGATAGTCTTGACAATATCTCGGTCAAGTATGAATATGGGTTATGTCAGGTCGAAAAGTAGGTCAGTAGGTCAAATCATAGAAAAACCTTCTGAACACACTAGAGGCAATGTTGGCAAAGAAGTGGGTAATACTCATATTTCCCTGGATGGCGGGAAATACAGAGAATTCTCGGGAAATACAGGGAATTCCAGGAAAATATGTATTTACATAGGTGGTACAAATTGAGACTGCTTTATATACCCCAACTACCTAGCTATTTGAAAGCAAAATTATTTCAAGTTCATGCAGGGCTTGAAAATTCCATTTGTCTGCTTGCAAAGACAAAATAAAATGAAGGACAAGTAAAAAGTTTGTCTACTCCTTACAACATTTACCAAAGTGCTACATGCACTTAGTCATGTAGGACAAGTGAAATTATGAAGAATTTTCCAGCCCTTTTTATATTGAATAACTTGAAAGATCTATAGTGCCTTGCCTTCATATAGAATGTATATAACTTCTTTTCAAACATGATTCTAAAATATTAGTTTTTAACTTTCAGCTATTTCCCTTGACTTGTAAATACATGTAATTTTAATACTTAGGTGAGAATCTGTAGATAATTTAAGAAACCTTTTATACTTAAATTAACTGTGTTCTTTTAATAACTGTCTCAAACAAACAATTAAATTAGCTCACCTTTTAGCATTAGGAGTATGATTACTTGACAAACTTGCAAACAAACCCAGTGTAAACATTTTCTACTGTAAACATCCTTAGAATTTAAACATCCAAAGAGTTGTTGTAAATCTAAAAAAAAATTGAACCATCTGGTTTAGTGTTACACTAAAGCATACAAAACATGTAGTTCCAATGTCAAACTGTCTTAAAGCTAAGTGAATCTGATCTGGGTCTGCATTGTTTGCCCAGGCATGTCTGCCCCAAATATATGGATCATTATGGTATTTTATATGGGTGACTTTTAATAACTCTCTGCACCCTACATAACAACAGTTCACTTTATATTTATGCTTATTTTTGGTTGAGTAAAAGCAGACTTATGACATATATGTATGGGGAGGCATATTGCAAAATAGCTAACTGTTCATTATTTCAATTAAATTACACAAATATTAAGTGTTTTTCTATGAAATAACTAAACAAAAATCATATTTCCCATTATTTCCCAGTATTTCCCACTTTTGCTGAAATTTGGAGTATTTCCCAGGATGGTAATTACCGGTAATTACCAATGGGAATTCCCACCACCGATATTTACCGACCAACCTTGACTAGAGGCCACAGTTTAGGTCTGATCATCATCAAACTTGCCCAGAATTATCATCTTGACAGTATCTGAGTGAAGTTCGAATATGGGTCATGTCGGTCCAAAAAGTAGGTCAATAGGTCAAATCATAGAAAAACCTTGTGAACACACTAGAGGCCACAGTTTTGTCAAGTTCGAATATGGGTCATGTTGGGCCAAAAAGTAGGTCAGTAGGTCGAATTAGAGAAAAACCTTGTGAACACACTAGAGGCTACCGTTATGGTCTGATCATCATCAAACTTGCTCAGAATGGTAGTCTTGACAATATCTGCGTCAGGTTTGAATAGGGTCATGTCAGGTCAAAAAGTAGGTCAGTAGGTCAAATCATTGAAAAAAAAATTGGGAACACACTAGAGACCACAGTTTTGGTCCGATCATCATCAAACTTGCCCAGAATGATCATCTTGACAATATCTCAGTCAAGTTCAAATATGGGATATGTAAGATCAAAAAGCAGGTCAGTAGGTCTAATCATAGAAAAACCCTCTGAACACACTAGAGGCTACAGTTTTGGTCCTATCATCATCAAACTTGCTCAAAATGATCATTTGACCAATCTCAGTTAATTTCGAATATGGGTCATGTCTGGTCAATATTTAGGTCAGATTGTTGAAAAGCTTTGTGAACATACTAGAGGCCCCAGTTTTGGTCCGATCATCATCAAACTTGCTCAGAATGATCATCTTGGCACTATCTGGGTCAATTTTTAGCTCACCGTCACGTAGTGACGAGGTGAGCTTTTGGGATCACTTTTTGTCCGTCGTGCGTCCGTGCGTGCGTGCGTTCGTGCGTGCGTAAACAATTTCTTCAAACGACATCTCCTCCTAAACCACTGAGCGGATTTTGACCAAACTTCACAGGAATGATCCTTAGGTGGTCCCCTTTCAAAGTTGTTCAAATGGTTCCGGTCCGTTGCACATATAGGTCACAGGAGCCAAAAATCGATTTTTTTCACCGAAAACTTAAAAAATCTTCTCTGAAACTGCAAGGCCCAAGTCTTTGATATTTGGTATGAAGCTTCATCTGGTGGACTCCTACCAAGATTGTTCAAATTATAGTGCTGGGGCCAAAAATGCCCCCTCCCAGGGGCCCTTTGGTTTTACATGGACTTATATAGGGGAAATCTTTAAAAATCTTCTTCTCTGAAACTGCAAGGCCCAGGTCTTTGATATTTGGTATGAATCTTCATCTGGTGGACCCCTACAAAGATTGTTCAAATTATAGTGCTGGGGCCAAAGATGCCCCCGCCCCGGGGCCCTTTGGTTTTACATAGGATTAAATAGGAAAAATCTTAAAAAATCTTCTACTCTGAAACCTCAAAGGCCCATATGAAGCTTCATCTAGTGGACCCCTACCAAGATTGTTCAAATTATAGTGCTGGGGCCAAAGATGCCTCCGCCCCGGGGACCTTTGGTTTTACATAGGATTAAATAGGGAAAATCTTTAAAAATCTTCTTCTCTGAAACAGCAAGGCCCAGGTCTTTGATATTTGGTATGAAGCTTCATCTTATGGACCCCTACCAAGATTGTTCAAATTATAGTGCTGGGGCCAAAAATGCCCCCGCCCCGGTGCCCTTTGGTTTTACATAGGCTTATATAGGGAAAACCTTTAAAAATCTTCTCCTTTGAAACCGCAAGGCCCAGGTCTTTGATATTTGGAATGAAGCTTCATCTAGTGAACCCCTACCAAGATTGTTCAAATTATAGTGCTGGGGCCAAAAATGCCCCGCCCTAGGGCCCTTCAGTTTTACATGGGCTTATATTGGGAAAATCTTTAAAAAATCTTCTTCTCTGAAACTGCAGGGCCCAGGTCTTTGCTATTTGGTATGAAGCTTCATCTAGTGGACCCCTACCAAGACTGTTCAAATTATAGTGCTGGGGCCAAAAATGCCCCCGCCACGGGGCCCTTTAGTTTTACATAGGCTTATATAGGGAAAATCTTTAAAAATCTTTTTTTCTGAAACTGCAAGGCCCAGGTCTTTGATATTTGGTATGAAGCTTCATCTTGTGGACCTCTATCAAGATTGTTCAAATTATAGTGCTGGGGCCAAAATTGCCCCCGCGCCTGGGCCCTTTGGTTTTTCATAGACTTATATAAGGAAAATCTTGAAAAATCTTCTACTCTGAAACCACAAGGCCTAGGTCTTTGACATTTGGTATGAAGCTTCAGCAAGTGGACCTCTACCAAGATTGTTCAAATTATAGCCCTGGGGCCACAATGCCCCCGCCCCAGGGCCCTTTGGTTTTACATAAACTTATAATAGAGATAATCTTTGAAAATCTTCTTCTCTGAAACAACAAGGCCCAGGTCTTTGATATTTGGTGTGAACCTTCATCCAGTGGACCTCTATCAAGATTGTTTAAATTATAGCCCTGAAGCCAAACATGCCCCTGCCCCTGGGCAATTTGGTTTTACATAGGCTTATGTAAGGAATATCTTTAAAAAAATCTTCTTCTCTGAAACCGCAAGGCCCAGGTCTTTGATATTTGTTGTGTTGCTTCATCTTGCGGACCTTTGCCAAGATTGTTCAAATTATAGCCTTTTGTTGATATTTGGTATGAAGCTTCACCTTTTTAGACGTCCCTCAACATTATGCACATTATAAACCTGGGGTCAATAATGGCCCTCCCCGGGGCCCACTTGTTACTCTATGGATCAGGTGAGCGATCCAGGGCCATCGTGGGTCTCTTGTTAGCTCACTGTCACGTAGTGACGAGGTGAGCTTTTGGGATCACTTTTTGTCCGTCGTCCGTCGTGCGTGCGTCCGTCCGTGCGTCCGTAAACAATTTCTTTAAACGACATCTCCTCCTAAACCACTGATGGGATTTTGACCAAACTTCACAGGAATGATCCTTAGGTGGCCCCCTTTCAAAGTTGTTCAAATGGTTCCCGTCCGTTGCACATCTAGGTCACAGGAGCCAAAAATAGATTTTTTTCACCAAAAACTTAAAAAATCTTCTTCTCTGAAACCACAAGGCCCAGGTCTTTGATATTTGGTATGAAGCTTCATCTAGTGGACCCCTACCAAGATTGTTCAAATTATAGTGCTGGAGCCAAAAATGCCCCCGCCCCCGGGCCCTTTGGTTTTACATGGGCTTATATAGGGAAAATCTTTAAAAATCTTGTTCTCTGAAACCACAAGGCCCAGGACTTTGATATTTGGTATGAAGCTTCATCTAGTGGACCCCTACGAAGATTGTTCAAATTATAGTGCTGGGACCAAAAATGCCCTTGCCACGGGGCCCTTTGGTTTTACATTGGCTTATATAGGGAAAATCTTTAAAAATCTTCTTCTCTGAAACCACAAGGCCCAGGTCTTTGATATTTGATATGAAGCTTCATCTAGTGGACCCCTACCAAGATTGTTCAAATTATAGTACTGGGGCCAAAAATGCCCCCGCCTCGGGGCCCTTTGGTTTTACATAGGCTTGTATAGGGAAAATCTTTAAAAATCTTCTTCTGAAACCACAAAGCCCAGGACTTTGATATTTGGTATGAAGCTTCATCTAGTGGACCCCTACGAAGATGGTTCAAATTATAGTGCTGGGACAAAAAATGCCCCCGCCACGGGGCCCTTTGGTTTTACATTGGCTTATATAGGGAAAATCTTTAAAAATCTTCTTCTCTGAAACCATAAGGCCCAGGTCTTTGATATTTGGTATGAAGCTATATCTAGTGGACCCCTACCAAGATTGTTCAAATAATAGTGCTGGGGCCAAAAATGCCCCCGCCCCGGGGCCCTTTGGTTTTACATAGGCTTATATAGGGAAAATCTTTAAAAATCTTGTTCTCTGAAACCACAAGGCCCAGGACTTTGATATTTGGTATGAAGCTTCATCTAGTGGACCCCTACGAAGATTGTTCAAATTATAGTGCTGGGACCAAAAATGCCCTTGCCACGGGGCCCTTTGGTTTTACATTGGCTTATATAGGGAAAATCTTTAAAAATCTTCTTCTCTGAAACCACAAGGCCCAGGTCTTTGATATTTGTTGTGTTGCTTCATCTAGTGGACCTTTGCCAAGATTGTTCAAATTATAGCCTTTTGTTGATATTTGGTATGAAGCTTCACCTTTTTAGACGTCCCTCAACATTATGCACATTATAAACCTGGGGTCAATAATGGCCCTCCCCGGGGCCCACTTGTTACTCTATGGATCAGGTGAGCGATCCAGGGCCATCGTGGGTCTCTTGTTAGCTCACTGTCACGTAGTGACGAGGTGAGCTTTTGGGATCACTTTTTGTCCGTCGTGCGTGCGTCCGTCCGTGCGTCCGTGCGTCCGTCCGTGCGTCCGTAAACAATTTCTTTAAACGACATCTCCTCCTAAACCACTGATGGGATTTTGACCAAACTTCACAGGAATGATCCTTAGGTGGCCCCCTTTCAAAGTTGTTCAAATGGTTCCCGTCCGTTGCACATCTAGGTCACAGGAGCCAAAAATAGATTTTTTTCACCAAAAACTTAAAAAATCTTCTTCTCTGAAACCACAAGGCCCAGGTCTTTGATATTTGGTATGAAGCTTCATCTAGTGGACCCCTACCAAGATTGTTCAAATTATAGTGCTGGAGCCAAAAATGCCCCCGCCCCCGGGCCCTTTGGTTTTACATGGGCTTATATAGGGAAAATCTTTAAAAATCTTGTTCTCTGAAACCACAAGGCCCAGGACTTTGATATTTGGTATGAAGCTTCATCTAGTGGACCCCTACGAAGATTGTTCAAATTATAGTGCTGGGACCAAAAATGCCCTTGCCACGGGGCCCTTTGGTTTTACATTGGCTTATATAGGGAAAATCTTTAAAAATCTTCTTCTCTGAAACCACAAGGCCCAGGTCTTTGATATTTGATATGAAGCTTCATCTAGTGGACCCCTACCAAGATTGTTCAAATTATAGTACTGGGGCCAAAAATGCCCCCGCCTCGGGGCCCTTTGGTTTTACATAGGCTTGTATAGGGAAAATCTTTAAAAATCTTCTTCTGAAACCACAAAGCCCAGGACTTTGATATTTGGTATGAAGCTTCATCTAGTGGACCCCTACGAAGATGGTTCAAATTATAGTGCTGGGACAAAAAATGCCCCCGCCACGGGGCCCTTTGGTTTTACATTGGCTTATATAGGGAAAATCTTTAAAAATCTTCTTCTCTGAAACCATAAGGCCCAGGTCTTTGATATTTGGTATGAAGCTATATCTAGTGGACCCCTACCAAGATTGTTCAAATAATAGTGCTGGGGCCAAAAATGCCCCCGCCCCGGGGCCCTTTGGTTTTACATAGGCTTATATAGGGAAAATCTTTAAAAATCTTCTTCTCTGAAACCACAAGGCCCAGGTCTTTGATATTTGGTATGAATCTTCATCCAGTGGACCCCTACCAAGATTGTTCAAATTATAGTGCTGGGACAAAAAATGCCCCCGCCCCGGGGCCCTTTGGTTTTACATAGGCTTATATATAGGGAAAATCTTTAAAAATCTTCTCTGAAACCACAAGACCCAGGTCTTTGATATTTGGTATGAAGCTTCATCTAGTGGACCCCAACCAAGATTGTTCAAATTATAGTGCATGGGCCAAAAATGCCCCCGCCCCGGGGCCCTTTGGTTTTACATAGGCTTATATAGGGAAAATCTTTAAAAATCTTCTTCTCTGAAACCACAAGGCCCAGGACTTTGATATTTGGTATGAAGCTTCATCTAGTGGACCCCTACCAAGATTGTTCAAATTATAGTGCTGGGGCAAAAAATGCCCCCGCCCCGGGGCCCTTTGGTTTTACATAGGCTTATATAGGGAAAATCTTTAAAAATCTTCTTCTCTGAAACCGCAAGGCCCAGGACTTTGATATTTGGTATAAAGCTTCATCTAGTGGACCTCTACCAAGATTGTTCAAATTATCAAATTATAGCCCTTGGGCCAAAAATGCCCCTGCTCTTGGGCCTTTTTGTTATACCCCCACAAATGAAATTTGGGGGCTACCCCCACAAATGAAATTTGGGGGGTATATAGGAGTGCGCTTTTCGGTCGGTCGGTTGGTCGATCGGTCTGTTGACTTGGTTTCCAGACCATAACTCAAAAAGCGCTTCACCGATTTTTATAATTTTTGGTACACTGATGTAACATCATAAAATACAGGTCAAGTTCGATTTCCACTACAATTCGTCAATTTTCAACATAGTTATGGCCCCTTTCAAGTGAAAAAATTGCAAAATGCTGCTGTTGTACTATCAAGGCAGTTTTTGTGGGGGTATTCATCACCTTTAGTGATAGCTCTAGTTTTACATAGACTTATATAGGGAAAATCTTTAAAAATCTTCTTCTCTGAAACCACAAGTCCTAGGTCTTTTATATTTGGTATGAAGCTTCTTCTAAAGGACCCCTACCAAGATGATTCAAATTATAGTGCTGGGGCCAAAAGTGGCCCCGCCCCGGGGCCCTCCCTTTGGTTTTACATAGGCTTATATAGGATTAATCTTTAAAAATCTTCTTCTCTGAAACCACAAGGCCCAGGACTTTGAAATTTGGTATGAAGCTTCATCTAATGGACCTCTACCAAGATTGTTCAAATTATAGCCCTGGGGCCACAAATGCCCCCACCCGGGGCCCTTTGGTTTTACATAGATTTATATAGCCCTGGGGCCATTT